>JARHVA010000084.1:4022500-4622500 GCA_037957365.1 Torreya grandis
TAAATTGTGATAAATGTTGTTTACCATTGAAGGTAATACAATAGAGTTACTTTTATAAATTTGGTAACTTGTAGACTACGTATCTAAAAATACCTGAATGGTATGTTCCTTTAAGAACTGTACTTATTTACATTTATCATTTAAGTAATAAATAAATGGATTAGAGATTCACTACATATGTTTAACAAACTAAATGTATGTATTTTGATTATTTCTATACTTTGCATGTTTTATTCCTGTTGGTAGAAAGTAATCTGATTGAATCTATTGGTTATGTTGTATTAACCAAATATTGTATTTAAGGTGTTAAATAAGCCATGATATGGAGTTCACTAGATTACTTAGCATCATCAATATAAGATGAGGGTAATCTGATCAAGTGGTATGTATGAATTTGAGTGATCCCAGAGATCATTAACTATTGAAAACTTTTACCAAAGTAATGTTTAGTTAAAAATTGTCATTTCATAAGTGTGATTTACATGTTTATGTGTTATTAATATTAAATCATATTTTATTTATGGTATACATAATGTATTAGAAATCTTACATCACATGGATACTTGCTTGTCTCTTTGGATTCTTGCACCATCAGTTTCAATCCATATATAAAGGGACGGGCCATTCCCTAGTTAGGAAAATATGAGGGAGATCGATGATCTATGGTTGGTGTGATAAATCACTCAGATGATGCTCTCCCTCCCCACAACAATACTTCATTGGAGACTATACTTGATATTACCATAGGATACTGGAGTTTGTTGTGACTCATGCTCCATAGAGCCTTATATCTTGCATTGTATTCATTATTATGAAATTAGTCCTAATGAAAATGTAATCAAATATTCATCTTTATATTGACAATAATATCTATGATATTGTATCAATCATGGTTGAAATTGAGTATTTACCTTTTGGAATATATAAAGTTAAAATTGAGTAATTTAACATTGTATTTGATTTACCTCTTTTGATGATAATGATCAGTAATATAATAGATTTTTACCTATTTTATGGTTAAAATACTTAGTGTGCTAAATTTGGATCACTAATTATATTCTCATGATGAAATATAATGTATGAATAGGTGGATTTAAATTGAAAAATTAATGTTATTCAAGTAAATTCTAGTGGAGATGTTACATTGTGGTATCAAAATTATGATTCAAACTCTAAGATTTTATGAGTCCACTAATATTTTCATATCCTTATATTTACCAAAAAGGAGAATGGTGTGAGCTAGAGCATTTGGTGAGGGTCATTCAAATGTCAATGATAATAACCCTTTGTTTGATCCTAATCAGTTTGTTGTTGAGTAAGCAATAAAGTTAGATCAGATTTTTGCAGCCATGAATGAAACTAGGGACCAAATTATAGCCATGGAATAGGAACTTCATGGCCAAGAGGAAGAAACCCATCAAGATGTCCGTGAAGAGCATCTTATAGAGTAGGAAATCCCTCAAGATTAGAGGCATGATGAAGTGCCTTAAGACATGAGATCTTGAGTAGCTGTAGAATTAGATAGAGATATGAAAAAGGTAAATCCATCTAAGTTCAATGTAACTATAGAGATAAATCATTACTGATTGAGATGAAGAAGTATTTTGATATTTGAAACTAATCTAAAGTCACTAAAGTAATTTGGGGAGCTTACTAGTTGGCTAAAGAAGAAGCTACATTATGAGCCAATAAAAAGTTAGAAATGAATCTTAATGTTACTACCACCACATGGAATCAGTTCGTGGCATTGTTTAGATCATAGTGGCTTCCACAGTTATAATTTGATTAAAATTTTACAGACTTTCAAAATACTAAACAAAGAGACCTATTGATGAATGAATATTGAGAATAATTTACCAAACTTTTGTAGTATGTACCTCAGTATCAGGTAGATGAAATATTTAGAATTAAGAAGTTCATCATGGGATTAAAAATCTAGATTGGTGGTGAGATGGATGTGCATGGGCCATCTACCATAGATTAGGTCTTCAAGAAGGAAGTCAAGCAAGAATAAAAGTTAAAATCTCTTGCTTAGGTCAGAGATACATTTAAGAAAAAGTTTTGAATTTCTAAACCAACTTTCAAAAATAACTAGAAGCAGAGGAGTGGAGGCTCTAAGAATCAATTCAAAAATTAGAATGCTATATTCAATAGTAATTCAGGTAACAAGAAACCTAGTAATAGTTTTAAAGGTGGTTTCAAGGGAAACCAAAAATTTGATAAGAAAGGACCACTTAGATGTTGCTTCATTTATTCAGGTGACCATTTTACTCATGAGTGTACCTAGGATAAGTTAAAAATTAAGGTTTTGGTCCATAATAATGAATGTTGTGCAATAGTTGATAATCAGCACACTGAATTCTAAGCTTCACCCATAGAATTATCAAGTATTTTTTTTAAACATATAGTTTCTTTTTTGATAGATACAGGGGCTATAGAATGTTTTATTGCTCCTAGAATGATAAATAAGTTATCTACAAAATATGGAGTAATAGTAAATACATGGTCAGTATAATATGGGAATAAGTTTAAGGTCAAAGTTGATAAGTGTTTAGTAGAAGTTGAAATTAGGTTGCTCAAATTCATAATAATAATGGATCCTTATGTAACACCACTAGGGTCATATGATTTGATCCTAAGAGTCAATTGGATAGTGAATCATAAGGCCAAGGTTGACTACTACCTGAATAAGGTTGAGTGTTAGGATTATTTTGGAAATTAGACACAAATTCAGGGTGAGAAAAGAGAGTTGAAGCTTAGGCAAATTTATGAAATGCAACTCAATAAAGCTCAAGAAAAAGGATGCCAAGCATTTAATGTCAAGATAAATGAAATGGAGTAATATAAAGAACCATCCCTTGAATATTATCATTTTCTTAGTATTTTTCATGATGTGTTTCTAGAGTAATTACCAGGATTGTCTCTCAAATGTGAATTTGATTTCTCAATTGATATAATCCCTAGATCAAAACTATAGTTCAAGGCATCATACATGATGAAAACCATCGAATTGATTGAATTGAAGGCTAAACTCTAGGATTTGTTATCAAAAGTGTTAATTAGAGAAAGTGTGTCATCATGGGGTGCCCCTATTGTCTTTATAAAAAAAAGGATGGTACTCTTTGCCTCTATATTTATTACAAAATGTTGAATAAGGCAAATATCAAAAATAGATATCTACTACCTTGTATACATGATGTTTTCAATCAAATACCAGGGACAACGGTCTTTTCTAAGATTGATCTTAGAGTAGGATATCATTAACTGAGGATAAGAAATGAGGAATTCAAAAAACAACATTTATAACTTGATATGGGCACTGTTAGTTCATAGTGTTACCATTTAGCTTGAAAAATGCAATGGAAATATTTATGAATCTCATAAATAGTGTGTTCAGAGATTATCTAGATCACTTTTTGTTGGTCTTTCTAGATGGCATTCTTATATATTCTAAAGATGAATAAGAACATATTCAACATCTTGAATTAGTTTTTTAACATTTGAAAAAGCAAAATTTATATGGAAAGTTATCCAAGCATGTATTTTTCTAAAATAAAGTGCAATATTTAGGACATATTATCTCTACAAACAATATTTTAGTAGATATGGCAAATATAAGAGCCATTATGGAGTGGTCGATACCAAAGAATGCACATGAGATAATGAGTTCCATGGGATTAGTAGGCTATTATAGGAAATTCATTTTGAATTTTTCTAAGATATCTAATTTGATTACCTATTTGTAGTAGAAGAATCAAAGTTTTATCTGGTTAGAGAAGTGTGAAGTGGCTATTCAAGAACGAAAAGGAGGCTTACTTCAGCACCAATGTTAAGAGTTCTCAATCCAAATTATCAATTATAATGATCATAGATGCATTTGGGTATGGATTTGGAGGAGTTATTATGCAAGATGGTGCAGTAGTAGCCTATGAATCAAGGAAAATTAAGATTTATAAGGTGAACTATGCCCCTTATGACCTAGAACTTGTAGTAATTATGCTTGCTTTAAAAGTTTGGAGGCATTACTTTTTGAAAAAACCATTTGAGGTCAAGACTAATAACTTAGGACTCAAGTACATATTCACCCAACTAAATTTGAATGCTCATCAAAGGTGTTGGTTAGACTTATTATATGATTATGATTTTGATATCAATTATATCAAAGATAAGGAAAATAAATTGGTTATGTTGTGGAGCTTATTTCTAAACTATAATGTATTTTAAATACTACATATTTAAAATGTACTATACACTCTTTATGTATTCTCATCGGGGTTTGAGGGTGATAGCCCCAAAAAAACTTTGTAGACCCCCTTAATGGGGAATTATTTTGGGTTGACTTTACCCATGGTTTTAGTACCCATTATTTTGTAAAACCACTATGTTTATGTATTATGTATAGATGGATATTAAGTGGGTAATACATCATGAGAACAAGGGTTTGAGAATGGAGAATAGAGTGTGTAAATTTAGGTGCAAATTTAGGAACATTTGTTGAGCATAGCTCCAAACAATATTTGTGCATTATAATTGTGAGAAGACAGATCTGAGAGTGGATTGTACTCTTGCAACTTGTAATAAAATTTGAGAAAGTGTTTCATGGTGGATGTAGCCCACATTGGGTGAAATATGTTAAATCTAACATTATTATTATGCATGTTTATTTATGTTCTTTATACATCTTTGTTCATATCTATTTTTATTACTATTTAGTGAAATTGTTTTGCATCATTTTTTGTATTTATTCTTAACAAGAGTAGTTGATGCCCTAAGTCAAAGGAGGTAGATATCAATCATGGCTATTATCAAGAGTATTTTTAGGGATCAAGTGATTGAATTATCACTATGATATGAATTCTATGATCAAGTCAGGAAAGTGTTATCTCAGAATGCTCAAAATCCTAAGTATAAAATATTTACAATAGAGAATGATGGCCTTTTACGATGTAATGGAAGGATGTATGCACTAGATAAAGAGAATATGAGGAGCACATGGCTAAAATAACTTCAAAATATCCCATATTTAGGACATCTAGGAGTAACCAAGTCATGTATGAGCTTAGACCACTCTTTTTTTCAAATAAAATCAAGAAAGATGCAATAAACTTTGTCTCATTATTTATAATGTCAGTGTGTGAACGCTGAATATGTGCATCAATCTAGATTATTGTATCCACATGGCATACCAGAATGGAAGTGTTAGGTTATTTGTATGGAATTTATTTAAGGTTTACCATTATCATATAATAGTCATGATATGGTCTTGGTAGTATTTGACAAAATAACTAAGGTAGCTCATTTTATACCAGGCAATTTTACTAATGATGCACCTACTCTTGTAAAGAGATTCATAAAGGAAATGTATCAATTGCATAGATTTAAAAAGAAGATAATTTAAGATTGTGATATGAAGATGACTTCTAGGTTTTTTTTAACTTTGAATTCAGCTTTAAGTACACAACTAAACTTCAACACTGCATATAACCCACAGACTAATGGTCAGACAAAATGAGTTAATCAGGTGTTAGAGGATCTCCTTCATATGTATTGCATGGATCAAAAATACAAGTGGGAGGAGTCCCTTACATTGGTTGAGTTATCTTACAATAACTCATACTAATTAGCTTTAAATATGGAACTATTTGAAGTATTGTATGGAAGAAGGTGCATAATACCAATTAGTTAGGATATGTTGGAAGATAGGGTAGTCTTTGGACTTGAGATGCTTTCATAAATGGAAGAGTAAGTTAAGACAATTAGGTAGAGGTTGGTCGAGGACAATGATAGATAAAAGAGTTATGTTGATCTAAATAAAACATCTAAGTAGTATTTAGTAGGTGATAAAGTGTTTTTACAGGTTAAACCTTATAAAAGATTAAATAAATTTAGGAAGTTAGCAAAACTTTCACTGAGATACGTAGGACCCTTATAGGTTTTATAAATGGTCAACCCTGAAGTGTATAAGATTAATTTTCCACTATCCCGAACTCTATTTCATAATGTCTTCTATGTATATTATCTTTAAAAGTATATAGCTAATCCTTCACATGTGTTGGATTGGAATGCTTTGAAGGTTCTGGATCTCAGGGTGGTCATGGTATAACTAATATGAGTAATTTATACTCATAAACTCTATTTGCTTTATAGAGAAGTGTCGTAGTGCAAGGTCCTATAATGCTTCATATTATGTTATTTTTCTATTGAATAATGTTGTAAATTCAGAACTAGTGTTTGAATAAGTGTCATCGTGATGATGACCAGCTTTAGGGGGAATGATGTCACATCCTAATTTCTCTCTTAGCTGATTACCTTATTATCCATGGATTATTTAGGTATTAAATTGATTAAATACTATTTAATTAAGTTTTAAGTCATATGTTATTATGAGATAGTTGTATGTTACTTAAATTACATGATTAAATTGCTATGAGTTAGCTATATTTATATATACTTTACATTATGATCATGTTGTTAGTTGTTACAATAATATTTTATGGATATATATCATGATATTATGAGCTAAATACCTTTTTATTGTGAGTTATATGCAAGATAAATCCATCCCTCGGAGCATGATGGAGGGAGAGCATCATTAGAGAGGATGGCGTAGACGGAGGTGTTGGGTGATGATAGAGGAAAAACTAGAAACCCATGCACACACCATGATAGTTAGCACTCTTTTTCTATATTATTTGAATTGTTAGCTATAGTATGTCTTTTGTATTATCTGTATTTAGATGACTGATTATGTGTGTTGGTTGTGATCTAGTTTATGTTTAATGCTTATGAGGATCTAATTTTATGCGACTACATTATGACTATAATATATATTGAGTACATAATGTTGTTTACGATCAATTCATGTTACTGTATTCATGATTACGATGATATTTCTTTCACATGTAAGTAAATTTAAATGTTAGTATTTACTTACTATTACTTATATACTAACCAAAATGTCTTTTTAATGTCTTAATACATTAGCTGGTTATTATGATATTCAAGAAATATCATTGTTTCAGCTTAATGCCTTGATATATAATAAATATCAAAAAGACATTTGAGATAGTATATATAATGGTATTGAAAACCCACTACATAGTTATAAATATCATTGTGTTTGATATTGTTATAACATTTGTTTGATTAATTATTAAATTCAAAATCTTGTTATTAATTTCACACTAGTCACTTTGCTAATTGAAGCCATGTTGATGTTGATCCTTGATAAGGTGATTTAATAACTACCTAAAATTTCCTATAAACTAACCCCTAGCTAATGTTCAAATGCATAAACATTAGTACTATGATATGAAGACTTAAGAGTGATAGTTATCATTAGTAAAGATAATTAATTAGATAATGATAAAGTTGGTGTATTGGGGGGGTGGTCAATGAACATGCATGTTTTGTTACAGCTAATAAAATGATTATTAAAATCATTAGGAACTTTCAAGATTTTTTTAGGGTTTCTAACCTAAGTTGACTTGAGTTAAGAATATTTGAATCATAATCTATTTTTAAATTTGAGTAGACTGCATGAAGAATATGGTGATGAACTATAGTTTTTGTGGGTATGGTTGCATTGAACTCACCATGCATTTCTCCATCCACTTATTACTCCACCATTGATTTGGAAGAGATGGGTGGAGAATAATGCATGGAGGAGAAAGTGGCAATCAGTTAAAATGAGAAAATAATAATAATAATAAAAGAAGAGATACACATGGGGGTAACAAGTAGAGAAAGAGAAAAGGAGGGATTAACGAATAAAGGAAAAGACAAGCTATATTTTGAGACATTTAATCTATCTAGGTTGGTGAATTTATTTCATTATTATGGTTTAATACAATAAATTTTTGTGCATGATTATCTTGCTATGGTTTTTGGAAATTTATTGTGTTATATATTACATGTTAAAGAAATATCATCGTAATCATGAATACAGTAACATGACTTGATCATAAACAATATTATGCACTATATATATATATATATATATATATATATATATATTATAGTCATGCAATCACACAAAATTAGATCCTCATTAGAATTAAACGTAAACTAGATCACAACCAACACGCATAATCAATCATCTAAATGTAGATAACACAAAAGACATAATATAGCTAACAATTCAAATAATGCATGTAAAGAGTGCTAACTATCTTGGTGTGTGTGTGGGTTTCTAGTTTTTCCTCTATCATTCCCCAACACCTCCATCTGCATCATCCTCTCTGATGATGCTCTCCTTTCGTCATGCTTTGAGGGCTGGATCTATCATGCATCCAACTCATGACAAGAAGGTAATAAGCCCATAATATCATGATATAGATCCATTAAAGAGAAAAGAAGGGATTAGCAAACAAAGAAAAAGATAAGCTATATTATGAGACATTTAATCTATCTAGGTTGGTGAAGTTATTTCATTATTATGGTTGAATACAAAAAAATTCTATACATGGTTATATTGATAGTTGTCATTAGTAATGATAATACATAGATAATGATAAAGTTGGTACATGGGGGGGGGGAGTGGGGGCAGGTCAACGAACATGAATTTTTTGTTATGGCTATTAAAATGATTATTAAAATCATTAGGAACTTTTGGGAATGTTTTAGGGTTTCTAACCTAAGTTAACTTGAGTTAAGAATCATTTAAGTCATAAGATATTTTTGAATTCGAGTAGACTACATGAAGAATATGGTGATGAACTTTAGTTCTTGTGGATATGGTTGCATTGAACTCACCATGCATTTCTCCATCCACTTATTTCTCCACCATAGATTTGGGAGAGATGGGTGGTGAGTAAATGCATGGAGGAGAAAGTGGTAGTCAGTTAAAATGAGAAAATAATAAAAATAATGGAGGAGATACACACAAGGGTAACAAGTAGAGAAAGAAAAAAGAAGGGATTAGCGAATAAAGGAAAAGACAAGCTATATTATGATATATTTAATCTATCTAGTTTGGTGAAGTTATTTCATTATTATGGTTGAATACAATAAGTTTATGTGCATGATTATCTTGCTATGGTTTTTGGCAATTTCCTATATTATATATTACATGTTATTGAAATATAATCATAATCACGAATATAGTAACATGACTTGATTGTAAACAACATTATGCAATATATATATATATATATATATATATATATATATATATATATATATATATATATATATATATATATATATATATATATATATAAGGGATATAGATTTAGCCTTATGGATGGCTTGGCCATCCACATAACTAAATTTATTTCCCTTGAGTCCTTAAAATGAGGATTAAGATTGTGTTTAAATAAATACAGTTGATTTTAGGTTTAGTTGGGGTATGAACATTATAACACTCAAATTATGATATTATAAGATTCAAAGTCAAGTTTATATATATATATATATATATGGAAATCTATGTTTTGTTGTTTTGTTTTAAAAAAACCATTAAGTTAATAAGGAAACATTATATATATATATAAGGGATATAGATTTAGCCTTATGGATGGCTTGGCCATCCACATAACTAAATTTATTTCCCTTGAGTCCTTAAAATGAGGATTAAGATTGTGTAAATAAATACAGTTGATTTTAGGTTTAGTTGGGGTATGAACATTATAACACTCAAATTATGATATTATAAGATTCAATAGTCAAGTTTATATATATATATATATATATATATATATATATATATATATATATATATATATAATGTTTCCTTATTAACTTAATGGTTTTTTTAAAACAAAACATAGATTTCCATATATATATATATATATATATATATATATATATATATATATATATATATATATATATATATATATATATATATATATAAAGCTATAAACTACGATGGTGAATATACTAAATCCTGAATGAATACATTTATAATAGTACTATGAATATGACTTTGAAACCCTGTAATGGTAAACATAAGAATGAGAAAAGTTGTTGAATAAAAGGGACAATACTAAAATTCTGAGTGTTTTTATTATATAAATCCACCCAGCTATGAGGTATAAATCCTATTATGGGTTTTAGTTTACAAGGAATGGACTTAGTACTTTTGTTTTTCAAAACCTTGAATGTATATAAAAGGATCGAGAAAACACATTTCATCCTGTATAGTAAAATAGGTCTGAGTAATTTGGTTATTGATTGGAAGGAAACATTATATATATATATATATATATATATATATATAAAGCTATAAACTACGATGGTGAATATACTAAATCCTGAATGAATACATTTATAATAGTACTATGAATATGACTTTGAAACCCTGTAATGGTAAACATAAGAATGAGAAAAGTTGTTGAATAAAAGGGACAATACTAAAATTCTGAGTGTTTTTATTATATAAATCCACCCAGCTATGAGGTATAAATCCTATTATGGGTTTTAGTTTACAAGGAATGGACTTAGTACTTTTGTTTTTCAAAACCTTGAATGTATATAAAAGGATCGAGAAAACACATTTCATCCTGTATAGTAAAATAGGTCTGAGTAATTTGGTTATTGATTGGATAGAGGTATATCAACTAAACTCATTTACACATATATACATATTGTTTATTTGATTTGTATAGTGTTTATATGGATGGTTATTTGGTTCAACCTTTTTATGTATTTATAACCTGTAACGTGTTATAAATTCATGTGTATTCTTTAGGTTGCATATGATAAGTTGACTAAGTTGGTCTATAAACTACGATTGGGTTATAAATATTAAGATGAATATATATCATTGATTGTACTTAAATTATATTGAATTCCATTATATTCCATTGTGCTTGGATTTGAATAGCACAAGTGTACTATAAAACTGAGTTGATATAATAGCTTGGTAGTTTTATTGGTCAAAATTAAAATGAATACCTATTTAAATGAAACTAGATTATGAGGGATTAAGGAAAATTAGGTATTTTATTAGTTTAATCTGATATTGTATTATGTTTAGAAATGAAATAAATAAGGAAAAGAGAACATGGGTTCATAGAATATATAAATATATTTATTGATTTAGTAGACAATTTCTAGAATAGATATACATGTTAGTTTTTTAAAACTATACAAATTTCATAAGGAAAATTTGAAATAAGAGTGTATCAAAGGTACACATTGTACTTTAAGAAGATGAATGTCAGATACTAGGGCATAATGGATACCCTGTTAGAAATAATAGTACTAATTAATTTTTGTGTACAAATACAAGTATACCATATATATTTGGTATGTAATTGATTTATACAGTTACATATATATGGTATATATTTCTATGAGTGAAATATGTACACATACATCTATATACCATAAATTTGTATATATGAGATGTGTGCTTATAATTATTGCATATATTGACTCTTAATCTAGTTAGAAAAACCTATGAGGTGGTATATTTTGATTATATACATACATATCATAAATAGTACATATAATAAATATGAAAAAAATGGATCTTTGTTTATTATGAGTTAAGACATTAATTATAATGTATTTGATCCTTGAAATTATTTATGACTGGCTTGTTGATAAATTGAGAAATGAGTACATGGAAATAAATTGTGATAAATGTTGTTTACCATTGAAGGTAATACAATAGAGTTACTTTGGTAAATTTGGTAACTTGTAGACTAAGTATCTAAAAATACCTAGATGGTATGTTCCTTTAAGAATTGTACTTGTTTACATTTATTATTTAAGTAATAAATAAATGGATTAGAGATTCATTTCATATGTTTAATGGACTAAATATATGTATTTTGATTATTTTTGTACTTAGCATATTTTATTCCTATTGGTAGGAAATAATCTAATTGAATCTATTGGTTATGTTTATATCAACCAAATATTGTATTTATGGAGTTGAATAATAAATGAGATGGACTTCACTAGCTTACTTAGCATCATCAATACAAGATGAGGGTAATCTGATCAAGTGATGTGTATGAATTTGACTTATCCTAGAGATGATTAACTATTGAAAACTTTGACCAAAGTAATGTTTACTTAAACATTATCATTTCATGAGTATGATTTACATGTTTGTGTGATATCATGTTAGAACATATTTTATTTATGTACACATCATGTATTAGATATCTTATAGCACACAGGTACTTTCTTGTCTATCTATATTCCTGTACCATCACTATCTATCCATTTATGAATGGAGGACCATTCCCTACTTGGGGAAATGTGTTGGGGATCAATAGTTTGTAGTTGATGTGGAAAAGTTCTTGGATGATTTTCTCCCTCTCCACAATAGTACTTAACTGGAGAGTACACTTGAGATTACCATAAGATACTGGAGTTCTTATGACTCATGCTCTGTGAAGCCTTATATCTTGTATTGTATTTATTTTTGTGACATTATTCTTGATGAAAATTTAATCAATCATTCATCTATACATTGACATCAGTGGATGCGATATTGTATCGGTTAAGGCTGATATTGAGTATTTACCTTTTGGAATATATGTAGTTAAAACTGAGTAATTTAGAATTGTATTTGATTTATTTCTTTTGACGATAGTGATCAGTAATGAAATAGATTGTTACCTATTTTATGGTTAATATACTTAGTGTGTTAAATTTGGATCATAATTATATTTTAATGGTGAAATCTAATGTATGAATACATGGATTTAAATTGAGAAAAAAAATGTTATTCTAGTAAAAGTTCTCAAGGAATGTTAATTTGTTACATTGTAAAAGTTCTCAATCAAATTGATTCCATGTCCATTTATCCTTGACAACATTGAAAATTTTTAGTTATTTGATGATGATAAACAAATTATTCACTTTTTGAGTAATGAAAGTGTGTTTGAATCATAAACAATTGATGAGGACATGAGTGCTTCTTAGGAAAATGTAATGGAAGATTATGGGATCATCAAACTCAAAGAAAATAAGATCCTAAGAGAGATGATGTCACTATAAAGGGCATTTAATTTAGATACCTGCACCATAAGTCTAGGGAAACATAAATCTAATGAATATGAGTACACTTTTGTTAATCTAGGGTCGTCATAACATCCTCAATATTTGAACATTGGATTGAGATACAATGAATGAGAAAATTAATAATGCATAGCTCTGCTCCAATAATATAAGGACATTATTTTTTGGTGATAAAATGATTTGAATGTATTTGACCCAAGGATCATCAATCACACCATCCCATTTAGAGAAGGACATAAGCCTTTCATATGGAGACAAATACATGTTAATCTAATTTTGGAGCTCCTTATTCACAAGGAAGTGCAAAAGTTATTGGCAGGCAAAATAATATTCCCCATTAGAAATTCAACTTGGGTGGCTGATTTAACACATGTGCAAAAAAAGAATTGTGAAATTTCATTTTGTGTTGATTTTAAAAATTTGAGCCAAGCATTTGACAAAGACAATTATCCTCTACCCTCTCTAAATGAAGTCATTCAAATGGTTACTAGTTTTGAGATGATGTCTTTCTTAGATGGTTTATAGGATACAACCAAGTTATTATTGATAAAGAAGATAAAATCAAGACATCTTTCACTACCAAATGGGGAATGTTCATTTATAGAAGAATGACTTTAAGATTGATAAACACATGGGAAAACTTTCCAACATGTTGTGGAATTTTCCATTAAATTTTTGGTTAGTAAGTGTATTTTTATCTATATGGATGATCTTCTTGTTTTCTCTAAAAATGGGTCAGAACACGAGCATCACTTGTGAAATATTTTTTATGGATGCATAACGTATGGTGCCTCATTCAACAAAAAAAGTAATATCTTTGGTGTCATGAAAGGTAAGATAATTAGACACACCATCACTAATGAAGATATTTTTATAGATTAAAAATGAGCTAGTGTAATTTCTAAGATTCCATTTCCTAATAGTTAAAAAGAATTAAAATGTTTTTTGGTAAGATCACTTATGTACGCAGGTTTATTTAAGGTTTTACTCAGATTTGAAAACCACTAAATGATATGCTGAAATAGGATGCAAAAGTGAAGTGAAGATCAAAATCTAAGAAGTCATTACAAGATGTTAATAATGTTATCACCTAAGTGCCAATATTGATTAGTCTAGAATTATCCAAAGACATCACATTGGACCATACCATCATTTTAGTGCTGACACAAATTTGAATGGGAAGAACATCCTATAGCATTCATGAACATTAATTTGGAGAAAGTTAAGCTTAGATATCCTATTTTATATAAAATGGCCTATACCTTATTCAAAGCATTAAATAATTTCAAACATTATATCCTACATAATAAGGTCTATTTAATTGTTCCCGACCCAACTGTTAAACTCATGCTAGGAAAAAATGTGTTAGACAAACAAAGATTGAAATAGATTGAAAAACTTCAAGAAAATGACCTAGATATTAAACCCAAGAATACGGTGAGAAATAAAGGCCTCATGCATATAATGACAAAATTTGACTCCATAATCACTACCATGCAATTGCATTAGACATAGATGATGGCGTTTAATCTAAAATAAATTGAGTGAAAGATTAAATTAGTATATATATGATTTAGATTATAGTAAGAAAACAATTAGATTAACCTAAAAGTAACTTTATTTAAATGCAAAAAATTAGAAATATGTTAAAGCATTGACTTGTATAAACTATCTTAGATCTAATTCTTGTTTAGTATGCAGATTGTTTATTGATAGAAAGTGGTTAGAAGGGCTTTGTGACTATGTCATAAACTACAACATAATTTTATTTTGTTTGGGACAAATATTTAAGAGGATAGATACATAGTTCATTTTTGGGTGGCTTATACAATTTTTCCTATCAAATTATGCTCTAAAACTAATAAACTGAGTACCTAAATTTTGTGTATGTTGATGAACTATTTCCATGCTAGAGCTGAATTAACGAGCAAAAGACTTGTAAAACCAAAAGTCTAGTCCTACACATACACTAAATAGATATCAATTACAAATGGAGATAAATGGGGGAAGTGGAAATGTCCAAGCTATCCTAAAAAAACCTTATGTAGTATGAGTGTTACATACATAGCCCAAAAGGGCCTCAGGTTGATGTAGTTCTCCCTTCAGGGAAGATAATGTGAATTCAACTATAATATTTGAATGATTGAAAATGGATTCCAATAACATGTAGTAAAATAATGTTAAACTTGGCCTATGATTGTAAAATTGTATTAGCATTTTAAATGGACAGAATAGGGCTCTTTACTTAAAAAATAGAAGATTTAAAATCAGATAATCATATGATTGCTAAGACTATGCTAGGGGGTTTTAAGTGTGAACTTTGGTGTGATTTTTTAAGGGAATATTTTGAATATTTCCATTAACCAACCTTTTAAAATGAATGGGAAAATAGTTAGGAAGTGTATAATTTTAAAAAATTGACCCTTAAAGCATGGGAGACAGGTTTACACTACTAAACAAGAGTGTAGTGTGCACATGTTTACCAAGTGTAGAATTTTCCTAAAAGGATAGAGGATTTTGGAACATGATTAACATGTGTTTATGTGCTTAATAAGGATGAATATGGATGTATGCAATATATTCTTAGTATTCACAAGACAATAGCAACTTTCATAGTGATTTTGAAGTTTAACATAATGGAAAATAGGGCAAAAGGGGTAAGATGTAAAGGACAAGCATTTCCATAAATTTATGGATTAAATTTGTGTGTATAAAGATGGGCCATGACTAGTATGATCCAATAATTCACTAATTTATATGTGGGAGATTCACACCAGAACTGAATAAGGAACAAAGAAGAGCTCTCAGGTTAAAATCAACTAATTACATGATAAAGAAAAGGTTTCTATATAGAAATAATTATGAAGAAGTATATTGTTGATGTGTAGCAAAATAAGACTCTAATGAAATCATGACTAGATTTCATGAAATATTAGGTAGTGGCCCACCCTCAAAAACTATAATGACAAATAAAATATTAAGAGGTGGGTACTATTGGCTTACCATATTCAAGGATGCACATAATCATGTTAGAACATGCCATGAGTGCCAAAATTTCACAAAGAGGGAAGTTCATTCAATAACTCCACTCCAACTTGTGATTGAAGGATGTCCAATCACTTAATGTGAATTAGATTTTGTTGAAGTAATTAAATTCAATTATTTAGTTGGATGCAATTTTATATTGACTGCTATAGACTATTGCACAAGGTGGATTGAAGTTATTGATACCAAGAATAATACTACAAAGTAAGTGATCATATTTATATAATAAAATCTAGTCACTAGGTTTGAAATGTCATTCTCATTAGTTTGTGATAATTTTCATGCTTTTCATTTAGTGAAACTATTAGAATGGGCCTATGAAAATAACAATACTTTGAAGTTTTCATCTAACTACTATCCACATGGGAATGGGGTAGCTAAATCCACAAATAAGAATTTTGTGAATGCAATCAATAAATCTACTGAGAAATGACCTAGGGATTGGAATTCATTGTTAAAGTATTCATTCTAGGTTAATTGGACTAGATACAAGCAAGCCCTCAAAGGTTCACCATTTATTTTGGTATATGGTCAAGAACCAGTATTTCCAGTGACACTCAAGTCGCCTACATACCAATTCTATAGGAATACATGGAAAACAATGATAGGGTGAATTCAATATTTTTTTAGATCATTCAAATGGAGGATGCACGTGAATAAGCTCTCCAAAATTTTATTAATCATTAATACATTGTCAAAACATGGTTTGACAAGAAATCTAAAGTGAAATCTTGTATAATTTTGGACCTGGTTTTGCTTTGGGACAAAGTTCATGAATAGAAAGGGAAACATGAAAAACTCACCCCATTATGGATTGGTCCATACCATATTTCAAAGATATCAGGAAAAAATGTTTTCAAGTTGAAGGACCTGCAAGGCAATGATTTGTCACTTTCAATGAATGAGAAATACTTGAATCATTACTTCTTAGTGTTTTCATCATCCATTGCTTCATAATGATCAATAAGTTATGTTATAGTATAATAAGTTAGGTATCATGGATTATTTTTTCTTGCTTTCATGGATTAATTTGTCTTGTTTTCATAGATTAGAAATTATTTCATTGTAGTTAGTTTTCTTAGTTGTTGAATAAGTCTTTCCCAAGGAAATAGATTGAGAATTATTGTTAGATATAAATATAAGGCATCTATGGTAAATAATGGTTGAGACACATTGGATATATTTTGGGGTTTGAATATTCTTGTAAAATTTTGTTGAAAATTAGAATACATCAATGATAATTTATGGTTATTACACATTTCTTATAACCGAGGTTATTATTAAAAAACTAGCATATGAATTAAATATTAGTATTTTGCACTAGAGAAGACTCCACAACACTTAAAACATAATAAATTTCCCTAAGATAGGAAATGGTCATAAAAGGAAAGGTTGAAAAAATAAAATCTTTTTGAAATACCCTCAACTTGGTTATATTATTTTCCAACCTTCTAAAGAATTAAATAATTTAATTATAAGGAAGAAGAAAAACCCTTACATCAAAATCAAAATGGATTTCTCTTAAGAAGGTGATTTGGATAATATCCATCAGGGTTATGGATACATTACTAGCAATGGATTGATGCCTAGTGTGGAGCCAAAGGTACCTCTCTAAGGGCTATGAATGCCTAACTAGGAGCAAAGAAATTCCCGAGCCATTTCCTTCCTAAGTGATTCCCCTAAAAATGTGATAAAAAACCTTTCAGAAGATTTTGTTTGTGAGACTAGTCCTTGACTGAAACATTCAATCTAAAATGGAAAAGTAATTAATCATTACACACACATGTGGTTCTTCGCTTAGTGTAAATAACTATGTTACACAACAGGTTTAAGCATAAAATCTCAGTTTTGATAAGACTATGGAATTCTTAAATATTTAATGATATATCTCTGACTTTAACAAAAGATTCTAGGTTCTAAACACTATGCAGTGTTTCCTCTAGAAGTTGCCATTTGTGGCCAACATGCCCCATTCCCTTGGAATGAAAACCCCAATATCCTATATAATTTTATTGAGGAACAAAAAAATTGACCACTAAAACTTATATAAGGTATTTTATAAAGATTACAATTGATACAATCTTTGATGAATTTTGACCCTTTACTATTCCCAGATTTCCTTTAAGAATATGTTTTATTTTTAACAAACACATTGCCTTAAGGTTTTCACAGCTTTATTGTGAATAAATTTAGTACCTATATGTTTCTAAATGTTTTATACTTAGTGTTTTGGGGGTATTAATCTCCCTATGGTTGAGCTAGAGTTGATTTGATAGGTATATACAAAAATGGACTCTTACACTAACATGTTCCCACAGTCCCGCATTCACATGCTCCTGTGACTTGGATTTCACAGGTATGTATATACTCTACATTTTTAAATTTTGAGACTCACTCTCTCTTTTTGTGTAAAATTTGTAGGTCCCATGGTCCTCTTAATATGGATTTAATTTTTTTGGTGATGCCTCCCTTGTCATACCCATTTTAATTCCACTTGTCAATATTTTTCTCATTCGCACCTTCAAGATTTATAAAAAGAGTCCATGCAGAGACCAAGGAGGGTGAGGTTACAAAGAAATTTGAGATTTCCACTTATCGTCATCTTGTGTTATCATAGTGGTAGAGGGCTTGGAATTCAAATATCAAAAGATAGCTATAATTATGTGAAATAGATCCACATAGCTCTAAATAAGAATTAGGACACGATAATGTTCAGGGGGTAATTTCATGAACATTTAAGGGAAATGACTCAACTCAATAGGAAGACAAATCATATACTTGACATTTAAATGGATAGACAAGTCATCTCTTATCAAAAGTGAGAGGAAGACATGTGTTTGTGTCAAATCTCCTTGTGAAAAAAGGGCATTTTAAAATGCATTTCAATTGTAGTGAATTTGTAGGAAAGCTTGTTTAATGTCATTATGCTACACAATGAGCATTTTATTTCAAATCACCAAATAAGGGAATTCACAAGCACTTGATAATAAAGCAATTTAGATTCAAAATGCAGAACATGATGAAGTATCTATATCCATTCAATGTAGACCATATTTTCACAAACATGACATTAAATTTTTTACCACTAGGAACAACACTACAACACTCTGAACCATGGAAAAGGTCATAGATAAGATTTTGGCACTGTTGAAGGAGACTGAAATACATGGAGTTCTGCTACTTAATGGGTAATTAGTTCCACGTGACAACTTCACTACCCAATTATTTCCTTTAATGACAAGATCACTCAGGCTAATCAAGGCAGTAGTGAAGAAGTGATTGAATTGGTCTCGTATGCCAAGGAGAAGATTGAAAAGGCTAATGTAATTAAATAATTATTGCATGACCCCCTTTTGATCCACAAATTTTTGATAAAAAAGGTCAAATTACTCTTCCAACATCCAATTGTGGATATAGAACACATAAACAAACAATTCACTGAAGTAAGCCTTTTACTTTGAAGTTAGCAATAAACCTAGTTACAACAACTAGATGACACAATTCTTCATCTCTAGTTGCCTCTTCAGCTTCAACAACTTCCTCAGTTCAATCTACCTCACAAACTCCCATTCAGCCTTGAGTGTTTTGTGGATGTTTTGGATATGTATGGAGCTAACCGTAGTTCCATATATTTTTGTATTTGCATGAATTTTGTATCTTATCCTTATAAATTCCACCCTTGGGGCCTATTTATACCATGTTTTTCAATAATTCTAAACAAGATAAGGATATTTTTAATATTAATAAAGCTTCAAAATTCTTAGAAAAGCTCAATTGATGTGTTTTATTTTTGTTCACTTTCTCAGATTTTATAGATGCACAAGTCATTTCAATTAAGTAAGATTAATTTATGTAATTAACAAAGTATTTAATTTAATTAAAGCATTTAATTTGTGAAGAAGTTATATTGAGCCGATTACTATTCCAACTGTTGTGTATATAAAAACTTTTATTTAAAGCTTTGATTCGTAATTGGATGTGTTATCTATAATTTATCACTAATTAAAATCCATATACCACTATTACAAAATTTATTTCACATAGACTCTCCACTGTATTTAGCTTGATCCAAATTGTTACTAAAATAAATTACATACTAGTTTGAATTTGTTTGACTAATTCCATAAATTAATTTTTTTAAAAGGTTTGCTTCATATTGACATAAGACATTTCTTCCTCCTTACCCTTCCCTTTTTTAAGTTTATTTATATGGCCTACTTCACCTTAACTTAGAATCACATGTATAAATTTATAATAGCTTTTGAAAGACTTCAGTTATTCAAATCTAAAATTGTTCAAAGGTAACAAGTAACCACATTGTTGTCATGGTTGTTTCACCTATTAATTATTTACAAAATCTTAGACTCATAACTCATACCTCATACCGAGACACTTACAATGTGGTCCATCTCTTCTTACAAATAAGAGACCATTACAATGTATATTTTTTTCTTAATAATAAGACTTATTAAAAGTAGAAAATATGTGTAAAATAACAAATAAACCTTCATTTGTATATGCAAGTTTAACCGCACTTTAGTAAGAATCTAACAAACAACTTTTAATGTTAAAAATTTTAAGTTGTAAAACCATAAGTTCAGAGTATAAAGGAAATATCATAAATAATAACCATTTTCTTAAGATTTAATATAAAATGGAAGCGTAAATGATATTTATTTTAAATTATTTTTTATTAAATTAAAAAATTTAAGTATTATATATTTTAAATATTTTTTCTCACATTACCATTCATATTTTAATATAATTAACTTTAAATAATTTTATTAATTATTTTTATTTTAATAATTTAAAACAAAATAATTTAAAAGCAAATATATTATATGTATTTATTTTTTAAATAGTATTTAAACATAGTAAATAAATAAGTTTAATTAAGTCGAGGTATATTTTACAATGATGTTTAAGAGGTATGTTATAATGTAGAGAGTGTGTTAAATTTTAATTTCAATTTTAAATTTGACATCCATTTGACTATCATTTAATGATTTTTTTTTTGGATAAATTTAATCAAAAAATTATAATATATTAACCATATAATAGAGATTGGAATTCATTTTTTTCATAAATATTATTTTGAACTTGATACATTAGTATAATTAAATTGACATGATTCAATAAAAAAATTGTCAAAAAATAATAATAAAATTATTAATACTTATAATATTTAAAAGATCTGAAAAAATACCTTAAAATTGACATTTCATAACATTTATAAGATAAATATATTTTGGATATCTATACTAATTATATATTATTGAACACAATTATATAATTGAAATTATTTCTAAAGTAAAAATAAAAAATATAAATTGAATTTTATCTAAAAACATATATGTATTATTGTAATTATTTTGAGCATAATTATAATAAAAACTAAAGAATGTTAATATATGTAATTTACAAAATCCTTATCCCAACCTTTAAAATTCAATGACTAATTATAATTATATCCATTCATAATCATAGCTTGAATTTCAATGACTATCACAATCATATCTAATTTCTGTAGATTTTTGCACAATAACCTTATCTTTTTTGCAAGGTGGGTTTGCTTTACAATTTGCTTTTCTTTACTTTTTTGTGTACTCCCCAGACTATGTGTGTGTGTGTAAAGGTATAATTTATGTTGGAAGGGATGGCATGATTTTTGTTTTTATAATGAACTTTATAAAGATACATGTTCAAAATTCAATATGTCACATTTTTCAATGTAATCTGTAACATGGATAAACAGAAGCAATGAGATCTAAATGTCTTGTCCCCACATTAGTGGTATTACATCATTGATTCAAGCTGCACATCAAACATGGAGCCCTATTGCAATCAAATTAATTTAAAAATACTGCCACCTTACAAGCTATGAATGCCTTTGTAATGGGCAACAGTCATGTAAATTGAAACGTTGTCATAAATCTAGGTTTGGGGTTTGATTTGGGCCCCTTGGTGTATGATATCATTAGAAATACATTGGCATTGCCTTTCACCATCATTGTTCATCTCACCTTGAAATATTTCACTATTTTCAAGTTTTGTATGGCCTTGTTATTTCTTCCACGGATCTGAGTATGAAATTTTTGTATGCTCTGACACCTAATGTAATTACTTTAGGTGTCAATATATTGGCATCATGGATGAATGGAAGCTACAAGATAGACTTTGGGGTCTCAATGTCTTGTCTCAAGATCAACATCATTACATCATTGGTTTGATCTACACATGAGACATGAAGCCTTATTGCAATTAAATAATCTATCATGATGTCCTCATCCACCCTTAAAAATAGAAAATGGACAATCAAAGATGTCACAACTTTATAAGTTGTGGACCCCTTTGTGATGCACATTGGTCATGTGAATCTAATAGTTTCCCTAAATTTAAGTTTGGTGTATGATATGGGCCACTTGGTGTACGTTATCACCTGGAATAACCTATCATTTTCCCTACCATCAGTGCCCAACTCACCTTGAAATCTTTCACTACTTACATGTTTTGTATGGCCTTGCCTTTTATTTTAGGGGTTTGAGTATGGTATTTACATATGTTCTTAAAATTGATGTAATTGTTCTAGATGTAAATATATTGGTAGCATGGGAAAACAGAAGCTACAAGATAGACTCTGAGACTTCAATGTTCTTGTCCTCACATCAATGACAATACAATATTGATTCAAGCCATACATTGGACGTGGATCCCTACTATAATCAAATCAACTCTCGTGACATCCTCATCCACCAAATTAACAATAGAAAATGACCAATCAAAGATGTCACCACCTTGCAAGCTACTGGTTTGCCTTTGCAATGAGTGCATATCATGTAAATCCAAACAATCACCTCAAATCTAGGTTCATCTACGATATGGACTCTCTGGTATATAATACTAAATATAATATAATATAAGGTACTCTATATTATATAGTTATTAAATAATAATAATTTTAAATAAATATATATTATATATATTAAATAAACCTTGTATATATAATATATTATATATGAATATAATTTTATAATATTAAAAGAAAACCTTGCAAATATAATATGATGATTGGCCACCATTGCAAATTGGATATATATGTTATTATTACTTCACATGACAAGAGTTAATAGAACTAGGCCCATAGGGATGTCAAATATGGTAGTGGGTTAAGAATATGACCTTGAATGAGAATGAGAATATATATATATGAACATTTTTAAGATGATTTCTTAGATATGTTATTAATTCAATGCATGGAAGATGCTCTTTTTGACATTGGTGAGTTTTACATGGAGATAAGTGTCATCCCAAGTCATGAACTCTTCTTGTCCAACCTCCACATCCCTTATGCAGGAAATGTATGTGAAATGTGAGATTTTTTGAAGAATGAGTTGTATCGCTCCATCATGCTATCATTATTTTAGAAATTCTCTTCCAAACCTTCACCATTCCCCCTTCTTTTGCTCCCAAGGACAACGTTGCATGGTAGAAGATCTACTAGAATTTATTGGATGTTTTTATGGTTGGATGCTGTGTAGTTCTACTAATTAAGCTCCAAAAATGATGATGCCTCTATTGTATCAGGCATGTACTCTTTATTTCAAATTTATCAAGAAATAATCCATTATATTTCTGTGTAAGCTTTGAATATATGAATGACTAGGCATTTAATATAAAATTTCTAAGTCTATTTGATTAAATGAATAGATATTCAAATTTGGATTTTTATAAAATCTTTGACAACGAATTATAATCAAGATTTTTTGTATATAGCCACAAGAAACACCACATTTGGCCAAGCCTACACCATAATTGTAGTCTTAACGACCTTGATATTGCCTTGTTGCACTTTTAAATTGGCTCTAACACTCCTTATTGGCTTAGACATCTACTTATGAGGAGGAACTTATATTTTTGCCACTAAATACACTTGTACGAATGATTTTTTCATAAAAACAATTAATTTCCACATCTACAACAAACATTGCACTGAAATGCAATATGACTTGTTCAATTTTTGGTAGTATAATAATTCATGCCAAACAATTGGAAAGGGATGGAATCTCCAGGTCATGTAATAATTCGTGCTTGATATTGTTCTTCTATTATTAAATTTTTATACCGAATGAAAATTCATTGCTGTAAATTGGAAATGCAAGTTTAAATGTAAGATGGTTCATAGAATTTCTAAGTTATACAAATTATAAATTTAACATATTTTTTATACAAATTTGATATTTTAATGGAATCTTCATGTCATGTAGTAATTCATGTTTGATACTTATTTTTTTATTATTAAATTTCTATGTCAAATCAAAATTCATCACTGTAAATTGGAAATTAAAAAATTTAAATGTAGGATGGATCATAGAATCTAAATCATGTAAATTATGAATTAAACATATTTTTTATACAAATTTGATATTTTTATTTTTCTTAAAAATTAAATATTTGGTTAAATAATAATAATTTTTTATATATAATATATTTATATTAATTAAATTTAAATAAAAAATATTAAAATATTTTATAAATTTTATAACCTATTATTAGGTTGATTCAAATTTTTAATCGTAATGAATCATTTACAGATCATATATTTTATTTCTGTGTAATAATTCATACTTTTTATCATTGATTCCAAATATATATATATATATATATCATAAAAGAATAATAACATAAATCAATGTATGTATATATATATATATATATATATATATATATAATAAAAGAATAATAACATAAATCAGTGTATAAACTAAATTTGATGGATATATAACTATATTTATATTTTTAAATTTAAAATATATTAATTTTTTTTATAGATGATATTAGATATAAGATGAATTTTTAAATAGACTATTAAATAATTTTAAAAAATTATAGTAATTATATAATTTATTTTTAATATTTTTTCCTTTTATCATAAAATATATCAATAAAAAAATATGACAACCATAATAAACTGTCAAATTTAATCCCTATGAGTCACCATCAATGGTATATTTTAAATATTATAAATATTTTTATTTAAGATGAATAAAATCCAAATGCTATTTTAGTTTGCTCAACATATTTATTAAATATTATAATAATTGTAACTATTTTTAACTATTTTCATTTTAGATTTAGAAAATCCAAATGCTATTAAAGTTTGCTCAAAATATTTAAATAATTAAATTTTTTTGGGAATAAATCATTGTTCTTAAATCAAATTTAAAGTGGTCAATCTTTTATCGCATAAGAGACAATTATAATCTATATTTTGTCTAATTATTAAGACATATTAGATACAAATAATTTATAATGCTAATAATTTTGAGTTGTAAAACTACAACTTCAAAAATATAAAATAGACTCATGGATGATATACTTATTTCAAATTATTTTATTTAAATTAAAAAATATGGATGTTATATATTTTAAATATTATTTTTATATTAATATTTATATTTTACTAATTATTATTTATGTTAAAAATTTAAAGTATTGTTATATAGAAAGTGTGTTCATTTTTATTGTAATCTTAAATTTAACGTCCATTTGATCGTTATTTATTTTTTTGACTTTTTTAAATCAAAAATTCAATTGAAAAATTATAATATATTATTCTAGAGTCCATTTTTTCTACAAATATTATTTTGAGTTTGACATAATAATATAATTAAATTAAAATAATTTAATAGAAAATTTGTAGAAAAAATTAATAAAATTATTAATAATTGTGAGTCATAAAAAAAAACTTTAAAATTAATATTTCATTACATTTTAAAGAGATATAAATTTTAAATATCTATATTAATTACTATATTATTGAACACATTAATTTAATTAAAATTATTTTTAAATAAAAATACAAATTATTTTTTTCAAAAAAACATTTATTAATATAATCATTTTATAATTAAAATATAATTATAACAAAAATTAAAAAATATTATTATCTATCTAATCCAGAACTTGCTCTCAAATCTTTAAATTCAATAGTTAATTATAATCATATCCGATCTTTAGAAAAAAATCTTCCTTGCACTCTTAGAAATTCAAAAACTAATCACAATCATATCTCATCTTTATAATCTTCCTTATGCCCTTCAAAGTTAATGGCTACTCACAAGCACATCAAATCTTTATAGATTTTACACGATAGACATATCTTTGTTTGGAGGGTGGGTTCGCTTTACAATTTTATTTTCTTTACTTTTTGTGCACTCCCCTGACAATATTGATCACTTTTCTTCCATTCAAACTTTTAAACACTTTAAAAAATGGTGGTTCGAGAATCTCATAAAGTTATAGTGAAACCTATGACTGAGCATAGAATATTTTGGTACCTAATGATCATTAGGTTTACAAAACATTATAGAGACTCCTTCATACTTAGTGGCCTCCAAACCCTCAAATGTTTTGATAAGTCACTCATACTTAGCAGTCGCTAGGTTTCTTAAGATTCTAACAAATTGTCTATGTACTTAGTAGTCACTAGGATCCCAATTTAAAATCTTGACTTGTTGTTCATACCTGGTGGTCGCTAGATTCTAAAAGATATCGACAAGTCATCCATACCTAAAGATCTCTTGGTTACCAACGATCCTGACTTGTCATTCATACTTAATAGTCCCTAAGTTACGAAAGAAAATGAAGGTAGAATTGACCTTGTTAAATACCCATAAACCCTGAAATGGAGGGAACACAAAAGATTTTATACACTAACATCACCCCTTGATGAGAGCTTCATGAATTATCATCATGTTTTGTAATTGTGTAAAATTGACTTCCATGAGAGTTCATATGAAAGTATCTACCACTTGATCATTTATTTTACAGTTTTTGAGATCAATCAATCAATTCCTTTTTATGTAATGAATCCACTCTTCATGTGATCTCAAACATCAATGAATCTAATCACCATTGGATACCTTTGTCATGAAAGGATCCATTCTCCATTAAATACCTTTGTCATCAATGAAGTCAATCTTCATTGGATACATTTGTTAGCAATGAATAAAATATTCATTGAGTACCTTAATCATTAATGAATCCACTCTTCACTAGATCCTTAAGTCATCAAAAAAGCCACTCTTCATTGGATATCTCTATCATCAACCAATGAACTCTTCATTGGATAGTTGAACATCAATGAAACCACTCTTCATTAGATAACTCAATCATCAACGAAGCCTTTCTTCATTGGGTACCTCAACATCAATGAAACCACTCTTCATTGTATACATCTATCATTAATCAAGACACTTTTCATTGGATAACTAAACATCAATGAAGCCACTCTTCATTGAATACCTTAATCATCAATGACGCATATTTACTACTAAAAAAGGTATTTGACACAAACATAAAGCTCTCAAAATAATACTCTTCTTCTATCCTTGCAACATGAATCCATTCTCTGATAAATACTCTTACAAACCACATATGAATTCTATCCAAATATTTAAGGAGTAATAGAAAATGATAAAAATATGGATCCATATATGCTTTCTTAATGCTTTCTCTCAACCAAGGAAAAATGGGGCCATCATTCCTCCTCTTGTACCTATAACTATCATAGCCAAATATATGGTGATCATCATATATTTGATATCATGTATATGTCATGTAATTAGTCTTTGAATTCCCCATATGTCATCTAAATGATGAATTATGATTCCCATAATAATCCCCTCTCCATTTATGAATTAAAGTTCCTAAAGTGTCTCTTTATCTCATCTCTTTTCTTTCTCAAGCAATTCCTCAAAAAATGTCATGTCTTTCCACATTATAAGCATATCTTCTTCTCCTTGTTCCCCTCACACTATCTTGGAGAGACATTTGAAAATTTTGATTCCCAATTTTCAAAGGAATCCTTTTCATATCTATGGTGAATAGAATCTCCTAAATAATAATTTCCTTCTCTTACCCCTATGAAGACTGCCTCAATAGGAAAAATAATACCTTTTCCGTTCTTTCTAAGTTCACCACCTATACAACCTATTTTTGAAGTAAGTTTTCTCCAATTCCTTGTGTGTTATTTTCAAATGCTATGATCTTAAAATAAGAAGACCTATTGTAACATTATCCTCATCAATATGATCAACAAGATCATCAACATGAGCAACAACATGATAATTAATGACCTGAGCATCAACAATATGGTTTATTGCATAGTTAGTAATATGAAAATTAATACAAGCATGCTTATAAATAAAATAAATAATGATATCATCGTGGAGGTAGAAACATAAAAAAACTCAGAATTAGTAAAAGTATGACCATAAACAATTAGCTTTGCATGTTTTTCAATGTTTTCATTATTCTTTATTAATCTGATGATATCCCTTTGATAGTCGTGAGTTGGGTTCCCTAAATATTTCATTTTATTTTATACATTAAATAATATCATCCTCAAACAATTGCTTATAATATAAATCCTTCAACTTGTGCCACATCTCATTTAGCATATCCATCCCCTCAAGATGACAGTGAAACTTAGGTGCAATATTGATCAATATATTTCCTACAGCTTGATTTTTGTATTGAAGTAGTAGTTATCTTCTTCTTTGATATTATAAACCCTTTCAATCCCCACAAGAATTTATCACAAGCCCATAATACTCAATATATGTTTCATAGATGACTCCCAATCCTTGAAATTGTTTTCCTTCAACATAGGAAACTCATAAAAATTATCTCCATATTTGGACATACATCCTATCCAATTAATATTGAAGTCACCCTCAAATAAAAAATACAACTTGAAGAGACCAAACCTAATTTTTGGTGAGCTTTCTAAAAAAATAAAAATAGTGGAAAAATTCTAAAAACTATGATTTGTAGAGAGATTTAATTCAAAAACCTAAAATCTGACTAACTCGATCAAAAAATTCATAAAAGTCAAAAATATGAACTATAGCTTCTTTCCAAAAATCCTCAACTTCCCTTACAAAACACTAAAAAAATCACAAGTTATGATATATTCTCAATTCTTTGAAATTATCCCGAATTTCATATTGCACATTTCAACTACTCATAAATCCCTTAATACCACTCAAAATTTGGAAAAATGACCACCTTTTGAAGATCTCTCAAAGTATACTTTCCAATGGCATAATAATTGGATCAATTTGATTCCTATGAAAACTAATGATCCTCATTATTATTTGGATGATGCCCTTGTCTTCACACTGTAATTTATTCTCCTTCGTTATCTTCAACAACACAATCATCATCTTATATGATATATCTTATTTATCTTCTCACAACCTTCTACTAAATGTCTAAGATCATTACCATCAATTCTAATACAATATTAGGATTATTGTATATTTTCCATAATATATATAAAATTTGAAATCTAACTTCACACTACTAGAAGAATGCACCATTTGAAGAGAAACAAGAAAATTCAAAGGCATTGTTGAAAGGCACCTTAGATCAAAAGAAAAAAAATAACCTTTTACAATGATTTGTATACTTCAAGAGGACACAAAATGACTTTCTTAAATAACAATTTATGCAGAGATCAAATTCAAGTCTCTATAGAGGCTGACCTTATAAGTACCATAAATTTTTATATTCCCAAAGAGTCAATTGGGACATATTACTTAGATGAGCCGATAGTGAATAATTAGATGGCCCCAAAAAATTATACCTAGTGGTTTATAATTTCCTAATAATACACCTATTCGATGATAACCTTATGGTTTCTAGGTTTCCAAACATTCTGCTAATTACTCTATACATAGAAGTTGTTAGGTTCCAAAACATTGGGACAAAGCATTCATACTTAATGGTCTCTAGGATAGTATTAGGAAATTACTATTGTGAACATTATTTCATAATATTTACGTAGTTGATCTAGGTGACAATTTAGGTGACGATTCGGGTGATGGTTCTACCCCAATTAGTGGCTAAACTTCTGGAAGCCATAACTTTTGAACCATAGCTCCGTTTGACTCCTCATTTCAACTATTGGAAAGATGAGAATGAGGAAAACGTGATGAGATGGCATAGAGATATGATCAGTGGTTTTTAACCTTTGAAAACCCAATGTAATTTCCCAAAATTTTAATTTTAATAGTGCTATCTAAAAATAGTAAGTTTCTAAAAATAGTAATTTCTCAAATTTTGTATTGTTGTAAATTATGGAAGTTGAGCCACTTCTTATCCCTCAATATTGGTGACCTTACACATACTCCTCCTACCTTTAAATTATGTATTAAAATATATGTATCATAATAAATAGATCAAACAATCTCTTTCTAGAGATAAGCATATGTTTTTTACAATTTTGTGAGCAATAATACATCTCTTCCCAGGGATAACATTCTATGATTGTGTTATTTTGTGTTCTTGAATTATATTTCAAAAAAAACCTATAACTTTTGGATCAATAATGGTATGGAAGCACCAACATGAGAGGACCTAATCAAAATAAAATAAGCCACGAAGAACCTGAGAGCATAGGACTCATAATAGAAGTAGATGACTAGGGGAGCACTTGAAACACAACAACAGTTAGAGGAATAATTCATGTGGGACACCCAGACCCATATTCATATGAAATTTAGTAATAAAATGTAAGGAAAGTAGCACATGGTAGTAAATATCTAGCATAGAGCATGGATATATGGGGCACAAAGGACTAGATCCTCAGGAGGAGATAATTTTTTTAAAAAGCCACAATTTTGAGTCTATTGAGAGTTCATTAGATAATCACTTGAGTCATTTATGATTATAAACACTTGGTCAGGAATAAACAAGTATAAATACCCTATTTTAAATAAATGTGATGGAGAAAAATATATAGATAACTGGATATTTGGAGATATAGTTGAACTGAACGAATAGAAATATGATTTTTAATCTTTGGGATTCAAGTCTAATATATATAAGTTTTTAGGTTTATCAAAATTATGTTTATGATGGATGTGGTTATGTGATTTAATGATAACAAGTAAAACTTAGTATACATTCTTACTCATCCATTATTATAAGAAACATCTTTGAATTGCAATGGCACTAATCTATGTAGTTATGGTAATTGAACTTAAGACTTCAGGAATAACAATGGTTTATCTTTGTTTTTATGAAGTAAATAATTAAATATGTCTAACATAAAAAGAATAAATAACTATTATTGTGAAATAAAAACCTATGAGAACCAATCTTAATCTGTGTAATTTGGGTGAGCATTCAATACATTGGTATTGTATAAAAGGGCCAACGCATTAGCTCATTGGGCTAGACTTCAACACCAAAACTATTTACAATAAGAAAAACCTAACATTTTGGTTCTATTGTCAAGACCTATAAAATTTGCTACACATTCATGGAAAATGTTTGAGCACATCACTCTTGAGAATATAGAACAATGGATTACTAGTGTTGAAGATAACTTTGCAGTTCCTTACCTTGAACTAGGAGTTTTAGGACGATAGTGGGTATCACAGAATCTAACTAGTGTGTTGTATGAAACTTTCTTTGCTAAGATCCCAATTCATCTGCATGCTTGGCTCTCTAATTATGTGCAAGGATGGTCACAAAATCTTAGAAGGAGATAATTTTAGACTTTAGAGCATCAAAGAACCTTAGCTCAACTTGGGATCCCATGGACTAGAGATATTAACATTTGGTGGAAAGGAGTGTTGAATAGTTACATTCTAGAGTACACTGTAACCACCTATTCATGTCCTAAAGAAGATACGTTTCAATTCTTGTAAGAACCATGTGGAAATTACATCAAATAGTTTGATTTCAAGATTAAAAAAAAATATATTGATCCTGGGGGCTTGAGATTATGGAGAGCTAATCTTCCTATGCATGAGCCACATATTTGGAAAGGGATGAGATAGAAGTTGGTAGAAGACTGTGGGTTAATAATGGTATACAATTAGTAGGGATTATAGAAATGGAAGTATGATGAAGCTCGATAAAGGATTATAGGAGTTAGCAGTACAAAAAGAGACCAAGAGAACTCAAAAAGTGTTGTAAGGATCCACAGGGAAGTAGAGACACATAGAGAGGACCCTATCATTTTCAAACTACACCCTATGTCCCTGATATCATACAAAGGAGAAACTAGCTAGATGATAAGAACTGAGGAACCAAGTCTAAATCAACCTAGCTCCCCAACCATAGTGTGTGCTCATGCTATTGAATCAAACAAAGTACACATACATAATTGGGATATAAACAACATGGAATCAAAGGATGATCCAACAATAGATACTAGAATTAAGCTATTTAACACATATATAGGCACAATTTGAGATATCTGAAGGACCTAGCCTATAAGGATAAATTACAAGCCTAAATTTGGGTAACCAACAATCTCCTACACCTCATAGCATGAGTACTACTACTGGAAGTGCTAGAGGTGGATTAGGTGGTGGTACCAGAGGTAGTAGGTTTCTTCAAGAAATAAGATCTAGAGATTACCAAAAATGACCACTCTAAGTACCTCCATCCACCATAGTATATTATGAAATGACACTTCACTTTTTGGAATATCGAGGTATAGAGAATACAACTGAGCATGTCCATAAATGTGAACTTATTTGGAGAGTGTGCAACATCACTTCCTCTGAGTGTAAGGCCACACAATATTCAAATAAAATTTTGGAGTGCATGCACAAATGGTATAGGAAGTTTAACCCTCAACAAGTAGTGGTCAATTATGATCAACTTAAAGTAGCCTTCCTTTAGGAGTTTGACATTCTTGAATTTGAACAACAAAGTATAGCTACGTTAAAAGACATAAAATAGGGACTTACGAAAAGCATGTGAGAGTATGATGTGAGGTTCAAAATATTGATATCAAAGATATAATTTGATATTAATTCTTCTCAACATGCATAATGGTTTGTGAGAGTATTATTACTACCTTTTCAACAAACATTATCTCAATGAACTTTTACTAGCCCACTTGACGCTTTGGAAGCTATTTTATGCATTGAGGTGGTTACAAGTATGGATAAAGGGATCAGTCCTTTCATAGAAGCCTTGATAGCTTCAATGGTATCACAGATTAATAATTTAACAATAAATAATGCACATTAAACATGTAATGGGGTTTGGTACACTGATTGTGAATCTGAAGGCCATACACAGAGAAACTACCTACATAAAAACATCTATGTTGTACTAAAGCAGTCATGTGAAATTTGTCATGAATAACATGACGTGCATTATTTCCCATTGTTGCATCAATAAATCCACTCAAAGGTGTTTGAATATTTTAAGATATGGGATGCCTATACACATGACACTAATTACTACCAACTGATTAGTGATATACATGAAGCATGGGTGCACGACATGCACCAAACCACTATAGAAAATAATCAGGATAGTGATGGTTACTATCATCAAGGATGAGGATAAAGATGAGGAGGTGTTCATTTCCCACCCAATACATATTACAAATGTGGATCAATAGACCACTATCAAAGAGAGTGTCTAGAGTATCCCACATGTGCCTACTATAAAAAGGACCACCGTCTAGAAGAGTGTCATGATTTATATGAAACTATCACTAAAGAACTAAATGAAAAGGGTGATTGTATGATATGATTTGAGAATCCATATTGGTGAACATGTTATGGTACCCCAAATTTTCAATAGGTAAATATTACCACACACAACAAACAGTCTCCATCTACCTCCAATCCTATTGAGAAGGTGCAACATGAAGAACCAAGGGAAAGAAAGTATCAAGATGTCCAACAATAGAAAGATGTCACACAATGACATTGGTTTGAGAGTTCCAAGGTGAGATAAAATTACTTAAAGACAGAGACAATACAGATTGTTGATATGTAGAAAGTAACTAAACCATAGAATGTGGCACATGCTGGATGAGGAAATTATCCCATAGCTAAGCAAATGGATTAAGAATCAAGAAAAAGTACCAATTAAATTTCAACCTCCACTCCTCAATCAAACTAATGATCATCACCTAAATCATTCTCAATGATAGGACACTCCGATTCCATCTAATCCTTTAGAAGATCAAGAGATACTAGTCAATGTTGTTATTGATGGATGGGTAATCTGAGACATCCAAGTTGACATTGGCATAGAATTAAATATTCTTACTAAATATGCCTAAATAAAGATGGCATGTCTAACACTTCAACCCTCACCCCATGTCTTGTTTATGGCAAATAAGACTCAACCCATCAGAGTCATTAAAAATGTAATAGTTGACATATTAGGGGTACCATTTAAGGAAGATTTTGAGGTTCTAGAACTAGCAAAAGATGATGACTATCCCACTCTATTGGTAATACCATGGTTCCATGAGAATAATTCATACTTAATTTTTAGGAAGTGATATGTTAGCTTTGAATTATTATCCTGCTAGATCATGCACAAGGACCCCCTTACATAGAGCCTATCGACATTGATGAGGATATAAATCACATATATAATGTTATTATAAGGAATGAAGAGCAAAGAGATCCCACTTCAGATGGCATTCTTTGATGGATGGAAACTCATTCCATTTCTGACACTACAAGAAATGCTTGTAATTATTAGTCCCATGGTGACTATGACCTTAATAGATGATTGTGTAGTTAGGAGACTATTCTGTGCCCATTCGCTAGATGTAACAAGTTTATTCATCTTATCAGACTAGCAATGAGAGGACCACTCATAGGCCTACCATTGGAAATATTGGATGAAGCTCCATGGTTCCATGGACAAATGGAGGTAAGTGAATTCATACAACACCTTGAATCATTTTATGACATCAAATGTGACCAAATTTAGTCATTAGTGCATCTCTTTGATATAACTAACGTAAGGTGGTGGTGCACCCATCATGAGCAACTAATTTAATGGGATCAATTATGCTCCACTTTGCATCACTTATTCTACCATGATAATAATGTCAGAGGGTCACTCAGTTATATCAGAATACAAGCATTAGAACCTCACATAAAAGCTTGTGAGACAATTTGGAGGGATGAAACTACATACTTACCAGATTATTTATGGTTACATGTATTTATGGGACCTTATGCACATGGGCACAAGAATGGTATGTGCATGAAGAATGACACATGGGTACCATATTCTGGAGATCATGAAATTAGCACTATCTTATACTTCACCAAGGATGGATTTATGCCTAACTCTCCAAGCCATGCATGAAGTGGTTGTAGGTGACCTATGTCCCCAAGAATACCATTTGTGAAGTATTCATCATGATCTAGAGGAAGCCCTACACATATTTAATAAACCATCAACACCACTGAATACTATGCTAGCCCTAGTTCTTGATCAAAATCAACATGAAGAAATTCATCGAGGGAAACAAAATATCATGTTTCAAGTAGAAGGTGAAGAATCTAGTTCACTCGACCCACTGTCTAATCATTTATATGTTCTTATATGTGTTTTCAAAAGAGATTTTCAAGATATAGGTTCTACTACAAAAAACCCATACAATGTACCTATTCAGACTATTTATCACAACATCAACATGGAACAAGAACCAAATATGGCTATAGTAGGAAATTAATGGATTGATACTGAGATTTAAAAAAAATTTGAGTTGCTAAAATAATATTAGTATGTCTTCTCAATAAACTATAGTGAAATGAAGGGAGTCCACCCATCCTTGGGAAAAATGCATATCAAGTTGGTTGAAGGCACACAACCAATTAGAAAATGGCCAAACAAGATGAATCCCAATCTATGGGCGTGAGTCAAAGAAGAAATTGATAGCATGTTGTGTGCCAAAGTAATATCCCCCATTGATGAATCTGAATGGGTTAGTCCCATGGTGACTAGTATCAAGAAGGATGAGCGTATCTATATTTATGTAGACTATCAGATACTTAATGCATCTTATGTTATTGATCCTTTCCCAACACCATTCCTAGAATAAATCCTTGAGGGTATTGCTAGATGTGAGATATATACCTTCACAAATGGTTTTTTAGGCTACCATCAGGTATAAATAGTTGAAGACCAACTGAAGATAACATTTTCCATTGAATGGGGATATTTTGCATACACTGTCATGCCTTTCAGGTTAAAGAATGCCCCAACATTATTCTCATGAATAGTAGTAGAGGCTTTTAAAGATTTCATTCATAAGTTTTTCAAATTTACTTGGATGATTAGATGGTTTATGGTTTGGTTAAGGACCATTGCTCTAACTTAAGGCTTATGCTTGAGCATTTTATGGTCTTAAAAATATATTTAAACTTGAATAAATGCTTGTTTGATACCTCATTTGGTGTGTTCCTAGGCCATATCATTTGTAAGGAAGGCCTTATGGTAGACCTGATAAAATTATCAATTATTCTTTGTCTACTAGCACCCAAGACTCAACACAAGGTTCGTGCCTTTCTAATCCATACTAGTTATTATAGAAAGTTCATTCATAGATATGCAAAAATTGTTGTGATTTTGGAAGAGCTTATCAAACATAATGAGCATTTAATTTGGACTTGCTCTTGTAAAGAAGATTTTAAAACCTTAAAAGAAAAACTAATCACTGCTCTAATTTTCCAATTTCCTAATTGGATGAAACCATTCCATGTCCCTGTTGATGTGTCTAGAAATGCCATTAGTGCCATCCTTACAAAACTAGGTGAAGGACACCTAGATCACCCAATTTAATTTGATAGTAGGAAGCTTACCCCAAATGAAAGGAAATATATTATAATAGGTTATGAAACATTGTCCATGGTTTATGCTCTACATAAGTTTTGATAGGACTTACTATCCACTCCTTTTATTTTCTATACAAATCATGAGGATTTGAAGTGCATTGTTAATAAACATGTACTACATGGATAGATATATTGTTGGATAGTCTTATTAAAAGAATTCCAATTTTCCATTATGCTGAAACTTGGCAAATTCAATTATGGACTTGACAACTTATCCTGGATTAAGTCTAGAGAACCTCTAAGTGCCATCAAAGATGATCTTGATGTTTAGCTCCTCCATGTTACTCAAGTACCTGAGGAGCTAGAATACATTACAACCATTTTGACTATTGGTTCAATGCTTGACTATCTTACTTCATAGGAAAATAAACAACTCACAGTCTACATCATACCTTTTTAGATCATAAGTCATGATCTTTATAAAATGGGCCATGACAAAATTCTTTGACATTGTGTCATGAAACATGAATGATTTGAGGTACTCATTGAAGTTCATGAGGGTATTGTAGGTGGAAAATATGTTGGAGAGGCTACAACAAGTAAGGTTTTATTGGTTGGATTATGGTGGCCAAATATTTTCCAAGATGCTAAAGCGTATGTTCGATAATGTGATATATGTCAGTCCATCGACAAACCTAACCAAAGAGATGCCATGCCACTATGACCAATTCCTTCTCAAAAACCCTTTGAAAAATGGGCCATTGATTTTGTTGGTCCCATCATTCTTGTAGGATAATGAATAGGTTCTTAGTACATCATCATAATAATTGACTATCTCATGCATTGCATTGAAGCTGTGCCAATAAAAGATTGTACTACTACCATAGCTGCATGTTTCATTTGGGAAAATATTATAACTCATTTTGGATGCCCACTGAGTTTCACTAGTGATTGCGGTACCTAATTCCTGAATGAAATAATTTGTATCTTATTAAATGAGTTCATGATTTCACACCATAAAATAACACCATATCACCCTCAAGCCAATGACACTACTAAGTCATTTAATAAGATCTTAGGCACCACTCTGACAAAAATTTACAACATTGGTTGAACAAATTCGGATGATAGTGTATCTATGGTTTTGTGGACATATCAAATGATATACAAGCATTTGAACAAAAACAACCCATTTAACTTAGTATACAGTAAAGAAGCAATCTTTTTGATTGAGTTATTAGTACCATCTCTTCATATAACATGTGTAGGATAGTTGGATTAGGATTCATCTTTGAAAGCATGTATGGTTGCTCTGTTACAACTTTATGAAGCCTAGTTTCTCACTTATTGGAGTCAAGACATGGAAAATCACAAATAGAAGGCATGACATGACTACCACACAAGAACTTGACCTTTACTCCAGGCATGAAAGTCTTGTTGTATGACTCCAAGTTTGCATACCACCTAAGAAAATTTTGAATCCACTGGGATGGTCCTTTTATAATCCATAACATTCAACTGATTGAATCATGTCGATTGCAAAGGATGGATGACCAGTTCCTTCCTGAAGACTATAATGGAAGCTAGCTCTAACCATAATTCACTTCTAAATAATGTAAAACTTTTGTATCATAATAAGGCTTATGCCATTATCTTAGGATTTCCTATTTTAAATAAAAGTGCTACCTTTGTTGCACATATTTTTTTCTTGTTTATGTTTTTGTTGTTTTTTCATGGACCATGACTCAATTTTAGTGTGGGGTAAGAGGTTTAAATTCAAGCAGGTTAAAGGTTAAGAGGTCCATGTCCTTGTTTAATTAGAAAAGTGTGCAAGTTACCTAGGCACATGTGTTGCATAGGTGTGTGAGGATCCTTAGTGTAAAGGGTATTCAGGGCATGCAAGTACATAAAGGTATTCAATTTATTTAAGGCACAAAAGGGTGGAGTGTTCCTACCTTAATTTTGAAAACTCAATGATCGATGTCTCCCACTTCAAGAAATCATGGACAAGATGATCCATCAATGCAAAAAACAAATCATAAATGAAAGAATATCAAAGTAGTGACAAGACTAATCTATTAGAAGCATTAATGACTAGATGAGACTGGTGAAGAGCGTCAGCTGTTAAATGCATTTATGACAAGAAGTGATGGATAACTAGGAAAGGGATAATAAATGTGTTCTCTTTCACTTATAAATAGGTGACTTATCTCAAATTTATAGTTTACTTTTGCAATAATTCAAGAATTATAAATCCCTTAGTTACATTGAAGCTAGAGCAAATTCCAAACTAGTGCTTTTGATTCACAATGATCTAAACTCGACATTGTGATTATATATTTAGGGATTATGATTTGCCTAAGCAAAGATAACATAGAATATCTTGGAATATGGCCTCAATGGGAAAATATTGAAGGTTTTAGGTTACAGAGGTATTCCATTAGAGGGCATTCAAGATTGAAAAGTTGAAGTAGTAAGCCACAACCACATATGTATTTGGGAACATTAGATGGTTGTGTGTCAAATTTTGGGTGCCTCAGAGGGTAATGTAGCCTAAGAAAAAGTCCCAAAAAATTAACCTATTATCGATAATACTAGAGGAAGGAATGATTGGAGCAAAATTAGTATTTATTAGGAAAGAAACTCTAGAAGAACAAGTTTAGCATGCATAAGAGGAAACAAGCATGGAATAGTAGGAAAAGAAAACTCAATCATCTTTGCCTCCACCTATTTTGATTGAATAAATGAAATATCTAGAGTTAGTGTTATGCATGGAGAACTGGGTCTCCAAGGTACCTTCCTATATTGTTTTTGATTAAAATCATCAACCTAGAAATGAGGTTAAACTACAAAATGACTATAGATTTGATCACCAGAACACCAAGAATGAATTAATCTATGATTTGAAAAATTTAAATGCAGTGGATGCAACAGGGATTTTCCAAATTATTAACTTGCGCTATTCTAGAATGCCCTTTGAGGCAATAAATTTTATTCTCTCATGCATCTATGAGGAATACATATATTTCATGGGGCGCAATATGAAGATTATACCTAAAATAATAATAAAAGTATCGAGACTATAATATATAAGGTTAGATGTGGCTGATGACCTGGTAGACAATGATAAGGTATAGAAGACAACTACCATGCTAATGTATCAAAATCAAGGCCATGTCATGCATATCAAAAACCTTCATGATCCTACCTTCTGAGTTACAGTGTGGATCATTATGACTAAGATTGGTGGGACTGATTGATGGAAATAAGTTGACATAGTGCACCTCTATATTTCCCACCAAGTCACACAAGGCTTGAAATATAACTGGGCTATGTATTTTAGTCAAAAAATTATAGAGGATGCAGAAAAGGCCCACTGAATCCCCAATCATAGGATTTCATGGGGTGTGTTCCTCCTATTAATGGTTTTTGATGAGATCAGTGTACCAAATTACACCTCAAGGGAATTTAAGTGGATCTATCCACTTGAGCATAGATCTAGAGCTAAGCACTACAAAGCAATTACCTATCACAGACACATCACCCCACAATACAAAATAAGAATGAAGGATGGGTTTAATGGTATGAAGGATGAGTTTAGTAATGAATGACACATTCTAAAGGACTTGCCCCATTTGGCTAATGAGCATGCACAATTTATAGAAAAGTATCACTTCTCTCTCATGTAGATCAAGATGATCCCTTCTAGTAAGTTGTATACTTGGCTAAAATTGCCATATGCCTTTTTGAAAAAATATTTTGTTGACTCCATGAATATAATTCACAATGCTCAACATTTTACTTGGGAAGCAAAAAGGATTGATTCAAAGATTCACACTCTCCAAAAAATGTATATATGTCTAAATAATAAGGATTACAGGGAGAAGGAGGAAACAAACCTCACTTATATCAAAATAAAATAGATACTTGTGGGAGAGAAAGTACATAACTTGTTTTATATGTTATGACCCAAAAAACACTCAAAGGGCCTAGAACCAAAAGAGAATCTCCCACCAAAGCCAACCTTGAAGATGAATAAGTGGGTTGAATATAAACCCAACACCAGTGGCCAATAGGTACCAATAAAGAAGCCAAAAACCACTCAGGCACCACCTCATAGACCCACACCCTTCTCCATCTCACCCCTCTCCACCTAGTTCCTCTCTTCTACAAGTCCCACTTCCACCACCTTATCCTCCATAAGTCCCATATCCAACACCTTATCCTCCACATACTCAAATTCTACCTCCATCTCCTTCATTATTATCTCCCTTAGGGGATACTCAACATCCAATGCACAAGGAAAAGGCGACCTCAAGTGATTCGTTACTCAACATCAAACCACTTTACTATGAAGAAGGGGTTGGTGAAGAATAAGAGATAAGAACCATGACTATTGGTAGCACCTATATAAATATAAATGAAGAATTTGAAGTCCTAGAGCGAGACCCGACTAAAGGAAAGGAATTGGCCAGGTCCACAGAAGAACCAACTATGGACATATTTTTAAAAATGCATGACCAATATCAATCAAGCATCCCTGATAGGATGTTATATTTATGTATGTAATTCACTCCCAATGATGTAACTCTAGAAATAAGGAATCAATTGCCATTTTTATTAGACATGTATAATGAAGAGCATGTTTTTGACATCCCACATGATATCCTATTATTGGGACTTGATGCTCCCAAGCTACCAAAACCATTATGGGTAGATCATGAAAATATCATCCCTATTCAAGCAAGTGCAGCATTATAAAATATGGCCATGGGAGTCATATGATAGACCATTTTTTTGTAATTAGATGGAAGAAGCACCAAGAAAAAACACGCCCAAGTAGTAAATTTATATAATAAATAATTTAAAGCAAGAGATGTGCTTATCAAGGAAGTGGCCATTTTGAAGTAGCAAATAAAAGAGACCACAGAGGTAAAAATTCAAATATTACATGTGTAATAAAATAATGGAATAGGATACAACACTATCAGATGGTGTATCCCTTGATGGGACTGCCATAGATAAGTTAGAAACTCTTGTGAACCTCATATTAAAATGATGTAAGGACCAACTCATGCCTAGAGATGAGGGACTAAAAATGGTTGAAAAATTCATAGAGACCATAGAAGTCTGCAAGCGCACCCTAGAAAGGATTGAGGATGTCATCCCAATTTTGGATATCATTTTTGAGTGATTGGCCTGATCGAATAAAATCTTGGAGGCTCAACTCCAAGCAGAAGAAACCCAAAGGTAGTAGTTGGTTGATGTCGCACTCTTAATAAAGAACTGCATCGAGCACGTTAAGGCATTCAAAGAGGTTTAGATAATGGAGGAAGACATCAATGTCCACCATCAATAATTGAATGTGAGTTTTACTACCCTCTAAGGATAGGTTGTTAAGGAAGTCTTATCACTTGAAGACATCCAAAAAGATGCTACCACATCCCTAGATGAATTGGTTAAGAAGGCCAATGAGATCTACAACCAACCCAAGGAAATGAAGAAAATAAAAGGGGTCATCAAATAAATAACTACCAAAGTGCTCGAGTCATTATCAAATTGGGATAATATTAGAGGTTGTTAAGGAAGACTCAGCACTTGAATGCATCTAGAAGGATGTTACTGCATCCTTAGATTAATTGGTTAAGAAGGTCAATGAGATATCCAACCAACCCAAGGAGATGAAGAAAATGAAAGGTGTCATCAAATAAATAACTACCAAATTATTCGAGGCATTGTCACATTGGAACAATGTTAAGAAGGAGATTGAGCAGATGAGACCCAAGTTTTTGACAGAGGTTGCTAACGTAATCTAGTCTGGGATTAACTAAGAGCTTAGTGTGGGGTGATGTTGACCCCAAAATTTTGACTAAGTATTATGATATTTTAGTGTAGGACTAGCATGGCATAAAAGGACCATGGTGAAAAATGTATTAGGTACTAAAGCACCATGGTGTAGAACCTACAAGGCACAAAATGATAATAATGTAGAAGTACCAACACGAGAGGACCCAGTCAAATGAGAATAAGCCATAAAGAACCTAAGAGCATAGGACTTGAAATGGAAGTGGATGACTAGGGGAGTGCTTGGAATGCAAGAGAAGTTAGAGGAATGATTTGTTTGGGACACCCAAACCCATATTCAAGGAAGTTTAGCAATGGCCTGTAAGGAAAGGAACACATGGAAGCAAAGATCTAACATAGAGCAAGGATATAGGGGTACAAAGGAATAAATCCTCACAAGGAGACCATTTGTTTGAACATACATGACTCTTCTCTAATCCATAATGAGATGCAACATATTGATAATGATGAACATACGTAAGAAAAGAAAACTTTCAATAAGGAAACTCCAATCTATGGTGTGATGGATTTTACATTCACAGATGTTCAGAATGGTGTATCACAAGTTTAAGAATAACCTAAGAATTTTACTCTCTCCTATGATAATGATTACATTATTGATTATTATAATACATAAGATTGGTATGATCCTAATGAATTGATTACACATCATATGAATATGACACACATGATACAAGGCCTTAATAGAGGCATCCCCTTGGTGAGATCTTTAGCTTCTAGTAGCACTTTTTTATTGTTCATAGCACCTTTGATAATCATATTATCATGTTAAAATTTCAAAATATTAAAAAAATCCAATATTCAAGAAAATATGAAAACATTCAAAAAAATAAAAAATATTTATCATTTCACATGTTTTAATAAATTTTGCATGTGGTTTACTTTATGTTAGTTTATATCATATCATTTCTATACACACATATGTTTCATGGGTATTTGAGTATGATACATGATACATTAGATCCATGATAAATGAGTATGTAGATGTTGGATCTTTCCTCTTCCCACATGACACACTACGTTAGAGGAAACTTGATTCTATTGATCATGATTGACTCAAGTTCTATTATTTTATAATAATTTTTCATTATCATATTGAGCTTATATACTAACATTTACACATGCCCATACTCTTGTTATATCTTACACATTGCACTTCATATGTTATTTTAAAGGACATTTAGTGTGTGTTTGATTGTCTTATGAGTTTGTTACTTATAGACATTTTAATGATACATATCATGCATTTAGGGCTCATTATGTTATGATATTGTGAGCTTAATTGATACATACACTTTGACATGATACTTTTATATTCTTTAAATACTACGTGATTCAAACATATATAACATAATTGCCTTATCTTTTTGAGATAAGGTGACTATCATTTTTCATTCCCCTCACCTCAAAGGGGGGTGGATATCAGTGGGGGAATGCCATATAAATATGAATTAAAATACATACAATTGATAGAATTAGCATAATTTGAAATCATTTACATTATCAAGACATACACTTGGGGTAGAATTTTATACATTTGGCATATATTTGGAACAAAGTTTTTCATATTTGTGATACATATTATACATATTTTAGAGAGCATAGGTTACATTTTGATATAGAATTTATATTGAGACACATTCGAGGTGCATATTCCATGCAAATGCACCAAATTATAGATACATTATTCAATTATACCAATATTCATGCATCGACCTTACCAAGATGCACTATTTGCGCTTTTATCTATTGCATGAATTAGCTTGTTTATTAGTGTGATCAATATTACACATTCTCATTGGAATTGGAACTAATTCTATTATGGGAGGTTGATATGGTTACACCATTTGAATTAGGTTATATTAGCTAGATTATGTTTGTATTTGAGTTGTACGATTGATATTTTGAGTTATCGATGGACTTGGAAAAACTCACCCTTACATCGGATTGGGGGCATGATTATCCTCTAATTTCCCTCTTCACATCTCCAAGGTTCATTTGTGAACCTCTCTCCAGTGCTTCAACTAGGAATTATCATTATCAAGGAAAACTATCAAGGGGAAACATAATTGCATAGACACACAGGGGTACTCATTCCTTGCTCTATTTTCTTTCAAGTAATTTTAATTATTCATTTTCAGATTATATACACTAATTACACTGTAACATGCTCTTAGTTTTAGGTCATACACAAAAAAAATTCAAATAGGGTTCAAGTCAAATAAAGGCATGTTTTATTCATGAGGATACACATTTCTTTCCTTTAACTTAGTAATTTCATCGTTATGCATTATTAGATTAAAGGTATGGAATGTAGATACTCATCTATATTTATATGTCAAACTAGTCTTATACACTTGGAAAACATTAGTCATGGCTCTTCCGTTTAGTTATTGACCTTACTTGCAGCTAAAAGGCTTGGGTTCACCATCTCAATGTGCTTAAATGCTTATCTTATGTCCTGAACCTAATATTATGATTACCCAGATCACCTATGTGCCACAATATGCTTAAAATATGATAGATATCATTCACCATTAGTTATAGAAATCTAATAACTTTATATCTTCTTGGACACCTACATTTAGACTTTGAATTTTTTTGATATGTATGGGTCAACCTATTTTATCCTTTAACCTTTCTATGAGAAACATTTCAAAAGAGGTGTTATAAATAAAAGTTAAATCCCACTTATTATCAATCTAGAAAACACTTCTCAAGCTTATACTGCATTACTTAAAATAAATCACATAACTAATTTATTCTTACCTATTATTTTCTATTTATAAATGAGTCATAGGAGAATTCATATTACAGGGTTAAAACATTCAAAGAATAACCCATGAGTAGTATTTTCCAAGTTACAAGTTAGATCACCACATGTTTTCTCATATAGTGTATTACACAATTGTTCACACACAAGCCCACATAAGGGGTAAAACTACATCGATTTGAGGCCCTCTTCAAAATATATGGCTATGTAGGTAGTGCTCACTAATAGAGGGGTATTTGAGGTTATCTTGAATTCACTTGAGCCCACTAACTCCTATTTTTAAAGGTGGCATGTCTAAATTGGAGGATCTAGGGTTTTGAGCTACACACTAATATATAAAATTGATGTGCGAGATCCAAATAGATAATCTGAAAGGTGAAAGTGATATCTAATAGATACATGTATAAATTCTAGAAAATATTTGGTATTATGATCTAGACAAAAGCATTTAAATTAGGACAATAGCATCAAACTAGTGTCTACAAGGAGACACAAGCGTCCAAGTTAACATAAAGCAAATATATTGAATCTTATGATGAGATTCATATCTTTATAAAATATACTTATGCATTAACACCAATCAGTATTACATGTACATCATTGTATAAGTTAAATATAATTTTTTCTTCGTATTATTATTAAGATATTAAATTTTATATTTTATATGTTTGACATATGCTTAGAATTTGTATATCTCATCAGATTATTAGTAAAATCTAAATTCATTTAATTGGATTGATTTTTAGATTGGTTTACTCCTTCATTGATTAGGTTACTCTTCCAACCCTTAATTATAAAAAAGATTAAAAATTAGTCACTAGGTTCCCAAATATCTTGACTTGTTGTGCATACCCAATAATCTATAGGTTCCCAAAGAATATGACATGCATGTTTATTATTACTAATAATGGTTTAATATTTTTTAATAAAATGATGGAATATATAATTTAAAAAAAAACAATAATCACATGGACTGCAATGATGTACTCAGGACATTTAGTTGTATCTTGTGATCACATTTTCTAATATACATGTCAGTCGAAGTATTTAATACTATAACATATAAAATATATATGAATTTGATCATGATTTTTTCAATGCACCCACCTTTATGCGACATCACCTTATTAATTGTTCTCCAAACAAAAAGAATACTCTAATCTATATCAAACATTTACTAATTATTTTAAAATTATGCTAACATTGACAGTAATGATGAGATTCAAAAAAATTAGTGTGCTTCATGAATAAAAAAATATCTTAGATTTTTTTTAGAATTAATGGATTAATTATTATATTTATTATATTTTTTTAGTAATAAATTTCAAAGTTTGAAAGTATTAATGTAAAAATTTAAATCATCAAAAAAAATTATTTGGATGAATTATGCATTCATATGTCATTCCTTTAAGAGAAAATATACTAAATGTAGTAAAATATCAAGAAGTAACATTTTAAAGATGGTTTTATATCCACCAAACATAATTAATTATCGTAATGATTTCTATTTTTCAGTTAAGGTAATTTTCCAATTCCATTTTGAAAACTTGTGATCACATGGACTACAATGATGGGATTACGACATTCAATTACATTTTGTAGTCATATTTTGTAATATATATATTTCATGGCATTTGAAACTATAAAATTTGACACACATCTAAATTTGATCAAAATTTGATAGATGAATTGGCCTTAATTTAGAAACCTCATCTTGTTTGATAAACCAATGTAAGGACTACATCAAGATATCCTAGACCAATGAGTGAGATCACCCTAATGCCAATCTAAATTATAACACGTGATAAAATAAATAAGAAATATGAATTATTTGATAAACTAATGCAATGATTACAAGATATCATAATGAAACAGTGATAATGGATGCTAATAAAACATAGACTTCATAGCTTTGCAAATATTTTTTAGTAGTTGATTTTACATATGTGTGGCTCCCTTTACAAATTACTCAATAAGTGAAAAAATGCTGGATATATCATGTGTTATAATTTTATATGTTTCATGTCCCTTATATATTATACATCCCACCACAATTGGAGAAGGGTTTTTGTATTGATGTACATGTAAATACTCACACATGGATTAAGGTTAAATCACTACTATGAAATGACTTATTGTATATTAAATGGTTGAGTTAATACATTAAATTAGTGATATTTGTTAATTTTTTTATGAAATAATTTTCTAAGTTAAATTATCTTGTGTATATTGTGAGGATGCTAATATTTAATTATGGTACAATTTAAGAAATTGTCATAAACAAATATTTCTTATTTTACATAATTGTACTATTATTTTCTATTTATACATTACTCAATTACTTCCATATTACATATTGACCATCTACAATAAATATTTTTTTATATAATTATTATTTAACTTATAAGTACAATTTCATCAAATTTATTTGGGCATATTCATTCTCTAATGTTATACTCTCATTAATCTATCCTTTTTAATTATATTCTTATTTAATATAAAATAAACATTAAATGTGTCATACTATCTGTCAACAATAATAAACTTTTAACATTATGTAGAAAACCTTTGGTAACCTTGATTAAGAATATGCACTCATTTTTGTGGTCATTTTTTAGAATTATATTTTCCTTTTTTTTGGGTCATATTTTAGAATTATCTTTTCCTTTCATGGCCATGATCAAAACTATGCACTCATTATATTTTTCATTTTTAGAATGATATTTACTTATAGTTATTAGTTTTACTCTTTTTAATTATATTATTCTTCAATGTAAAAATGCATCATGCTTTTTTTGTGTTGTGGATTCCATTTTTGAATTACAATATATTTTTAAATACTGTATATTTTAAACATATTGTACACTCTATATGTATTTTTGCTGAGGTTCAGGGGTGGTAGCCTCCAAAATATTTTTTGGACCTCCTTTAATGGGAAACCATTTTAGGTTGACTTTACCCATAGTTTTGGTACCCATTATTTTGTAATACCACTTTGTTGATGTATTATGTATATATAAATATTTCATAGGTAATATATCATGAGAAAAAGGGTTTGAGAAGGAAGATTAGAGTGTGTGAATTCAGGTGCAAATTTAGGAGGGTTTGTTGAGCACAACTGTAAACAACATTTGTGCATTGTAATTGTGAAGACTAATTTGAGAGTGATTGTATTCTGGTGGCTTGTAATAAAATTTGAGCAAGTGTTTCTTGGTGGATGTAGCCCACATTGGGTGAATGAACCACATTATTTTTGGTCTTTTTATTGTACATGTTTATGTCTATTATTTATGCATCTCTAATAATATATATTATTTAGATTCTGTGAAATTATTTCACATCGATTTATATATTTATTCCTAACAACTGGTATTAGAGCTTCAAGTTGTATTTCCTAAAGTTTTGAATCACAAGAAGGGTTATTATTTCAAGTGGGAGCTATGGCTAATGATCACAATTCAAAGGTTGAAAAGTTCAACAAATATAACTTTGGTCTATGGAAGATGTAGATGGAGGATTACCTCTATCAAAAGGACCTCCATGATCTACTAGGAGGAAAAGTAAAGCAAATAGTGAGCATGAAATATGAGGCTTGGGAACTACTTAATAGGAAAGCAATTGGGTCTATCAGATTATGCCCTGCATTTTAAGTTATGTTTAATATATCATAGGAGAAGACCACCAAAGGTATCATGAATGCATTAGGAAAGTTATATAAAAAATCCTCTGCTTCTAATAAAAAATTTTTAATGAAAAATTTATTTAATATGAAGATGTCTAAAAATGGTTCAATTGTTGATCATCTGAATGAATTTAATACAGTTGTGAGTATGTTGAATTCTATAAAAATTGATTTTTATGATGAAGTTAGTGCTTTGCTTATTTTGTGTTCCTTACCAGAGAGTTGGAATAGCTTGGTAATGGTTGTGAGCAATTCGGTCTCTAATAATTCCAAGTTGAATTTTGAGGATGTCAGAGGAGTAATCCTTAATGAAGAAATGTGACAAAAAAGCTCTAGGGAGACTTTTACTTTAGGTGATGCTTTGGAGTAATCCTTAATGAGGAGTAGATGGAGATAAAAGTTTAGAGGAAAAGGAAAGCGTGAAAATTCAAATGGTCCTGGAAGGTCAAAATCAAGGGCTAGGATGGTATGCTGGCACTATTGAAAGACTGGGCATGTGAAGAAGGATTGTCGATCTCTTCATAACAAGAATAAAAATTAGGAAGACACCAAGGAGATGAATGTGGTAACATGTAATATTTGTTAGGATGCATTAATTTTCACCATTAACAATATTATTGAGTCTAGGGTTTTAGATTCAGGGGTTTCTTTTCATGATACACCATATATGCATTATTTTATTGATTATGTTCAAGGGGATTTTGGACATGTTTACCTTGGTGATGATGAGACTTACAGCATAGTAGTAAAATGAAGTGTTCAAATCAAGATGTAAAATGGGAACATTTGAATACTGAAGGATGTCAGGCATGTGCCTAAGCTGATATGGAATTTGATATCCGAAAGATAGCTAGGTAGTGAAGGTTGTATGGTGACATTTATAGTAGATTATTGGAAAGTGACCAAGGGTGCTCTTGTGGTAGCAAAGGTAAGAAGGTTGGTACCTTGTATTTATAGAGTAGTGTTGATTATTTCAATTTAGTTTCTACAAATGTAGATGCAACTTTATGGCATAATAAGCTCGATCAAATGAGCCAAAAGGGTATGAAAATCTTGAAGGATTGGTTGCTTGGATTGAAAGGATCTGATTTAGATTTATATGAAGATTATGTGTATGGAAAATAGAAAAGGGTAAAGTCTCTAAAGGTTGAACATACAAGGAAGGAGAATAAGTTAGAGGTGGATCATTCAGATGTATGGGGATTGGCTCAGGTATCCTCTATTGGTGGGTCATCTTATTGTGTCACTTTTATTGATGATGCAACTAGGAAATTTTGGGTGTATGGAATTAGGATAAAGCTTGATGTATTTGATAAATTTAAAAGATGGAAAGCCTTGGTTGAGAATGAAATAGATCTCAAGTTAAAATGTTTCAAGTCAGATAATAGTGGGGAATATTACAATAATGCATTTTTTATTACTGTTCAAGGAATGGAATTCATAGATAGAGGATGGTTCCAATAACTCCATAATAGAATGGAGTGTGAGAAAGGATGAACATTAATATCATGGAGCATGTTAGGAGCATGAGGTTGTATGTAGGACTACCTCTTCAATTTTGGGTAGAAGCAGTAAACATGACTATATATCTAATAAATAGAGGTCCTTCATCTACTTTGGATGAAGGCATACCTGAAGAAGCTTGGTCTAGTAAGAAGTTTGATTATTCATTTTTTAGAAGATTTGGCTATGAAGCCTTCATTGATATTGATAAGGATGATAGGACCAAGTTAGAGGCTAAGTTTGAAAAATGGACCTTTATTGGTTATGGTGAGGATGACTTTGGTTTTTGGATTTGGAGTTTTAAGGAGAATAAACTCTTTAGGTCTAGAATTGTTGTCTTTAACAAAATTTTTATGTATAAATAGAGTTCTAGGATCAAAATGAGGATTCCAAAAAAGAGTACATAGTACTAGAGGACATTACAGATGATAAAGTGTCTAAACAACTAATTCAGGCACCTAATCCACAAGAACCCCAAACTCCTATAGGGAAAAGGTCTTCTAGGGTAAGAAGGGAACCTAAACATTTTTATCCATCTCTTAATTATTTATTAATCACTGATAATGGAGAGCTAGAGTGCTTTGAAGAAGAAATATAGGTAGATGTTAGGAAGAAGTGGGAGCAAGATATGGATGAGGAGCATCAGCCTCTCATAAAAAATTAGACTTGGGATTTGGTAACCCCACCTGAAGGTAAGAGAGTATTGCAGAACAAGTGGGTGTATAGATCTAAAGAAGATGATGGAGACAAGAAAAGGTAAAAGGCATGATTATTGGTAAAGGGGTTTGCACAAAATAATGAAATTGATTTTGATGATATTTTTTCCCCACTGGTAAAGATGACTTCTATTAGGACTATTCTTGTATAGTGGTAGCGAAAGACTTGCACTTAGAGTAGCTGGATGTGAAGACTATGTTCCTTCATGGTGATTTGGAAGAGGACTTGTATAGGGAGCAGCCATAGGGATATGAGTTCATATAAAATAACATGGTGTGCAAACTAAAGAATAGATTGTATGGCTTGAAACAAATTCCATGATAGTGGTACAATAAATTTGATAATTTTATGATGGAGCAGGGATACTCCAAGTGTCATTTAGACCATTTCATATATATCAAGAAGTTTTATGATGGTAATTAAATTATCCTTTATTTTTATGTGGATGATATGTTGGTTGTAGGTAAGAACATGCAGGAAATAAAGGTACTCAAGGAACATCTTAGTAATTCCTTTGCCATGAAGGATTTGGGAGCAGCATAACAAATCCTTGGTATGAAAATAAATTGAGATAGGAAGGAATGAAATCTAAATTTATCCCAAGAAGAGTACATCAAAAATATCTTGGAGAGGTTTAGTATGTAGGATGCTAAACTAGTTGGGACTCCTTTGATAGGTCATTTCAAGTTATCAAAGGAACAACATCCCAAAATAGAGGAGGAGAGAATCCAGATGTCACATGTACCTTATTCATCAGTTTTTGGTAGCTTGATGTATGCCATGGTGTGTACTAGGCCAGATATTGCCCATGCAGTAGGAAAAGTAAGTAGGCACATGAGTGATCCAGGTAGAGAACACTAGAAGGTAGTAAAGTGGATCCTTCAGTATTTAAGAGGGACCATGGGGACAATTTTTAGCTATGGTGGGTTGGACACCACTTTGCATGGTTATGTAGATTCAGACATGGTTGGATATTTAGAGAGCAAGAGGAGTACAATAATATATGTATTTACTGTAGGTGAACCAGTGGTGAGTTGGATTTTATGACTATAGAAACTTGTGGCTTTGTTAACCATGGAGGTTGAGTATGTTGCTGCCATAGAGGTAAGCAAAGAAATAATTTGCTATAGTAGTTTATATAAGATTTGGGGCATAAGAAGGAGGAAGGGAAGCACTCCACTTTCCACTTTAGGATAGTAAAAGTGTTATACATCTAGAAAATAACTCCACTTTCCAATTTAGGATGAAGCATATATAGTTGAGGTACCATTTCATCAAGACAACTTTGGAGGAAGAGAAGTTGAAGCTAGAAAAGATTCATATTAGTTAGAATCCTACAAACATGATGACCAAGGTGGTCATAAGAGAGAAATTGAAGCTATGTTCAATTTTGGTTGGCCTTCATAGTTGATAGTGAAGGGTTGAGAAGCCTGCTCAGAGGAATCAATCTCCAAGTGGTAGATTGTTGTGTTGTGGAGCCTATTTCTAAATTACAATATATTTTCAAATACTATACATTTTAAATGTACTATACACTCTATATGTATTTTCATCAGGGTTCGGGGTTGGGCTGTGATTAGGGGTTTGGGAATGACAACCCTCAAAAAATGGAGGTTTGGGGGTGGTAGCCCCCAAATTTTTTTTGGACCCCCTTTAATGAGAAACCATTTTGGGTTGACTTTGCCCATGGCCTTGATACCCATTGTTTTTTAATACCGCTTTATTGATGTATTATGTTTAGATAAATATTTCATAGGTAATACATCATGAGAACAAGGATTTGATAAGGAAGAATAGACTATGTGAATTCAAGTGCAAATTCAAGAGGGTTTATTGAGCATAGGTCCAAACAATATTTGTGCTTTGTAATTGTGAAGACAGATCTGAGAGTGATTATACTCTAGTGGCTTGTAGTAAAATATGAGCAAGTGTTTCTTGGTGATTGTATCCTACATTGGGTGAACCACGTTAAATTTGGTCTTCTTATTGTGCATGTTTATTTTTTTCTTTATGCATCTCTAATCATATCTATTATTATGATTCTATGAAATTATTCTGCTTCAATTTTTGTATTTATTCTTAACAGATACATATTAGATGCTTAATAATAATAAATTTTAAAATTATGTAGAACATATTTGATAATATTAATGAGGGTTGTACACTCATTTTGTAATTGAAACTCTACATTCACTTTTTTTTCTCATATTTAAAATCATATTTTCTTTATAAATTATTATCCTTTCTAATCATAATCTTATCATCTTTTCTGTGTAGTTACTATCTTTTTCAATCATATTCTTATTCAATATTCTTTAAGTTCACCAAAAATATGACATGCATGATTTTTTTTAAATAATATTTTTACATTAATTAAGAAAATGAAGAAATTTATTAATTACATTTTAAAAAAACTTAATGATATAAATTGTAATGATAAACTTAAAAAATTCAATTATATTTTATAGTTGCTTTTTTTAATATACATATCTATCAAAATGTTAACTACTATAACATATGAAAAATATATGCACTTATCATACTATTTTGGATACGCCTACCCTTATTTAATATCACTTACTTGATTATGCTCCAAACAAAATTCTAATTTTATTTTGTATCACACATTTACTAGTTTTTTTTAAAATTATGTTGGCATGGATTAAAAGGATGCGATTAATAAATTTAATTGTGTTTTTGTTAATAAGAAAGCATCCTAGCATTGAATTAATTCTAAAATTTAATAGATTTTCATTAATAAGAGGTGTCAAAATTTGAAAATATCAATGTCAAAATATATACCATTCTCAAGGAGTCAAATAATTTTCAAACATTTATCCATGGACCAAAAAGTATATTTGGATAAATTCCAAATTCATATGTTATTGCATTCTTGAAAAATATACTAAAGTCAGTATTATATCAAGATATAACATTATTAAGATCATTGAATATTTTTCTAACAAAATTAATTTTTGTAATGATTTATTTCTTTCATTTAAATGATTTTACCAATTGTATTTTAATATTTTCACATGGATTGTGTTGGTGAAATTAGTGTAGACACTCCGTTTTGGCCACATTTCATGTATAAACTGACATTAGATTAATTTCTAGTAAATAATACAAATTAAACCTAGAAATCACAACAATATCCAAATTCATCCACACATTAGACATAAGTGTCTTAAAATACATCAAGGCTTCTCTATTTGGGGTATTACCCTATACACAATGACAACCTTTTGTTGATATATCCCTAATCAGGTTACAACCAAGTAAACTAACGTTTTCAACTAATTAAGTGGGACAATCAAATTCTTGAAGTGACCAAAAGACTGAGCAAAATAATTAAGAAAAACAAATTAAATTAATTACGTGAGTAAAAAAATTATGTTAACTTATTAAATTTATAATTTCTAAAAAGGAATTTTCAACAAATATCAAGGAATATGATGTCATTAGCCCCAAAGTCAAAAATAGGAAATATCAACATAAATGGAATAAACATAAAGGATATTAAGCCATGTTCCATAAATTATATCTATCCCAAAAGATAAATGCATTTAACCAACCTAACCCTAACCCGAACCCAATCTTAACCACACATAGGTTCAAGTTAGTTAGAAAGTAATAAATAACAAGGTTCTCATTCACTTCTAACAAGATTTTTTGGTGAAAAATTACTATGCATAATTTTTGAGATAAAGATTCATTTTCCAACACATGCCAAGCCAATTTCATAGTGAACAAGGGGAGATGATGCACATGCACCATTAATAAAGACTCATTGTCCACAGGCCAAGCTCTAGCCCACTCTTAGGCCAAAAAGTAATTCAAATTTGTACTGAAGGTGAAAGAGTTTTATTTTGTCTTATTATTGTTTATTATTTACTCCCCCAAGTATCTAGCCCTAGAATGATAGTTTTCTATATGTTTTTCATTGATTTATCTCTTTAATAACATTTAAAGTAACATCATCCTTGAATTTCTATCATATACATAATGGCATGCCCAATGGGACTGCACCCAAAATTTATCTTAGGAGTACTTTGACACTCTTAAAAATATAAAAAAGTTCATTTTAGACCTTGTTTTTAGATTTTTTTCACTCAAATTTACATGTTTTTTTGTTTGCTAGATATCTATGATTTTGACTTATGTATCGGTGACTTTGTTAGGTTTTCACAAAAATGATGACTTTGATATTGCATATCAGTAACTTTGACATTTTTGTCTTTTTAGTTTTATATGTTTTTCCAAAAAATCAATGATTTTACACCTGGATATCGATGAATTTAATATAAAATAGTGACTTCAACCTACGTATTGGTGACTTTGATAGAAAACAACATTTTTGACCCATGTGTCAATGACTTCGACCTAAGGAAAACAATGACTTCATCTTGGATATTGACAACCTTGTTAGGTACATGTATTTTATGAAATCAATGACTTTGTTATCTTTTTTATATGAAAATAATGACTATAGTCTTGGTAAAATTTTGTCAAATTTTGCATTTTTGAAAGTTTTCTAGGAAATTGGTGACTTTGTTGACAAATAAACAATGACTTCACTTTGAGACACAAACCCAAAAGTTCAAAAGTTCAAAATTTTTGCTTTACTTTGGCAACTTAATTAACAAAAATCAATCCTCTAATGTATGTTATAAGGCACTAAGCAAAGAGAAGAGGCCTAAATAAATCCATCACATTTAAATTGGCATTTTTAAAACTTACTGACACTTACATTTAATGTTTAAAACTTTCACAATTTTGTTGTTTTTCATTTCAAGCTTGTTGCAAGGCCTTCAAACATTTCAATTTTGGTGTTTAAAAATAATTTGCTTTCACACTTTCAATTTCACATTTTATTTTTTTGGTATTGTTTAGCAAAGTTGTGTATACACTCTTCTCTAATTAGGGTTACTCAAAAATGCAACTGAGCTATTTGGTCATTGTATCCTAAAGAAACATCATGTATGCTCTCTTCTTACTCCCAGAGACTTGGATGACTTGAAAATGATTATTTTTTTATTTTACTTTAGTTTGGCTTAAAGAACAGGAGTTCATCAACTCCTCTTAATATATTTAAATGTGTGTTGACCTCCATAGCATCATACTAACCCAATTTATCTAGTGGGGTATATAAATTAGGTGCGCATTTTGATTGGACAATGGCTAAAAAGTTAGCCTGACAAGTCAAAAGGATTCTTAGAGCTTGCACAATCTAGATATGACACTCTACTGAGAAATTGATAGATGAAGTGGTTATGAAAGGGACAAAACCCTTTCATAACAAGCTAGACATTATTGAATCTAATTGACAGATATATTATTATGCCCAAGTGTTCTTTTGTACTTATGGACCATTTATAAAACTAACTAAATTTTTTTAGATTAATAAACCCCATTTGTTGTGATTATCCTACCAATGTTGAGTTGATTTTTCACTATAAGATAAATAACATGTATAAGTTATTGAGGGACAAAGGGGGATAATCATTCTACCTTCATGCATTTTTATTTATTGCATCAAAAATTAGTTCATCTCAAAAACTGGTATATTTACAGAAGTTTGGTTAATACTATGCAAACCTTGTGTCAGTTATTAAGATAGGAATGTATGCTTGTGTGATTCTTATTTTGTATAATTGAGTCCAAAAATGTTCATGTAAACAAATGAATCCAACATAAAAAAACTTCATAAACACATTCACATTTAATAAGTGTTATACTACCCAAATTTGGTGAAACCATTGGCCTTAGATCAAAGACTTGAAATATCATTTGTACCTTAATTTTTGAAAGACATTGTTACGCTACCCATTTTAGTCTAAACCATTACTTATTTGAAAATCTAAGTCTCTCAAACCAAGTTTGAAATCTATCTTTCAAAGTTGAGATCTAAAGATAATTGGCTTACATTTGAGTCTTGTTATAACTTGAGCTTGAGTTATTCACTTTTGGTGTTTATATTATGTAACTTAAATCAATTTTAAGTTTGATTTGAGAAATTTTCATAGACAATATCACACCATATAATTTATAAATTTGAGTTCCCTTTCAAACCAATACCATGTTTGACCTTGTTTTCAAATTTCTCCTAGACCAAATTTGGCCTTGTTTCCAAGTTTTCATAAAGACCAAGTGTTCCTTTTGTTTCAAATCAAGAGATTGAAAATTAAGTTTAGTTTCAATTTTTGTGCCTAGACAAATTTTATTTTTCCTAGACCATGTTTGTATACCTAGACCAAGTTCTTTTTCCTAGACCAAGACCTAGTTTTAAGTCATTCTTAGACCTAGACCAATTTTTTTTTTGAACATTGCCTAGAGTAGGTTCACTATTTCATTTCAATTTCAAGCACATTCAGACCTAGATTATAAATTTCATTGAGACAAAGATCAATTTTATTTTTTATACCATCCTTTGTTGAGATGAAGACCATTGAGTTAACCATGCCTCGATATACATGTATCAGAGCTATGTATAACCCAACTTATGATAATGTTCTTATAAGAGACCCTTTTGAGTATGAGCCTTATGGTGATGATGTGGAATACAAGACAAATATGTATCCCATGTATGTGTCATATAACACAAATCAAGGCCATGACCAATTAGAAAATTACCTCACCAACACACCACCTTATCTAGGATAGGAATAAGACTCATCCATGTAGTACCTTACCAATATGCTAACTAGTACAAAAATGGTCCAACAGTAACAAAGATACTTTATGACCACACAGTCTAGGGCAAATTATGATACCTATCTATTTGATCACCATATTTTATAACATAGAGATAAGATTCTTGTTAGAGCGATCAAAGTAGGTGATAAATTCCTCTAAGACTTCCCACAAGAAAGTTTACCTAGTTTGTTTAGATGATATAGTAATGTACTCTTCATTAAACCTTTTGATTAGGCCTTTACTAGTCAAACTCGGGCCCATGTACCAATGCCTAACCAAGATCTCATTACATTTTATAAAATAAAAGGTCAAAGTTCTAGCCAATTAGCACAAGTAAAACATGCCTATCAAAATTACCTAAATCAAGCGAATAACTTCAATGCCATGACTATTCTGAATACCCTACTTATAATTTAACTCCATCAAGTGGAATATAAATGGAATTTTTAGGTTAATCAAATAGAAACATTGATACATTTAGTGAAACTACACCAATTTTAAATATATTAAACATTCAAATAATTGAGGAAGATTCAGTGGCCACTTTAGGAGACCCTTTTAAAAATGTGATAGATAACACATAGGTACTACCTAATTTGCACTAAATTAAGTATAGTATAAGAAAAATTCCTCTATATGGTTCACAACAATAGGGGTAGGTATTATAAGCTCACAAATATAAAATAAAATAACCCCCCCTCAACCAACTACTTGCTCAAATACACATCAAGGAACGAGTAATTAGTCATAGGGTAATATCTTACCTCAATAGGTAATAACCAATACCCCACCTCAATAGGTGGTAACCAACACTCCACCTAAACAAGCATTGACAAACATGACACCTCAATAGGTTTAGACTAATGTACCACCATAGAAAGTGGTAAACAGTCAACCTCAAATGTTGACTAATCAATAACTTCTTGCACCTAACAAACAAAAAGTGCCTAGCCAACAATAAGTCCTTAACTAAAAATAGGTGCACAACATGTTGCAAGTACCCAAAAGATAACATGTTTTCAGCTAGCAAAAAGTTATTAATACACAATGAATATCTAATAGGAAATAATTACCTCACACCTGACATGTATCGTATATACAATATGTGACTAATACACAACAACTTCTATAATAGGCATTTAACCAACAATAGGTGCCTTGTATACAATAGGGTTAGACTAGCAAGAAACAAGTTCCCTTCCAATCCCATCACACATAGTCCATTCTCCAGCACCAAATACCTCCATTAAGGCCACAGTTCCCTCCAATTCAAAACTGCACTAAGGTCCATTCATCTAGTTATAATGGTCCTTTACCCAAGCCAAATTAAACAATCACAACTTGATGGACTAAGGTTATAATTCTAGGCCCACAACCTTATTCTACCATGGAACCTATCCAATCTACCATACCAATTATGAGCAAGCCAATTGCCAATGCTAAGGAGAAAACATATGATATTGTGGAACAATTAAAAAATATGCTTGTACAAATCTTTATTTAAGATTTTTTACATACCTCTATTATCCACAAGAACATCCTTACATCAATTTTGATCCAATCCCAAGTGCCAAATGACATTACACTATATAAATTCCAAGATTTGGTTGAACAGTTAGCTCTTGGACAAAAACTTACCTTCGATCGAAGTGACATGTTACCTTGGGCCCTCTCCACAATAACCCATTGTATATAAAAATTATTTTAGCATGTACAAATTTAAATATGTCATCATTGATAGTGGATCAAGCCTCAACAGTGTATCTCTATAGTTAGTTAAGCATCTTGGATATACAATAATTGAACTTTCGGTGGAGACCATTGCTATCAACACTTATGATAATGAAGAAAGAAATTCATAAGGAATAATTTATTTGTCACTTATTGTTGGGCCTTTGATCCATGACCAATTTTCCATGTTTTGGATATATATTTATCATATAACTTACTTCTGGGCTGACCGTGGGTACACAAGATTCATGTGATACCTTCTACAAAGCACCATTGTATCAAGTTCCCTCATTTTAGGATGGAGGTGACTATGTTAGGTTGTGGAGCTAAAAGCTTCAACCTTTGCAAACTGAGGAACAGATGGTTGCTGAGTTCTACAGGAACAGGCGTCGGCAGTAGGACCGACGTCAGCAGAGACCAGTGCAGAAGGCCACCGACGACGGCAGGATGTCGGCCGACGTCGGTAGAACCAGACAAGCAAGGACCGACGTCGGTCGCCTGTGTGTTCTAGAAGTGTTCGTTTCACGGATAGTTAGTTAAGTGAATGATGAGTTTGCATGTTAAGACCAGCCAGAGTCTTGGGCTGCGAGGATAATTGTCTAAATTAAGAGTCTAAGTTATTGTTTGAGTTAAGAATCTATTTATAGACCCATTGGCATGTATTGTATAAGTCATGAGATAGAAAGGAAGAGTTCCTTCTAGTTGTAAGATCTGTGAGTTGCAAGTTGTTGCAAGCTCATTGGGGATCTACATGTAAGTTTGGTCTTTGAATTGCAGGTTGCAGGTTCATGAGAGATCAGCTTGAAGTGCTATAGAGTGCTTGGTGTACCGGCAGGGTTATTACTGACTGGTTGGTGAGGTGAACACCAATTCTGTGTGTGAGTTGGTTGTTGGGACCATTTTTTGTGTAGGAGAGTGTGTGTGAGAAGAATTACTGTACACTTGAGGTGTGGTGAATCTCTGTAAAGTGAAAGAGTGTGGCGGCTCTTTATTGTATTCTTTTCTGTATAGTGTTAATACAAGATAGTGTATTGTCTCTCATATTCTGTGCTATTGGTGAATTCTAGTTACTTCTGTTTCTGGTTATTTCTGCATATTCAATTGCTTATATTTGGTAATCATACTGTGCTCTTTCTGAGGAGCAAGATCCTAACGGGTGGAATTAGAATAGGTGTGTTTGTTCTTGGATTTACCTCCACCCTCCCAACAAGTGGTATCAGAGCTTTTGGTTGGGATACTAACAGATTGGTGTAGATCTGGGTAGTGTGTTTTGATTACAGGTTACTCACAGGGTTTCTGTTTGAGTGGGAGTTGAGCAATGGCAGAAAACAGTCAACTACGAATGGAAAAGTTTAATGGCAAGAACTACCAACTATGGAGGATGCAGATTGAAGACTATCTGTATCAAAAAGATTTGTACTTACCGTTGGGTGGGGTTGCTAGCAAACCCTTGGATATGAAAGATGAAGAATGGGAGGTTCTTGATCGGAAGGCTCTGGGATCTGTTAGATTGAGTCTTGAATCATTTGTGATTTCCAGCTTATCACAGTGTAAGACAACGGTGGAGTTGATGAACTCTTTGGCAAATTTGTATGAAAAACCCTCGGCTTCAAATAAGGTATTTCTTATGAAGCGTTTATTTAATTTGCAAATGTTGGAAGGTGGATCTGTTCATAGCCATCTTAGTGATTTCCATGGTTTGGTAAACCAGTTAAGTTCAGTGAATATTGTATTTGATGATGAACTTAGAGCTCTCTTAATCTTGTGTTCATTGCCTGAAAGTTGGGAAGGTTTGGTAATGGCAGTTTCTAATACTGTGTCTCCTTCAAAAGTCTTAAAAGTGGATGATGTTGTGAGTGTGATCTTGAATGAAGAGATATGCAGGAAAAACACAGGTGAATCATCTGGAGATGCTTTGAGTGTTGAAGGAAGAGGAAGACCAAGAGAGAAGATAGAGCGTGGGAGATCAAGGTCGAAGATGGGCAAAAGATCCAAGTCCAAGTATGGCAGAATAACCTGTTGGAAATGTGGAAAGCAAGGGCACTTAAAGAGAGATTGCAGATCGGGTGAAGATCAGCATGAAGGACATGGAGAAGAAGCAGATGTTGCAGGTTACGTTGCACAGGATGCTCTGGTATGTTCTTTGGATAAAGTAGAATCTTGGGTATTAGATTCAGGTGCCTCTTTTCATGCATCCCCACATAGGGAATTTTTTCATGAGTATGTCCAGGGAGACTTTGGAGAAATTTGTGTAGGGGATGGTAAGCCTTGTCAGATTGTTGGCAAAGGCAAAGTGAAGCTAAAATTGTAGACAGGTGACACATGGGTGTTAAAGGAGGTCATGCATGTCCCAGTTCTGAAGCGGAATCTGATTTCTGTTAGAAGTTTGGGTGAAGAGGGTTGCACAGTAACTCTCACAGCAGACTCTTGGAAGGTTACCAAGGGTACACTTGTTGTAGCTAGAGGTAAGAAAGTAGGTACGCTTTATCTATCTACTTGTTTTACTGATTCTCTTTCTGGGTTATCTACTTCAGCTGTAGATTCGGAGATGTGGCTTAATAGGCTTGGTCACATAGATAAGAAGGAGATGCTTGTTCTTGAGCCAAAGAGTATGCTTTCAGATTTGGAAGGCATGGATCATGGTTTCTGTATGCAGAAGAAGAAGGTGAGGTTTCTTGAGGAATCCGATGTTAGTGACAAGAATAGGAAAGCCTTGGTTTTCAAGGAGAAAGTGACGGACAGAGTTCAGCACAAGGTGTAGAGGAATTCTGAGCAGAGCAAGGGTGATTTGGACAAGGGTTTGATCCAAAAAGAGCTCACGGGAAAAAGTCAGGTCTCACAAGAAAAACACAGAGACCGATGTCGGCAGGAAAATCGGCGTCGGTGTCCAGACAGGGACCGACGTCGGCTATGTGAAGCCCGACGTCGGTGACTCGGGGCAGACAGAGACCGGCGTCGGCCATGGGAAATCGACGTCAGCAAGGAGGCAGTCACAGGGAACCGACATCAGTCGGCTGTAGACTGAGATGTGACCGGCATCGGTTACTGAGACGAATTTTGGGTGGACAACTAGTTGTCATGGAGTCTCAAGCGCCCATATGGAGGACTGAAGGTGTAAGTAAGTTCTTAAATTTGTCATTTCCCTTCTTTACACTACTTGTTGCTCACTTATGGCATAGAACCAGGAAGTTGTTGAAGAAGTAGAATAGGTAGATTCAGGAAACAGTGGGAGCTTGGCATGGATGAGGATGTGATTCCTTAGAGGAGAACCAAACAGGTGTTTTGGGTAGTGTTGCCAGCTGGAAGTAAGCACTGAGAGACGAATGGATGTTGAGGATGAAGAAGAGCGGAAATGGATACTTGAGATGGAAGATCAGGGTATATGATCTTGTATTAGCTGCAGGGCAATGGAGGTTTGATCATTGTGTTTCTCTTTACTAGGTTGGATAATATTAGCTACATTATCCTATTTTCTGTATGATGTGCTTGTTGCAGGGTTACATATATAGGTATTGCTGAACTAAAGGTAAAGCTAGTTCAGGTGTTTGTCATGTAGAATCTGGGAGCAGCAAGATTCTTTGGCATGAGTATGATCTAGAGACATGGAGGTCTTGTTGACTTTGTTTCAGGATGATTATGTGAAGCCGGTTAGCACACCGATGGTTAGACAGTTCATAGAACAGGTGTCTTGATTCACATAATGAGGTTGAGTGCATGGTATGTACTAAACCTGAGTTTTCCCAAGCAGTGGGAGTTATCACAAGTTTGGAGTCAATCCGGGAGAGTAATACTGAAGGGCAGTTCAGTGGGACCAGCAGCAGGTGCACATGCTATGCAGGGTCAAGTTCTTTATCTACATGGTTGTAGATGCAGATGTGGCAGGTAATTTGGATGACAGATTTTGCACCATAGATTTTGTGGTGGTTGGTCTTCAAGAGCGATCTTGAGGAGGGATACAAAGACAAGGAAACAAACTAGACGGTGTACAGGTACAGGTACAGGTTGCAGCTGTTTATCTCCAAGTGGGAGATTGTTAGGTTGTGGAGCTAAAAGCTTCAACCTTTGCAAACTGAGGAACAGATGGTTGCTGAGTTCTACAGGAACCGGCGTCGACAGCAGGACCGACGTCGGCAGAGACCAGTGCAGAAGGCCACCGGCGACGGCAGGATGTCGGTCGACGTCGGCAGAACCAGACAAGCAGGGACCGACGTCGGTCGCCTGTGTGTTCTAGAAGTGTTCATTTCACAGATAGTTAGTTAAGTGAACGATGAGTTTGCATGTTAAGACCAGCCAGAGTCTTGGGCTGTGAGGATAATTATCTAAATTAAGAGTCTAAGTTATTGTTTGAGTTAGGGATCTATTTATAGACCCATTGGCATGTATTGTATAAGGCATGAGATAGAAAGGAAGAGTTCCTTCTAGTTGTAAGATCTGTGAGTTGCAGGTTGTTGCAAGCTCATTGGGGATCTACATGTAAGTTTGGTCTTTGAATTGCAGGTTGCAGGTTCATGAGAGATCAGCTTGAAGTGCTATAGAGTGCTTGGTGTACCGGCAGGGTTATTACTGACTGGTTAGTGAGGTGAACACCAATTCTGTGTGTGAGTTGGTTGTTGGGATCATTTTTTGTGTAGGAGAGTGTGTGTGAGAAGAATTACTGTACACTTGAGGTGTGGCAAATCTCTATAAGGTGAAAGAGTGTGGCGGCTCTTTGTTGTATTCTTTTCTGTATAGTGTTAATACAAGATAGTGTATTGTCTCTCATATTCTGTGCTATTGGTGAATTCTAGTTACTTGTGTTTCTGGTTATTTCCGCATATTCAATTGCTTATATTTGGTAATCATACTGTGCTCTTTCTGAGGAGCAAGATCCTAACAGGTGGAATTAGAACAGGTGTGTTTGTTCTTGGATTTACCTCCACCCTCCCAACAGACTATTCTTGCAGACCTACGACCATATCAATTATGAAAGCATCTAGAAGTTTAGTATGAGATTTATAATTATTATTTTTTCCAAGACCCTACACCCAAAAAGGTTAAAGATATACTTGTTAAATTACCAAACTCTAATTATATATACCCAAATAGCGTTACTTCTACTTCCTCTCCACCCTTTCATGAGATAAATAATCATTTCACTATTTTTGACAAAGGTTTGGGTGAGTACCCCATGTATAATGTGTTCCACATAACCAAAATTCCATAGGACCCTAAGTTTTATGGAAGACCCAAAGCCAAGGTTGTTCACATGGAATAGAGATAGAAAGGAAAGTTTAATGACCAAGAGCTTATTATTTTCACACTAGTCACTATCTAGGAACAAGAACGTCTTGACAAAGATGATTCCTAACTTTATAATGATGACTTGGTTGATCATTACCAATTAAAAAATACCCCATCCCTATCCAAATCATGGATAATAAATCTTATGAAGGTAGAGTCTTGGGAGAAAATAATAAAGGTACTCTTAAGCCCATCACCATGACCAGATATAAAGGAACTCATGGTATTAGATTTAAACCACTTGGTGGTGACCTCACATATCTTATTTGTGTTCCTACACCAATGACTAGAGGCAATGATGTTGAAAATAAAGTAGAGGTCAATCATAATATATATTAATAATTTTCCAATAAAAACCTATTTAACCCATATACCATATGTATCATTACACCTATTACTCATCATTCACCACCTTTCCTTCATCATCCTCGACTCATAGATTGAGACTAATAAGAATCCTCAGTATCACTTGACAAGTTCAAAAATGATGAAGCCATTTGTGAGTTTATGGGCTTAAGAGATAATTTTGCTCTAGGATATCATAAAAAAGGATTATATATCATGTTGGATCCTACTATCTATTTCAGAGAGCGGGTGAACTTCCTTTACCAAAAATAAAAGGAAAATCAAACGTTGAGGTCCCAAAGTGAAAACCTCTTTGAGGCATTTTCAGACCCAGGTAAAAGTAAATAAAAAGGCCAATCTCTTGGTGAAAACCTATTTTAGGTTCCATTAGTGAGGGATGTTCTCTTTTCTCTAAATGAAACTTAAGATACAACCTAGTTTAACCTTTTAGGACTTAGATGTATGCAAATCCTATGTTGTTAAAGTGTTATGTATAGTAAATTGGGGTATAAATAAGCAATAAATACAACCACTAATTTGTAATAGAATTGAAATAATTTGACCTTTCTAAAAATAAAAATAAATAATATAAAGAAGAACTTAGCTAGATAATGACTGAATGGGAGATTTGGAGGTTGTAAGATGAAATAGTGGCTAGTCTAAGTATTGTAAACAGGATCTAGGTGTCAAAAACCCTCCTAGATAGCAGATCCCTAATTGGATAGTATCACCATATGGTGATAGTGTCCTTTATGTAGAATGTTTTAAGCTTATGGGTGCACTTGTGTCTGGGTCTGTCAAGCTTGTTATTGCACACACAAGTTCTATATCTCTGTATATGACCTATTTTGATTGATTGTATATGAAAACCCTAATCCTTCATGTTTGTAGGGCACCCACTTGATACAATTAGTAAAGTGTGTTATTAATGGGGTATTATAGACATCCTCAACACCTCATTATAATGAGAGTTTCCTACATACCAATACTTCAAAAAGGAATCAAGACTAATTAGTTCTCCCCACCGAAATTTTGGTGTAAGTGCAAATGAAGCTAGTATTAATTTTGACTTGAGTGATTTGAATGTGTTTGATACTAGAAACCTAAGTAATCTAAGCTTAGGAATGTTGTAGATAGTTTTATGGAGAAGTAAGGTAGAATAGGGATTGATAACCTTGATTGTGCATAACTTATTTTGAGTTTATATGTGTAATTTACATCTAATCTTCATCTAATGGTTAAAAGGATAAAATTCATTTATATATACTATTATTTTGCTCATGTGAATGTTAAAAGAGGTCTAGGTTGACCCTAGGTGGTCTTAGATTTAAAAAGATATTTGTTGGTGAAAAATGGAGGGAAAGGAAAATAACACCAAAATTGTGACACTAGCACCATGTGGCGCTATTGTCCCTATTATGGCGCTAGTGTATAGGTGGAATAACCTATGGCACAAAGGGACAAGATGTCAAAATTAGGGTTTGGGATTGATTTAATGATGTCTAAGGATGGCTATGTCCCACACAAAGGTTGGATAAGTGTGAAACTAGGCCCTAAGATCAGTTTATAGCTAATCTAGGGATGGGTGGTCTCAAGTAGAACTCTTAACACTCATTATCATTTTTACTTGATTATATTTGCCCCCCCCCCCCATTTATTCTTGACATGTAATAAAGCAAAATGACTAAGATAATGGAAAAGGAAGCGTGCATGAACTTACCTAAGAGGTGAAGTCCATGAATATGGATCTAAGTAGGTGAAACATGCTCCATTACATATCCTACAAGTGAAACATGCATAGATCAATACTTAAGAGATATCAAAAATAAAGACAAAGTTGAGTAAAGAGATAAAACTACATAAAGAGATAAGAGAGAGGAAAGGAATGAATAAACCTCATTAGGTACATGAACCAGTGTATAAACCTAGTGACAACCTATTTGTGTGAATGTATATAGTGATAAATCAATGAATAAATTGGACTAAGTTGATGGTTTTATCAATCACCATGTATAGGTATCTCAAGAACTCAATCCAATTTTGACTCCATTATTTACCACCCATGCTTGGTGGATCATGACCTATGAATAACTTGGATTGGAATGATGGTTTTTTCAACCCTCTCATGTAGGTGGCTCAAGAACTCAAGTATACTATGAATTCATCATTTCCTACCCATGTGTAGTAGATACATCTAAAACTAAAACTTCATGATGTAACTAGAAATGTTTAATTGGAGATGTCATCTCTACAACCACTTAGGTGTATTAGGTAGCTCTGGGCCTCTCAAGAATTCCAACCACTACAAATGGAGTAAGACATGAATCTAGTGTGTAACTTAAAAAATGATGTATGATGTGTATAGTTTAGATAATGACATGGAGTTTGTAATTTTATTTGATCAACTAGTGTATAAGTAAGCAAACTAAAATAATGTGTCACACACATGCCTCCAAATCTAATATCTGAGTATATGGATTCTAAATTGAGTTGTAATAATTTGTATCTAAGTATCTAAAATAAAATGAGAATTTTCATTCCACACATGATGCCTCTAATCTAAGCAAACTCATATGAATTTGATCTAAACTGAGCCAAAACTGGTAATTTGTACTTGTACTTATGTGAACCTAGACTATACCTACTATAATTTTTTGGCCAATATGATTTTTTTTGAAATTGAGGCTACTGGATAGTAGTGCCATATCTTGGATAGTAACACCATGTGGTACTTGTGTCCTAATTTGGATGCTAATGTTTGACTATTCTGATTTCTATGCAACTACAACTGATCTCTATGTCACTATTTCCCACTATGTTTACTTGAGTCAAATTCTATAGTCTAAGCCTACGTGCTAAAATTTGTACTCTGAGTGCATTTAGATAGCTTTATCTCTATGTAAAAACCTTGTGAATTCCCCCTCTTTTGAGGGGATTTGTTGAATATATGCATCAATTATCCTTAAATAAAAAGCTCTACAAAATATGTGTTAGCTAGAGCATATATGATATCTATGTAATAAAAAAATATAATGTGAATACATGACATTATAATGTAAGATAATTTGAGAAATTTTTTGTAATGTGTGATGTATGTTAGGTCTAGCATTCACAAGGCTATCAATATAGATGTAGCAATATATGTGAACAATAAATCTGAGTAATAATTGACTATCTACCTAGGGGGATGGGGCATGATGTCCATCATGGTACTATTGTCACTTGGATATGCACCCTTTGAGGAGATTCAAATTTATTCTCATCCAAGTGGCATAATATAATCACCTCAAGACTTGTGGGCAGCCTAAGGAGTGATGTGAGTCTCTAAATAGGACTAGCTCCCTTGATGTACCACTTTGGATTGAAACTACCACTAACTTGGGGGGGAGGGGGTAAAAAGAGAGAGAGAGAACTTAAAGAAAATAAAAAATAAGGAGGTGATATGCCAAATCAATTTTATGACTTCCAACTAATTGCATTCTACACTTGTGACCAAGAAACTAGCCAAAACATACACATTTCCAATCCAAGTCTTCTTGCATCAATATTACATTATGAAGTTATGGAATAATGTCTTATGCTAGGAGGAATAGACAAGAGGAATTTAATGGAACTAATTAAAATAAAAACTCACTTAAACATGGACATCTCTTGGAACACTTCACATGCCCTACAAGAAGAGGCTAAAAATAGGTGAAATATTGTGACAACTTGCTAAGGAATCCATAGTCTTCACTAAACAACATAACATTAAAGTAAAACAAACTAATTAAAGTCATGGAAGAGGTAAAAATTATTAATTTTATTTATCAAAAGGTATACAAATGAGTAAGGATTTTCCATAATTAGGTGGAACATCTTTACAATGGCCAAAATGGCTAACTCTTACAAAGTTTGGGAGAGAGAGAAAGAGAGAAGTTCAAGGCTCACAAAGACACTTTTCAGGCTAATACAAGAAGATAATTTTGCATGTGAGAATTATTTTGGATTAAACATGCAAGGTTAGGATCAACAAGTGTCATTTCAATTCACAAACTTGAAGGAAAGTGGCAAGAAAATCCTCATTTTGCACATAAAAATTGCCTTCATGATTGCCTCTATTTGGACATACCATAACTGATGAAGACAAATTATAATGATTATAATAAAATATAGGGACACAATAAATTCTTATCCATGCATTTTTTTTGTGCTTGGTCTTCTATAATTAATTGAAAGTGAGACATCATCATCTGCTATCCTGAAAACTGCCCTTCCATGTATCCTGCACACTTGGCTTCTAAATTGGCTTTAGTTGCTCATGAAAATACATACAATGAAGTGGTTGAAATTTTTAAAGACCCTCCATGGACTTGGAATCATTAGGGGAACCTTAAAATCACTTTACTTGAATACTTACTCCCTTTTCTCTAGTTTGCCCAATATGCCATATTTAACTGGCTAAGTTGAAGGCTATTGTTTGAACCTTTAGGAAACTTTTCAAGAAATATAATGACCATAAGGAGTTATAAAAAGTTTAAATATTCCTCCTAAATTTTTTTTCATCTTCAAACACCTCCTGTATCCTACAAAACACAAAAAATAGTAAAAAAATATCTTTGTTTATGCCCTCATCCGTATAAGTATGTACAACTAATCATGGTTTGAAGTATCCTAAGGGAGTTCTCTCCAATTTCCAATAGCTATTCTAGTCAAATTATGCCCTTAGATTGCATCTCCAACTCAATTTTCATAAAATGGTTCCAAGGGAGGGCTTGCAAAGGTTTTAACTTGTTTTCACTCTTAAGGTTGGTTCATAAAATTTGGCCTTTAAGACCCCTGATAACATTCCCTAACTCCACTAGCTCCCATGTAGGTCCTCATGAAAGATATGAGCTTCAAATAATGGCCTATCAAGTTTGTTCTTCCATTTTTCATAGGTCTGAGATGTCTCCAATTCCAAAAAATGGTTTTCCCTAGTTTTATCTATCCTCTAAAAGCTTATAAATGTCTATTCTAGATCTATAAACTTGTTTTCATCCATTTGAGTGATCATATTATGTTATAGATGCAATTGACCTACCATTTGTCTTAGGCTTAAACCTTATCCCATAAGGTTACTTGTAACCTAAGGCTCAAAATGACTTTCTTGATGTTTTATTTGCATACATATAAATTTTACATCTTTTTATAGTACTAAAAGCATGTTCCAATAGATTAGAGTGACCATCTTATGCTAGAAGTGCAATTGACTTATCATTTGACCCTAAGTGTGAACCTTGTCCAATGGGCTTGACTATACCTTAAAGCCCAAAATGGCCTATGGTTCTTTCCATTATTTCTTTATATCCAAGAAACATGTTTGGTCACCTAATATACATGTTCCAATAGCCTATAAATCCTACTTTAAAGTGGAAATGGCAATGCTTTCCCATTTGGGCCTTAGGCTTGCACCTTGCCTAATAGGCCTATTTGCAACCTTGGTATGTTAGACTGAATGCTATTGTGAGGTGTTTTACACCTTTTTAAAGGTATTTTACAACTTCACACACCATATCTCAATCTTAAAAAATATCTTTTGGCTCACTATATCTCCTCCTTTTCTCAAAATTGTCTTCTTATGCACAAATAGAAGTACCCCCTATCTGAGATAAAATAGGGGGTACTTCCCCCTATTTTTTAAAATCAAATATAGGTATTAAATGAGGTTATAAAAGTAATAAGGATATCCCCTACCAAAATTCAACCTTTTTCTAGGTCATATGACTTCTCAAGTGCTCTAAATTCCAAGACTGAACAAGCCAAGCAAGGGCTGTATGCATGATTTTCTAAGTTTACTATCTAAATTATGGTTAGGATTGTTATTTTACATGGTTTGTATTATTTGGAATATCTTCAAGGTGTGAACATAATAGTTTAGGTTTCTAAGATGCATTCACCATTCTACCTTATTATAAACCCTCTCCCATCCTTAGATTCTCAAGACTGTCTATCCAATACTGACTATGTTAGCCCTTTTGGAAGGGGCCTATAAGTGCATGTTAGGGTCATGTATTTAATCATGTCCTTTATGAATTTTTGGAAGATGGATATTCATTCCATGACCTTCTCCAATGTGGCACATTTCCCAAAAATCCATACATGTGTCATTTTATTCCTTTTCTTTAAAAAAACAAACTTTTTTTTATGAACTTGTAACTTTAATTTTTTTCAATTACTTAAGACCTTTTTAGACACATAGGGAATGATATCACCCATTTACACTTGCACATTTCCCAATAAACCTGTATAAAACATTAAATGCACTATTTTTACCCTTAAAATGACCCAAAATGATAAATGGACCTAGAAATTAATTGACCAAAACTAGTACAACATTAATTGACATCAAATGACATATATATAACCTCATGACAATAAATTATACCCCATTAGAGGCCTCAAAATCAAATTTTTTACTAGGGGTGCCCTAATTTGACATAAAAGTCAAATTTGGTCAATAGGTACCCAATTAGGAAGAGGAGGCACATGAGATCCCTCATGGCATCTAAAAATGAAGTGTGTAATAAGTAAGAGACAAGGGTCATGGCCATGATGCATATAAGTAAGCATACATAAAACACACATGTGGCACACAAAGTAGGCCAAGGGACTACAATACAAGGGTCATAGACACATGTCTCTAAATATGAAAAATCAAGACATACAACGACATGTTCAAATGTCCACATATGTAAACAATAAGCAAGTTTGCTTAGATCCACATGGAAAGGCATATTCAAATGTCCACATACAAAATAAATAAAATGCACACAAGGATATGGGCACATGTGCAAAACATACATATAATAGAAATAAGTAGTGAAGATACATAGAACAATGGCATGTTCAAATCCCCAAGAATAGAATAAGCATAGAAACATAATCAAGTCTAAACTAGAAAACCTATAAATAAAAATATGTATGAACATGTTGTATAACAGTGAAGATGTACATAGGTTGAGTCTAAAGTAGTATTAGTCATCAAAAAATCTGAGTAGGTGTAGCATGATCAATATCAAGATATAACAATCCTAAATTTGTGATGTAGAGTTTATAAAAATGTAACTTGGTAATCAAAATTGTGTGTAGGGTTCCCCTAAATGGGTGAATGCATCAAATGAAAAACTTATGTATCTATGTATATGCCCCCAATGAGTAGATACCAGAAAATTTGGATCGATGTAGTGGACCTAAGTATTATAAGTAATCTTTAAGCACTCAAAAAGAACAAGTGAAACATGTATGTATGATAAAAATAGACTATATTAAAATAGCTAGCATATGTGGTGTATGGATAATATAAGAAGTGTAAACATGGAAATGCATGCAGTCTATAATTTGGTATTTTTTTAGTAAATATTTGAATGTTTTTGTGTTTTGACATATTATATTATTTTTCATTTTATGGATGTAAGCTCTGTACAAGCAACATAAAAATAAAACTATATACAAGGAGTGAAAAGTAAGGAAACTATGTACAAGAAGGGAGAACCAATAATTATTAATGAGTCTCATGGGAAACTCACTTTCAATGTGGCCTCTATAAAAAATAGGAATGGTAATCTATCTTGTAATGTGATTGATATGATGTAGTTGAATGGTGTTGTAGTATGAATTTGAGTATTGTTTATTGTTAGTATCATAATAATCATAATAACCTATAATGTTAGTGTTAATTTTTGTTATATCTAGATGAGCATAGGTAATCGACTTATACCATGGAGTTGACATTTCTAAATTGTAATTTTCAATATTAATTGTGACTTTTCCCATTGAAACTATGCTTATTGTATGCATATGGTGCTCTTGAGGCTCTTTTGATAGAAATCCTTTTTTGAGAATGCTTGTTGGCTTAACATCATTTTGAATTTTTAACTTAAGTTATTTCTCTTTTTGTAACATTTCCTATATATTTAGATATTTTAAATTGATAAATTATATCTATGAATGAGTTATCTTAGGATGTTCAATATATCCCAAACATTGTTGACCAATAGTATCAACTACTAGAATAGGAATAGTGATGCCTTGGCTTGCTTACCTAAACCTTGGCCTTGATAATCAAACTATTGTAGATATTTTTGGACAAACCCATACAGATTTAAAAATTGAGACTTATTTTAGAGAGGTATATTTAGATCTTTTACTTGATTTACCTATGCTTTTGTACTATTTCTTCTTTTGATTATGCTTTGTGAACCTTTTGTTGTTCTGAGTTATGCTTTGTAACCACTTTTGTATTATTTCTAAATTTGACCCTTTTTGAATTTTTAGATGTACCATTATATGTTGTTTGGATGATGTATCACTATTTGAGTCATTTGTATCCAATATCTATTGTATTTTCTTTTTCAATTTTAAACATGAATTAGTGTGGTGCCCATGAATTCTATGATATGCACAATAATATATGGATCTCATCACTACATGTAAAGGAGGTAGGTTGATCAACTTGTCTTTAATAATTTACCTTAGTATCTCACTTAAGCTAGTATTGGAACCTTGTAAGATTTTTGAATCACTTATAATAGATGCACTATGTTGTACTTTATGATTTGGATATGAAAGAGTGTTGGCCATAACTTTACTAAGTGTAGACGTATATACATGATGAACACTAGCATATTATAAAGACTTTGTACATGTATTGTGATTTGCCAAAAATGTGACCTTTTCAATCAATAAATAATTTTGATTTTGTTAATTTGATATTAGCTTACTCATACTAACAATTTGATATTAGCTTGTTCATACTGATAATTTGATCCCTTAGAGTCTCACAAGTGTAAACCCTAGTTGCTTCTGATTGAACAAGCAAGCACACACCATATGGGGGAGATGTGTGGATAGGCTAAGTATGGGAATTAGTAAAAATAATATAGGATGCATCATCTCTTGGAGGATTAATAGCATAGACTTGATTAGAGAGAAAGTAGCTATCACCCTCATGGAGATGAGGAGGAGAAGGAGATTCTTTCTTGTGCATAAGATATGACATTGAAACTTGAAACATATTTGTTAGCTTATGTCTTGAATCTTCTATGTGTGTAAGGGTTTGTTTGTTAATGGAATTCCACATAAGAGAAAGATAACATGCTATGAAATATGACATATATTTGAATAGATTTAAATCATTATATACATATGTGTTAAAGTCATCTTTGAATTCATTTCAAATGAAAGGAAACAAGCATGCAAAGGAAGCTATAAAACATTATATTAAAAAGTGATAAACTTCATTTGTCATTATTATCATGATTATATTAAATACAAATAAGAAAATATATGGATTTGAAATCTGATTATGGTTCTTAGAAGGCTAAAAACATAAACCCTAGGGTTATTAGGGTTAGGGTTTTGTATAATATTTGAAGTAAGTTGGGTTCACCAAATGTTTTAATCTTTTAAGACTTAGATGTATGTAAATCCTATGTTGTTAAAGTACTGAGTATAAAAAATTAGGGTATAAATATGAAATAAATACAACCACTAATTTGTAATAGGATTGACTTAATTTGACCTCTTTAAAAATAGTAATATATAATATAAATAAGAACTTAGCTAGAAAATGACTGAAATGGTAGATCTAAAGGCTTCAAACTGAGACATGGACTAGTCTGAGTGTTGACAATAGAATCCATGTGTCAAAACCCTTCCTAGATTAGTGACCTAATTGAACATTAGTTTCATGTGGTATTAGTGTCCCTATTTTGGTGATAATGTCTTTTATGTATAACTTTTCTAAAATTTTGAATGCACTAGTGTTTGGGTATGTCAAACTTGTTTCTACATGCATGAGTTATATATATCTGTATATGACCTATTTTAACTAATTTTATTACAAACCCTAGTTATCCATGTTGTTATGGCATCCATTTAATACAAGAAGTAAAGTGTGTCATTAGTTGGGTAGGTTGAATATCCTCAACACCTAATTGTGATGAGATCTGCCTACATACCAATACTCCAAAGAGGGATCAAGCCTAATGTAGTTCTCCCCACCTACGTTCTAGTGCAATTTCAAGTGAAGCTAGTATGAATGTTGACTTCAATGTTTTGAATGTGCTTGAGACTATAAACTTGAGTAATCTAAGCTTAGGAATGTGGTAGTTGGTTATATGTAGAATTAGAGAATAATAGATATTGATAATTGTTAACTATTATAGTCACCATTTTGTTGTAACATGGATTTCACGGTTTAATTGATCTTCATGATCTCACACAATGTTTACTAAGGGGAGTAAGATTACTATTCACCAAACACTATTCACAAAACACTATTCATGGTTACTATTCACAATGACTATGCATGATGATGTGGCATAGTGATGATTTGGAATAGTGTTGAGGTGGATTTTAGATGGTGTGGCATGGCCCATAAGGAATATTTATGAATTAAAGATGACATGACTGTTGGTGTATGCCTTTTTCTTATGGATTTTGGCTACACGGTTGCATATGCTTGCTTAGGTATTTAGTGTTCATGTTGGTTACATGAAAAGGTTAATACCATATTCAATGGAATGTGTTATACCTTTTCCTCAACAACCTATATATGTACCTATTCCATTTCATCTTTAAAATGCAACAGTGTGTGGATTATTCGTGGCTTATTTCTCTTTGGTTCATTTTTGTAGTTGTGTGCTTATGTTTGCTCAGTATTGTATTGTATAATATGCATCTCATATTTCATATCGAATCAGTGCATTCACTTAGATCAGTATTATTGGAGCTCATTCTAATATGGTATTAGATCTGATCTAGAATTTGAGGATTGTCAAGTTTTTTTACAAGTTTTTCATTGAATTTGTCTCCTTGTTTGTTTTAGATCTATGCTTAGCATTTTTTTCTCTAAGATTTATTTTTATTGCAGAAACTTGGCATCAAAATATTTCTTGGTATTTATATTTAATCTGATGCTTTATTTAATTTGCCACTAGCAATTTTCTTTGTGGAATTGTAGAAATTAGATCTAGTTTGTGATCAATTCCTCTTTTATCAATATTTGTTTGTAATAAAAAAAGGATATTTGATATGCTTGGCATCATATTTCATTCCATAAATCCATTTTGATATGCTTAGTTGAATGATCGGCAACCATTTTGGAGAGACATCTTAGATTTGGCAAAGAGTGGCATTTTTTATGTGAACTTTTCACAGCTTGGCGCTTATAAGACCTACGTGGACATCAAAAAATTGTGAGTTTAGTTATTGAAACTTTCATTTGTTACTGGCATCATTTTTTTGTCTTTTGTTGCAAGTAGGCACCATTCTCTCTACATATCAACCTTTTTCAGATCTAAGTTTGGTGTACTAATCTAGAGATAGGCATTGAAAATTAGACATTGGCATCCTTCTTTGCTATTTCTAGCACTTTTTCCAGCATTGGCATCACTTTATTGATAAGAGATGTTGGTCTTTATGTTGTGTTGACCTACATCCAAGGAGAAGAGAACCTATTTCTATTGCTAGGTGTTGAAAACAAAAGATATCTTGGCGTTGCAGTAGTGAGAGGCATTACAACAGAAGAGCAAGGCATTAGAGCCTTTGGCATCACACTCTATTATGTGGTGCTTCATCAGATCTATTATGTAGTTGTGTTCCATGTTGGTGTCACCCTTTTTACTGGAAAAGTGTGTTTTTTTTTAATTACTACTAAAAGTTTGGCATATTCCACCTTGGTGTCCCATTTTTGGTGCCTTTTCTCCTTGGTGGGCCCACACTCAACTTCCATCTCACACATTGGTATTTATTTATTATATTCTACTATAATGACTTATTAACCTTCTACAACATCATTTAGTTTGTTGAAAAGGAAATTCATTTGAAAATATTTAAAAGAAAGCATTTTTTGAGTGTTTAAAGCTTGTATCTCTGCTTGATGAATACGAAGTTGAAGCCCAAATTGAGAGGAGGCCAAATCCTCCTCAAAATACCAAACCACTTTATTCTAGACTTTGATCCAATTCTAATGAGTGGTTGGAAGACATATTTCACCTCACCTAAGGGTATTTTGTAATCATTTAGTGTAATTTTTATAAAAAATGGGCTATTAATATGAATTTGTTTCATTAATATCATGTAAATGGTAGCTCAAAATTCAGTGTCATCTTTTTTAAAAGTGATTATTTTTTAATTTCCCACATATCTAGGCCATTTAAATTATAAAATGCACTAAATTATAAAGTACCAAAATTTGGGGGGGTTACCTGACTAGTGAAAGGGGAGTTCTCATTGTCTTGGTTCTTATCTGCACATCTTCTCTTTTTCACATGATTTATGCATCATGGTTAGAACTTTTTGGGGTTAATTTTAATCATGAACTAAGATAAAGTTCCACTTTTAGGGTTTCATCATGGATATATTCCATAAATCTATTATAAGGCTAACTTTAGAGAACTATTTGTCTTGGAAGCAAGGGATAAAGAATCATTGCCTAGAGAAAGATCTACTACCTTAACTCCTCGGACTTGTTCTTGAAACAACTAACTATAAACAAAAAAATTTATGGTTTAACAATAATGACGTGGTCTGTGGTCCAATATGTCTAACTATATCTAAATATTTTTTACATCATATTGAGCATACTTAGTACACTTTCACTACATGGACCATCATCCAATAGTTGTATGGAAATATTGGATCTTCATCTAAAATTGATGCTTCTTTGGATGACCAAGTACCTACTGAGATACCTGATACCTCTTCTTATGTGAACACATCTTCATTAGATGATCAGTTCATATGGTTGACATACATTGACACCCCATCTATTGTTGAGGACACTTTGCATCCTTTTTCACTCATTACTACTTCAAAGTTGCTTCATCAAGAGCTTTCAGTGATTCTATGCAATAGGGCATACACTATCTTCTAGGTTCAACATTAAGTGATGATCTCTTGACAGGTGTTTCAAACTTGTTTATGGAGAATCATATTGCATACATGGAGGACACATGAGGATTTATCTCTTTTTTTTAATGACAACCTCATCACATTTGTTGTCACATCATCATCATCTTTGGATCTTGTTCATTAGTCATTTCTACATGGTCCTAGTTTGTCACCCACTTCTTTGATTAGGCATGTACCTATTTGGATTATGGTATCTTCACCTATGGACATGGGGACATTTGAGAAGTTTTTAGAGGGAAATTTGATGATCTTTCTTCCCTCATATTCATTTCTATAATGGCTAGATTATTTGCACTCTTTTATAGTTTTATTTCTTCCTAAAGGGAGGAATGTTGTTCAGCATAATTGGATCATTTTCAACATTCAATTTTAGGTATCTACTATTATTACAGGAGGATCTCATCTTTTAAAGGGGCTTCTTAGTTCCTTCTTTCCTTCTCTCTCTATTCTAGGGGAGCGTACTCTCTTTTATGGGGGGGGCTACTTCTCTTTTGAGGGGGATTCTATGTACATGGGTACTTTATTAGGCTTGTTATCGAGACCTATTTTTTGTATCATCACCTACTTAAGCTACGCTTATGGGGGGTGTTCGTGTATGCCTTTTTCCTATTGGTTTTGGCTATATGATTGCATATGTTTTCTTAGGGTTTTTGTGTTCATGTTGGTTACTTGAAAAGGTTAATACCACATTCGCAACAACCTATATATGTACCTATTACCTTTCATATTTAAAATGCAATAGTGTGTGGATTATTCATGGATTATTTCTCTTTGGTTCATTCTTACATTTGTATGCTTATGATTGCTCAATATTGTCTTATAGAATATGCATCTCACATTACATATTAAATCAGTGCATTCACTCAGATCAATATTTTTGGAGCGCATTCTAATATGATAAGAGTGAGGCACCATTTTTTGGCATCACATGGTGGTGGGTCTCCAATTCAAAAGTAGGAAGCATCTTTTGACCTTGAACATGTGAGGACAAGCATTACATTATTGATCACTATGTAACACATGTGAAGGTGGGGAAAATTTTCTAATTCACATAGAGGTGGTGGATCTTGTCCCCCTTGACACTCTTATTTTTTACTCCTTTTTGCACATGGAGATAAATACCACTATTGATCACTATTCATGAAAGAATGTGTCACATTTTTTCCTCTTTCATTCAAGCTTTTCCCTCCTCTCTCCCTCCTCATGTATTTTTTATACAAAGATGTTGAATCCTTTGTAATTGTAATTCTTGGCAAGTTTAGAATGCCTTTGATGAATAATGGAGCTGTTTTTTGCCTTCTCATGGTTTGTATTTTATGTGTATTTTATGGGTTGTTGATGTTCTTCTCATGGTGAATTTTTTTTCCTTTGATTGTATCCAATTTCACTTCTCTTCTATGCAAGTGAACTCTCTTTTACAAGTTATAGTTTTTATAGGCTTGTGTTTTGTACAGGTTTAATTGTGGTGATGAATGCTTCCTCTCCAAATGTTTCTATAGATCTCTCTACCTCTCTATGATACACTTATGCTATAAATTTCAATAGTGATTTGTGTATGCTATTAGTTCTATTAAACTTCATTATGTATGCTTAATAAATTCAAGGATCACATTTTTTAGTACATCACGTCTTCTTTTTTAGTCTAATTTCCTTTTATCCCTTTTCTTTGTAGCAATAGAGTTAGTGTTATATTAGGTGTAGCATCAAGGGAACCAACCCTCCCTAAAGATTCACTCCACCTTGATCTAAAATATTTTTAATTCACTAGTCTTCGTCAGTCGTAGTTGTAAAAGGCTAGCTATGGAGATCATAATCGATGGGGTCCATTCTTATTTTAAAATGGGATCCAGTCATCATGGTATATTAATGTAATTTTAATATTTCCAATTACATTTATAATTTATACCATATTATTTTTTGAATTCTCATGTTGACAAGTGGTGATATTGGAGAGGTCCTTGTAGTGGGTCCTCAGGCTACCACATGGCCTACCACCACTTTATGCTCTATTTTCCAAGTCATGGTCAAGACACTTAGATATGTTGAGTTTAATCTCTAAGGTGAGCTTGAGATCAATTCCAAATTCTAGCTCATAGCCTGAGTACCAAGCTCCACTTTCTAATGAATTACCAACGCATCCAATCGACATTGATTAAGTTTGGTCAAGATCCTATTTTCCAACTGATTTGGGATCTTTTAGATCAATCCAAACAAAAGGCATATGAGACATGGACACAACCATAAGTTATATGGTAGACATAAGGCTATTTTAAGCCTTTATAACCCTTTCATCCTATGAATATGGGATTATTATCCCCTTTAAAAACTATGGAAGTGTCAGATAAGGGATTCGAACCCTATTGGCAAAAGTCATTGGAATGACTCAACGAAGATTTATAATATGATTTTTAATTGCATGTATGTCTAACAATAATAATGTATCAACTCATCTAGAAAAATTGATGTAAATCATTATACTCTAGGAATGGATTTTATTTAATTATTAAACAAACTCAATATGTCTCCTATTTTACATAGTTGGAGAAGATCAAAAAGATTACACTATTGTTGTTATTACTAAGATCAAGGATCACCTAAAAAACCTTTAATAGTAAGACATACAAACTAAATATCTAGTTTTGGTATTTCTTATTCTAATTTTACTTATGCATATTTTAGATTACTAGGGTTGTTCAATAATTGTAATGATTAGTTTTAAATAACTTTTTCTCTTGAAAGAGTGGGCCTCCATTATGTTTGTCTCTTGTACTTTGATTTGCAATTTTTAAAGTTTATGTAGCATCTTAAATTTAAAAAATAAATTGTTGGAAATATGTTGTATATTTTTCATTATCTTGGTAACCATGGTTTTGGTACCCATGGTTTTTGTACCCATGGTTTTGGGACCCATGGTTTTGATACCCATATTTTTGGTAACCATGGTTTTGGTACCCATGTTTTTGGTATCCATGGTATTGAGACCGTTGGTTTTGGGACCCATGGTTTACCTATTGATGTGCCTATATATACTCACACATACAAAATAGGGAAAAAATAGAACTTGGTAGTTCATTATTTCATTGTAAATGGTTAAGTTAGTACAATAAAGGAGTCACTATGTTGATTTTTTTACCCAAAAGGATTTTTCCAAGTGAAATCATGTGTACTATTTAATCTTGTATAGATTCCATTAATTTTCTCTTGTTAACTAAAAATTTATCTTAGTATTGCTTCTCTTATTTTAGTTTATCACATATATTTTCTCTTAATTTGGTATCAAAACGAGGTATTAACTTTGTGTGAAGAATTAAAGGTATTTGTAACCTATTATAAACTATTATTTGTGTGGGAGATTTGTGTGGAAGAATTTTTTTGAGTAAAGGATAATGATGAGAAGCACAAGGATGGAGATTGAAAAATTCAACGGTTAACATTTTGATTTATGGAAGCTCAATATGGAAGATCTTCTTATGGACATAGATCAATGGGCTATTGTATTAGGAGTGCAACCTGTGGGTATGAAGTTATAATATTGGTAAAATATCTTTAAGAAGGTAAAGATTTCAATCATATTGTATATGTCAGATTCAATTTTGTTAAATGTCTCAATGGAGAAAACTTCTAAATATCTATGGGAGGATTTGGGACTTTTTATTGATGGAATTGTCCACCATTGAATATTGATTTTTCGAACACACATGCCAAGCTTGAAAATGTAGAAGCAAAGAGAGAACCTTATTATTGATAATGAAATAAAACATGAGTAGAATTGAGATAAATTATATTCATAATTGATCAAATATAGCTTATAGGAGAGGTACTTTATAGGTAAGAGAGAGGCATAAAGCCACATGCATTTGGAAATGTGAACACATGTTAGTTTACAAATAAATAGCAAGCACCATGTGTAACATGTTAATATTGGTTACCATATTATTAGTACAAAAATGCTAACCATGTTGAATCCAATTTACACATGTGTGCGTGCAACTTACTGACCTCAATATTACACTAAAGTGACCTAATTATTACACAGAAGTAAGATATATACAATGTATGAAAAACTATTAAAATGGAATAAAAACATAGACTAACACCCCCCCTTAAGTCAAGCTTAGGCAGGTTAAATAATTGGGTCCCTACAACAAGGCCTAATGAGGCAGTCAAGTATACAATGAATCCCCCCATAATGATAAAGAATCATTGAGGAGTAAAAATCCCCTAAAGAAGAGAACACAAATGAAGATGATTGATCTTGGTGAAGGGTTTGGTGAAAATTTCAATAGTTTTCTCTATATTCTATAAATAACAAATATCAATGACCTATTCATGAATGATCTCCCAAATAAAGTGTATATGAAACTCATTATGTTAGTTTGTTGATGTTGGACTAGATTCCTATGGATTTGTATGGTAATTTGGTTCTCGTAGAGGATGACGGGGGGTCATTTAAATTGAATAACAAACTTAGTAAGAATAGGTTGAAGCTAAATAGACTCTATAATGACAGTAATAACTACTTTGTACTCAACCTCCATATATGATAAATAAATAGCATTCTACTTCTCATTAGACCAATAAATTAGATCTGAACCAAGGGAGAAATTATATCCATAAGTAAACTTGTGATGTTGAATATTACCAGCTTAGTATGAATCTATATACCTAACTAAGTCAATATCAATACCTGATCCATATTGAATCATAATAATTATGAGTACTCTAAATGTAGTGGATAATCCTATTGACTACCTTTTAGTGTAACTCCTTTAGTGTTTTCATAAACCTAGAGACTATGCCCACTGCATATGAAATATTAGGTCTAGTGTGAGTCAAATATACAAGACTACCAACAAGTTGTCGATATAATGTAGCATCAAATAATGGAGAACAACACTCAGCCTCAAGTTTAAATATATAAATAAATGGAGTTACAACTAGATTATAGTCAACCATGTGAAACCATGAAAGTAAATCAAGAGAATACTTGTATTGTGCAATGGTGATCTTTAAATCAAATTGTGAAATATCAGTCCCAAGGAATTAATGCAACAAACCCAAGTTAGTCATTAAGAACTTATCAGACAAAATAGTTTTCACTATTGAAATGGAGGATGAATAAGTCTTTATGATCAATAGGTCATCAACATATAGAACTAGAATTAGGAGTGAGGCATCCTACTAAAAAATGTAAGCATTTAGATCAGAATAGCATTTAGTGAATCTAACTATGAGATTGAAGGAATCCATCTTAACACACTTGTTATAGTGGGACACACTTGAGGATAAATATCTAGATAGGATTTAATTCACAAAGGTGAAATTGTATGGAGTAGTGAAATCATGAACACATGAGAAGAAGAAACTTCACAATATGCAAAAGCATTCAATGAAATAACATTCCAAGTTAATTATCCAAATAGCTTTAGGAAAGGTACATATATAGGTGGAATATATATACATAATCACAAATCCTCATGAATGTGGGATTATATTCCATAATGACCTAATTAAACACCTAAGTAAAATAACTAGATGATGTAGATAAAACCACACAGTGGTAAAAAGCCTACACCAACACCCCCCCTTAAGCATATCTTAGGTGGGTAGAAGAATTGGGTCTTGATAATGAGGCCTATTGAGGTACCCAAGTTCATAGAAAATATAAAACTAATAATTCCCCATAAAAGATTTTGAGGTTATCTATGGTAGAGCTCACAAAATGACTAAGGTCAATGATGAGATCCTTTGCCTAAATACTGAAGAATCTCCATTTGCTTTAAATAATGTTCTAAACCTCTACCAAAAGAATAAAATTATAGGTGTACTGAAAGTCTATCCATTCCACAATGGAAGATGAAGGCAATAATATGAGTATCTTTTGGTATGGTCTAAAAGTGAAGTGTGGCACAAGTCTAGCAAGATCACATGAATTGAATATAAGGCCACTGAAGTGAACATGTTAGAATAATGACAAGGAACATTCATTAAAATAATGTGCATGTGAAGTGGAGAGCACAACTCAACAAACCTTAAAACTAAAGATTGTATTATGAATGAAGCATGTAGATATACATAATCAATATCCATAGTAACATATGAGTCATAATGGATCTCAATAAGTGTACTCACACTATCAATGAATACAATATAATCCTCTAAAGGATAGATCTATGATGGATCTCGAAGAGCAACATTTTATAGTGGAACTAATGTAGATTATGTAAAATGATAACTATGGTATGGTATAAACTTGTCCACTAGTGGTGGCACGATAGAAGGAAAAGAACACTACCCATATATAATGACCCATCACAAAAAATAGGATTAGGAGGAGGGACTAAAATAATCTCCAAAGAGACAATATGAATATGAGGAGGAGTGATAAAAATATCAGTAGGATCTCTAAAAAAACTAAAGATTGATCCAAATAATGGATGAACACTCTATGTGATCCATATGGTGTTGTAGATTTATTGAAATGTGCATCAATAAGTGACCATATACATAGTCATAAGAGTTTTCCCAATCATTATATTGACTTGGGTCAGTAGGGACAAGAGTTTATCCATATAGAAATGGAATAAGGTCCTTTCCATGAATAAACATTCCATGTACATCCACCATGAAGCATAATTGGTCTTTCCAACAAGAACCACTAGATTAAAATCGTCTATTTTTGTCTATTATCTCTCAATTCAAGTCTATATGACTAAGATAAGAGACCCCAAAGAAGTACAATACTAAAAAATACAATCAGCAATGAACCCTTGGTTTACAAGAATAACACATGCTTAAGATAAAGATGTCAGACATAGCTAAAAATGCATACAAATAATAAATTAGTGTAATAATAAGTGAGAAATAGTTCACACTATGAGTAAAGCCATTGAACATAGTCTATAATGTGTCTGTAAGTGAGAAATTAGTGAACAAGTAACATGATGTAGAAAAGAGTATGCACATAGAAAGTAATAAAAAAATAACCCACCATGAAACTATAGAATTTTAATTTCTTAAGTGCTGAGAATATCACCAATGCATAGAGATCAAAAAACTTAGACTTTCAAAAAAAATGGCATATAGAAAGGAGTTTTCAGTTAAAAGTTATGATAGTTTGAAATTCTAGCTCATAAAAGAAATCTCCACTTTTCATAAATTTTGGGTATGCATAAAATAGGCTCAACCTTTCATAGAAAAGTTAAGCCCCATTGGGTTAGTTATTATCAAGAGATAAAATCTCATATAACTAGGGTGATAAGGGTTAGGATGAGTGCTCCCTCTTGATAATGTCACTTTGGGTGAGTTTTATGATGTCATCATGATGGATCCCAATTCACATGAATAGTGATACTTTTCACTTGATTAAATTTTATGGTTTCCTAGACATCATTATATTACCAATAAGGTGGGTGGAGCCTAAAATATACATCTATATGGGATAGGTTCTATCATTTTTTGATACAAGGTTGGATCATAACCTTTGTGCAAGTAGGGGGATCAAATCTGACCTTGGTTGCTTTTAGGTGTCACGAAACCTATAATGTGCTTCTACAAGGAGAAGAGTCTACCAAGGCTATGTGAAAAGGGGTTGAATCCCACCCTAGGTGTTTTAGTAGGTTGAATTTCAATCCCTTATTGTGTATGAGCTAGAGTTTGAACCTTATCTATGCACATACAAATGTATACAACACTAGGAATGTTTGCCATTGCTTAGTTATCTATCATGATTTAAAAACCTAATGAATAAGAACTACAAGAAGGAGGAACAAAACCCAATGGTGTTCTATTTAAATTCAGAACCCATGGTCGGTTTGAGCACTGCTCAATGTCTAATGACCAATAAATTTTTGTCCAACTGCTAAAACCCATTGAAGTACATAGAAGGGTGGAAAATTCCATTGATGTGTAGAAACTTATTGAAGGAAAATTTCAAAGAGGATGGGTAGAACTAGAAACTTATTTAGGAAAGGTCAAATTTCCATTGAGCTCCCAAAGTCTACCTGAGTTAAAGAACCCACCAAAATTACAAACCTACACATATAACCTCAAAATCTACAAAATTCATACCTCTTCTTGCAAAACTAACAAAGACCCACTAGGATTTTGGAAAAACCTAGTAAAACCTAGAAGGTTTTTTCTCTTTGAGAACCATATGGTACAAATTTACACAGAATCCAAAAATTACCTTCAAACCATCCAAAATTGACAAAAAATAGACTATCATGAAACTAGATCATGTTTATAACCATTTCTAGGTTTTTGACATCTTCTAAATCCAATGGTCCTATCTATTTTTTATCTAGATACTTCAGCTATACAATTTTCATATATTTCATGAAACCCCACCAAACCCTTGAAAACAACCAAGATCATGAAGAGCATTAGGAAGGAGCTATAAATCAAGGAGATCATAACAAAATCAATGACATTTGTCTACCAACACCACTCTAATACCATGTTAGAGTGGGCCAAACTTGAGGATTGATAGCTGTATAGGATTGAATGCATAAAAGGAAAAAAATTATGGAGTAGTGAAATCATGAACACATGAGAGGGATAAACTTCAAAATGTGAAAATAATTTAATGCAATAACATTCTAGGTTAATTATCTAAATAGCTTTAAGAAAGGTACATATATAGGTAGAAGATGGACATGATCACACATCCTCAAGAATGTGGGATTATCTTCCCCAATAACCTAATTAAACACCTAAGAAACCTAACTACACCATGTAGGTAAAACCACATAGTGTGAAAAATCCTACACCAATAATACCAAGCTTGAGGGGCCAATTTGAATCCATAGATAGATTTTTGAAGTCTACACACGAGGGAAGAATCTTGCACAAAACCATGTGGCTACTCCATGTACATATATCTTCCTCAAGGTCACTATGAAGAAAGACACTCTTCTCATCCATATGATGAACATCCCCATGATGAGCTATGATAATGGAAAGAATAAGTTGGATATAGTTCATTTTGGCAACTGGTTCAAATGTATTACTATAGTGTATGCCAAGAACTTGTGAAAATCTTTTGCTGCCAATCATGTTTTGAACCTATCTACCAACCCATCTACTATAAATTTTGTTTGATAAATCCATATACATCAAAAAAGTTTAATTCCCTTAGGAAGAGGTACTATATCCCAAGTGTGGTTCCTTATTAAGTAACTATACTCATCATGCATAGCTGTATTCCACTTAGGAATGCTAGATGCCTCACAAAATGACTATGGATTGAAAACACTAGTAATTAAAACATGTGGAACCCCTTGGAACTATGAACATTTTAGCTTTATATATAATGGATCCCTAACCCAATGACTCACTCTATAGTTTCTACCTAGTCCAAAGAGGCCATGAAGTCAGAGATATAGGGGTGTTTCTTCAAATTTAAAATTGTGAATGTGTAAAGAAGGAGGTGAACCCCCATCATTATCCTCATCATCTGATCTAGAATAATAATCATCATCATCATGTATTTGATCTAGATGATCGTAATCATTTGAAGTATCATCATGTGTTGGTGAGTCCAAGGAGGAGGAAGATGTGTCAAGTGTAGAGTCTGTAGGACCCTCTTGAAAACACACACTCATCTAATTAATCAACTCATGTGTGTAAGGATGAAGAATACTATATCCCTTAACACCTTATGCATACCCAAAAAATATGTTAGACCTACTCTAAGGTTCTATGACCTTACATTTATTCTTAATAATGTGAGACATAACTAGAGATTCAAAGATCCTAAAGTGATTAATTGTGGGCTTTCAACTTCTTCAAGCTTCAAAAGGAGTGCTTCCTTTCAAGGATTTATGAATATTATAGTTCTCAATATAACATACAAAAATTTTGGCTTTGGCCCAATTTTTTGGTGCAAGAGATTTGAAGTGAATCATACAATTTTACATTTCCTTTAAAAACATATTATTATGTTATACAACATCATTCTATTAAGGATTGTATGAAAATGTACACTATAGATCAAACCCATATTATGTTCAAAATTTCTCGATATGATGATTGGTATACTTGCCACCATTTTTTGTGCATAAAATCCTAATGGTTTTCCATGATTTTTAACAAGAGCCTTGAAATCCTGAAAATAGTCAAAAACTTCATATTTGTGTTGAAGAACAAACACCCAAGTATACCTAAAGAAATAATAAATGAAGTTAAGCATGTATCTAATCCTATTTAATGAAGGCTTTGGGAATGGCCCAAAAATATCATTATGAATCAAATTTAAAATATGAGTAGCTCTCCATGGTTTTCCTTTGTCGCTCTTCTCTTCAAGATGTTTACCAAATATGTAACCTTGGGAAATACCATAAAAAAAGTGAACATGAGGAAATATTTTAACCATATTGTGGTGTTTAGGTTACTCTAACAAGCACTAGTTAAGATGGACGAATCATTCATGCCATAGTTTAATCTTCCCATTTGAGTGAGTGAGGAATGTAGTAGAAGGTTGATTAGGGGTAAAGTGTGAGAAGGTATACAGATGTGATTTCTGATGTGATTTCCCAATTACTACTATAGAATCACTTTTCAACTCCTAATGACCACTAAATATGGGGTGAACTCAACTATCTTACCTCATCCAATGTGTGTGATTTGGTAAACTAATAAGATATTTTTTGATAGTGAGGGAACACATAGAACATCCTCAAGTGTCCTATCACTCACTTATACATACCCTCTTCAACAAAATAGAACAAAAGTGTCATCACCTATCAAAATGGAAGGCATAAAACATGGCTCTAAGGATGTTAACAAGTCTTGTGAAGAAGCCATGTGGTGTGAAACACCAGAATCAATCACTCATGTGGATGGATATAATGTAACTGTAATAATGGCCTTTCCCTTTCCTTTTCCTTTACTAATATCTTTTTCCTTGGAACACTCCTATGCTAATGAACTCTGTTTGAATGAATTAAGGACATTGATGTTGTATTTCTCAAGAAATTTTGTCAATTGGTTAATTAATTTCTTCATATATTTGGTTTTATCATGCCCAATTCTCTTGCAATAGGCAAATGTGAGCCTCTATTTCATGGGTTTCCTACCTGAAGAGGAAGTCTTAGCTGATGATTTGGAATTAGAATTTAATTTATGACCCTTTCATTTCTCTTTTTATTTATTTTTATCTTTATTATCTTTACTACTTCAAGCCTTCTATTTATCATGACTCCATAATGCATGTGATTTGTAGGACTTCAAAGTACCCATATGAGAGGCTTTTTCTTACTTCCTAGTCAAGTCTTTGGAAAAATAATCTAAGGATTGCCTAGTATATGAAGCTCCTAGGGCACTCTTTATATCATAAAAGGTAGATACATACATAATATAACCAAGACCTAACTTAGCAAGGGTAAAGATGATCAATTATTCATCTTTCTTTTCTATGCCACATATTTATAATTACAACCTAAGTGACTAAAATTTGGTGAAAAAGTATGTTATAGTCTTAAATTTTTCTTGATTCAAACTAATGAGCTCATTCTCTAGTTCATGACCTTTCATTATATCCTATTTCCCAAAGAGTCCTTATAAAAGAGTCCATATCTCATTTGGTGTTTTAGCAGATTTAATGTGAAAAAGTAAGTTAGGAGAAACATACAAATACAAAAGACCATATGCTTCATCACACCTAATAAAACACTTAATTTTGTCTACATTAAGTGTTGGTTTAGTTTCCATGTTCATATGTATCTTGTGTAAACCTTTCCTCCCTATAAAAAATTGCATTTCAGATTTCCAATTATTATAATTGAATGGAATGAGAAGTGAAACCAAGTTGTGATCCATGATACAGTGTAATAAATTAAGGTTTTAGAGTTCAATGTGAAAAAAGATAAGAACAAAAACTAGGACAACAACCTTATAACTATCATCAGTAACCCTCACCAGTATTAAAATTAACAATACATGCTCAAGTGATGTATGTCTGACTCAGTCAAGAATGCATCCATGAGCAATCTATGTGATGATTTTATAAATAATGACACATCTGATACTATAAACTTTTAGAAAAGAGACACATCATAATTTGTCAATAATTTATCTGTGAAGAGTACAAGTGAAAAATTTGGGCTAAGTATAATAAAAGAGAATCAAAAAATAATTTTGTTTTTCATGTGAGGGGGTTTGACCTTCTATCAAATTGGACCTCACCCTTTGTCTTTGACTAGAAAGATTAACAAAGGAATGTGACAAAAAAATAATTACCCTCCTTGTAAAATGTAATTACTTACCACTTTAAATAATAAACCCCACCACTTACAATAAACTTCACCTCCACTTGACAACTATTGGGCCTTTTATATTAGCATCCACTATTAAAATTATTTTTTGTAAATTTTTTTAGTGTGGCTTGAGCCATAGACTGCCTCCTAGTTTGGAAGTTTTATCAAAATTTGATATAACCAATGAGGCCATCCACTAATTTAAACATAGATATAAAAAATATATATTTAAATTTAAACATTTGTCAGTTTAAGTTTTGTAGAATTGAAACTCAAAACCTTATGAAACTATGGGATTATTGAAACAATGGGTTGGTGGTTTGAAACGATGGCGTGGAAGCCAGTTGGAACTCCAAAATAAGGATATATCATGGAAGATGGTCACATGGAGGGTTTAATAGTGTAGAATAGGTCGTGAATGGGTTGTTCGAATAAGCAGTGGGATAAAGGTTGTTTGATTATTGAGTAGTTCACCAAGTGGATAATGGCAGTGTGGAGGAATATTCCAAGGCCTAATTTGAAGATGCAACCTATATACTGTTGGCAACACAAAATCAAGTCAATTCTTAACTGGCAGTCAATGAAAGAAAGGTAAGAAGCTAACCAATGACTACTAGAAGGATATGGTATTGCAGAAAGGTTGATTACATGAAAACATAAAATAATGAGGATGTTTCAAGTTGAGGGATATAGAGACTGAAATGAATGCCAATTCCTAGTCAACATCAAGAATATGGAGAGTGATGTGCATGCATAGATGGCCAAGATCCCAGTTGGGATATATTTTAAGGTGGAGGCTAGGGGTTCAAATTTATTAGAGAGTTCCAGGTGAGCATGGTTGATGATTGTCTGTTGATTTATAATGCAACACCATGTGCTTAATGTAACATTAAAATTAATTCCGAAGTTGTGGATAGACTAACTATATATCATAGTTGGATGAATGTTTATCCCCAGATCTTACCAAATCGAATTCCTTACATGTATTGACCTATTCAAAAAATAACATACACAATGCCTTGATATAATGTTATGAGAATGAAAATACCAAAAAATATGTTATCCTTAACAAAATTATAATTTAAAACCATCAATTTAGTTGACAAGGACAAAAAATAAAATAGACAAATGAAAATGCATACAAATGTTGTATGGCACTTAGAGGCCTTCAAATCATGAAATCAATTTTTATTAGAATACGAATTCATAAAATAACCCAAGATTCCAAAATATAACAAACCACTAATGCCCGTTTACCATCATCTAACTCTGATACCATCAAAGAATTGTCCATGATCAAATATTGGTCATTTCAGCACATGATCTTAAGCTTGTATATGTAGAATCAAAGAGAGAACCTTGTTGTTGACAATGAAATAAAACATGAATAGAACTTAGATTGTATTCATAATTGACCAAACATAGCTTAGAGGAGAGGTACATTTATAGGTAAAAGAGAGGCATAAAGTCACATATATTTGGAAATGTGAACACATGCCAGTTTCCAAATAAATAATAAGTACCATGTGCATCATGCCAACATTGGTTGATAAATTAATAATGCAACCACACCAGCCATGTTGACTCTAATTTACACATGTGGGTGCACAACTTAATGAATTAAATATTACACCTAAGTGAATTTGTTATTACACCTAATCAATTTATATACATATGTAGGAAAAATCATAAAAATGGAATAAAAACCTATAACATTTATCAAACAAAGTCTCTAGTGAGCAAGTTGTTTCTTTAAAAGAAGTTGTATTCATTGAGAATGAATGATAGTGACTCTATAGATAAAAATATGAATGATTTAAATACTATGGTAAGTTAATTATCTTCTATTGAAATTAAAATGAATAAAGATTAAAAGTTTATCACTTTGTTTTTTCTTTGCCCAACTTTTGGGATAGTTTAGTTATGGCAATAACTACTACATCAACATTGAAAATTGAGGACATAGTGGGAACCTTATTATTAGAATAAATGAGGTAGATATTTGTTGAAGATTATTAAACAACTGATTTCTTGGTTTTAATAGTTCATTACCAAGAAATAACTAAAATAAATATGGGACAATCAAATTGTAGAGGTAAATCTAAGTCTACATTAAAAGACAAGAGGAAATGTTGAAACTTGGGTAAAATGAGGAATTTCAAGAATGATTACAAATATAACAAGGTTGAAAAAGGTAATTCATTTGATGATTTATAACTTGTAGAAGAAAATATGTATAGTGACAACTGAGGGGATTTATAATTGACAACTTCAAACTCACATATATATGATGGTGCATGGTTGATAGACTTAAGTGCCCCTTTTCATGTGACCTCTCATAGGGAGTGGTTTTGTGAACATGAAAAAAATAATTGAGGTGGTGTCTTTATAGGAGATAATTTGATGTATGATATCATAAGAAAATGGATATTCAAGTTTATGTTTAAATATGGAAGGGTTAAAACCCTCCTTGGTTTGATGCACATTCCAAGTTTGACAAGAAATATAATATATGCAAGTAATATGAATGATGCATGTGTGCATGCAATTTTTAATAAAGGCAATAATAAGATGGTTCATGGAGAAATGGTACTCAAAAAAAGAGTTTATAAAATAACATTATTCAATCTTGAGTAAAAATGTGTAGGTGATGAGTTTAATAACTATGTGGTGAACAATATTTCAAATCAGGCTCCTACATATTTTGTAGAAAAGATAATGTTGTGGCATCAAAGGATGGGATACATTGTAGAGAAAGAACTTCGAGCATTAAAATATAAATTTATGTTGAAGGAATTTCTAATTTTCCATTAGAATTTGAGTTTTTGATCATTGTGTCTTTGGTAAGAGAGCTCGAGTGATGTTTCTTAGTAATGTTAGAACATCGAAATGGATTTTATATTCAATGCATAATAATGTGTTTGGACCTGCGAAGGTTCCATCACTAGGGAAATATTTGTATTATGTTTCTTTTATAGAGTAATAATTGAAAAAAACTTGGGTTTATTATATCAAGGATAAATCCAAGAATTTTAATAATTTTAAGGAATTTAAAGCTCTTGAAAAGCAGATAGAGAAGAAGATTAAGGTCTTAATGAGTTAAAATGGTAGATAATATTTCTCTAATGATTTCAATTAGTTCTATAAGGAATATGGATTAGAAATAAAAATTAACATATCTATATATACTAAAACATAATGGAGTTGCATAAAAAAAGAATATAATTTTGATGGACAAGGTGAGAAGCATGCATAGTGGTGTAGGATTGGAAAGAAAGTTTTAGGCAGAAGCATTCAAAAATACTTTCTATTTGATCAATAGACCACTCACATAATCCCTGATTGATATAAATCTACATGAAACATGGAATAGTAAGAAACCCTTTCTAAAATATCTTAGAATTTTTGGTTGTGATGCTTATATGTATATTCTAAAGGAAAAAATACTAAAATAGACAGGAAAACAAAAAGTGTATCTGTATTGGATATGATATTAGTGTAAATGGATATAAGCTATGGAATATTGAAATGAAGAATAATATTTAAAACTGCAATGTTATATTTAGAGAGGTTAAATGGGTTATAAAATATGAAGGACAACTAAAAGATGAACCTGAACATATTTAGATTGAAGAAAAAGAGGGAGAACAAGTGTTTGAATTCAAAGTAACTACAAAAGATGAATTAGAGAAAGAATTTAAAGAAGAAGATTTATATGGAGATTCAAAATAAGCTAAGGAAGAGGAATTAGAGGATGAAAAATAAAAAATCTAGTCTTGAAAAGATCAAAATAGGTGAGAAGATCACCTAATAAGTATAATCCTCTTGTTTTCAATTTTGCATTTATGTTATCAGTTTTGTCTGATACTGATGAAGACCCAAAAAATGTAAAGGAGGATTTCACCTCAAAATAAACTAAGCCTTAGAAGAAGGCTATGGATGAATAAATGGTGTTATTAGATAAAAATCAAACATGGAATTTGGTAAAACTACCTCTTGAAAGAAAACATGTTGGTTACAAATGGGTGTTAAAGAAGAAGTACAATGCATATGAGAAAATGAAGTATAAATATGAGTTTGTAGTAAAGGGATTATATCATACAAATATAATTTATTTTATTGATATTTTTCTCCTATTTATAAATTACACTTAGATTTATTTTAGTTATTTTCGTTGCTTTTTATTTGTAAATAGAATAGATGGATGTAAAGGCAATTTTTCTACATGGTAAGTTTGAGGAGAAAATATACATGATGCAACCAAAAATATTTTAGATAAATGGAAGTGATTATTTGGTGTGCATGATAAAAAATTATCTATAGGGCCTAAAGCAATCACAAAGAATGTGGAACTAAAAGTTTGATAGTTATGTTTTGAGACTCAGGCTTAGAAGAAGCAAATCTGATACCTATGTTTGTTTTAAACTTGAAGGTAAATTTTTTATGATCATAGTGTTTTATGTAGATGAAATGTTATTTATTTTTAATAATAATAAAATGATCATCCAATTTAAATCTAAATTATCATCTCAATTTGGTGTTAAGGTTCTTGGTGCTAAAAATATTTTTTGGACATGGAAATTAAAAGAGACTGGGTAAATAAGAATTGTGGTTAAATCAAAGGAAGTATGTTGAGTTGATACCAAAAATGTTTAATATTCAAGAAAGTAAGTATGTCAGTAATCCTTTTCTAATTGGTGAAAAACTATTTATTAAGCATTATTCAAAGACCTAACATAATATTCTAGACATTTCTCAAGTCCTATATGATAGTGATGTTGGAAGCTTGATGTATGTAATGGTTTTTACCAAACTTGACATTACTCATGCAATGTAAGTATCAAGAATATTTTTATGTAAAATCAAAGAAATGAACATTGGATGATAATAAATATGATCTTTAGGTATTTATGTCGTTTACCTAAATATGTAATCTACTATCAAGGTAATCCTATGAAATAAATTAGGCTAAATATAGTTAAGGTTGAAAGAAAGGATTTTGTAGGTAGATTTGACCTCTTAAAGAAGGATAAAATCAAGATTAATTCTAGAATCCTCAAATTGTCTAACAATCGGTTTCCTATCAGGAGATTCAAACCCCCTTATATTCCAACTTATAATTTGCATTATCAAGCTTGGGATTATTTGGTTTTATTGCATGACTTACTTCCCCCTTATTTTGATACAGTCGAAAAAAACATTCAAGAACCTTTTTTTCCTTGTTCTTTTTTATTGTTATTATTTCCACCATCCAATACCCCATTTCTTATCCCTCTTTCCTATTTGACACTAGGACTGTCTAGGAAAATATTTTTAGTAACTACAATTTTTAATATTTTCTAAAACCTTTGGGGGTCTTGTTATCCCATTTATCATGATTGGTGGGAGTATCTTTATCAATAACACCACTAGTCAGAACCATCAGAGCCTCCTATTAGGAGAAATGTCCATCAGGGACTCTATCTACTCAAAGAGATTATCAAGAGGAAATACTATTTCATTGCTCTTCCTCTCCTCATATTCAACACCATGAAAATTATGGGTGCCATTTAAATCCACCAAGGGGTCCCCTTTGGAGAGGGGATCAACATCAATCATAACCTCATCACACAGGGCTATATCATTTCCTACTTCAGAAGGAATCTTATTTTGTTCTATTAACTCAATTTGTTTACCAAGTTCCACAATAATAATTTTATCAAATAATTTGGGGTAGGATTGAAATTTGGGAGAGGATACCCACTATCAATCACATGGGAATTGAAAAAACTCTCACCAAGATTTAATCCATTTTAAAATCTAGGGTGTTTATCAAGGTATGTGCATGCGAGTTTATTTTGAAATAAGACTCAACAGGGTACTACTCTCAACTTCTCATGTCATTTGCCTTATTCATCATTTTGAGGGAAGAAGTACATGAATTTTAAAGAGTGCATAGAAGTTAACCCACCTAGACAAAATCATATGAATTTAATTGAGGGAAAACCTTATACTACTAAAAAAATGATTTTCAATTATGCTAAGTTTTAGAGCATATGTGCAAACAAAATAATATAGAACTCAAGCCATTTTTAAAATAATTAAAAGGATTCAATCTATTATGTGTAGAATTTGTTCCTCCCTAGATATTTCAAGATGTGAATCACCTGAGAAGAGTGCATAATTAGAATTGAAAACCCTGCACAACACAATAAAATAAATAGTTAAAGACTGTCGGCGTATTGAAATATAAAAATGCATATATTTGCATAAACATATTCATATATGCTTATATATTAGACTACTACTAATATTAACTCATTATGGTACCCAAATTTTAAAAAAATCAAACAAAAAAACTTCATTTTCACTCCAATAAATCTCAATGCATTTAAAACTTTATTTTTCTCTACCTAATATTACATTCATTTGGACATGCATTTGACTGGAAAATTGCTATAGATTTTTCAAGTTTCCATAGTCCATTAAAATTATATAAATACTTATGAAAATAAAGATCTGAAATTTAAAAAATAATAATAATCTAATAACATAGGTTATTATATTATGCAATCTAGGGATTCAACCAACTGCCATATTATTCCTCCAAAGATTAGGGAATGTCGAAGTGGCAAAGAATTACAAATGTTTATATTCTTGTCACATAATGCATCCCACCCTTTATAAAGGTTTGTTGTCTATAATAATATGCAACATAACAAAGCAAAATAGGGTTTATACAAAAAAAATTATTTGCCTCAGTTATGAAACATAGTAAATTGATAATCCCTTTGTGTCTTAAATTAGTTGAGCATTTAAACCTTTTGTGTAAATTGTCTTCTTACTGTAAAGTGGATATCAACTACAAATTAAACCTTGCCCATACCTTATAAATATTTTGAACTCCATCTCTGAATAAACTAGAATGGTTTGCCTGTTAAGTTTGGTGTTAAATAAAATATGAAAAACTTTCATACTATAGAAATGAAAATAGTTAACAATTGTAACATCCCTAAATGTGCTACAAAATTTGTGGTCATAACTGCCATATCTAAATATATAATTTTTTGTTTCCATTAAAATCCACTAGACTTACTCATTATTTGATTTTATATGGTCATTCCATGGAATAAATTAGTTATATGTCAAAAAATTTAAAAAGGAATATTTGATAATAACATTGAGGTAATATTCCATTATTTACATATAAAAATATGTATAAACTTTTACAGTTATTTAAAAATATGTATTTAAATTTTTTCATCAATTAAATTAGTATTATATTAATTAAAAAGTGATTCCTTATGTCCCTCCTTATCAGGTTAAGACTAATAAGAATAACCCATAAACTCTACAATCAATAGACTACTAGCCCCAACCATCTAGGACCAAAAAATGGTTAATTTTACTATCAAATCCATAATATTCTTCTATAAAAGAGGATAGAGGGGAAAAAGGGAATTTTAGAATGTGAATGAAAATTCAATTGTTACCCTTAAGGCAACCTCATACAAGGTGAAATTTCTAAACTTATTCAAGAAGTGCCACCACTAAACACCCGTTCTTGATGTTCAAAAGAGGAAGCCACTTGGGTGAATCCCAATTTACATCTTCCAATGCCATTTCCAAGCCAATTATGAAACCTGGCTTCAAAAACTTCTTTGCCACTACACACATCATTTATTTATCCTCCAATATAATCAGTAGGCTATTAGAGAACATCAAAGCTAATTTAGAGTTCACTGATTCATATCACTGATTGAAGGTAGTCTAGAATAATATTTTCCAAAATTGCATGGAGAATGATTCCAAGAGGCACCTAAAATACCTTTTCCACCCACCCTTCTAATATAGGGTAGAGAAACACCATCTCTCTCTTTTGAGCATGCAATAATAAGAGAGGTTCCATGGTAAAGAGATGTTTAAACTAGCCCATCTTCCAAAGCTATCCAAATAGATCATGGGTAGAAAGAAAAATACCCACAAAAGAAATAACTAAATCCTAAATTACAATAAATCAAATAGAGATTAAAATTAGAGTGAAAATGGATGATGGAGAAATAAAAATTTTCCCAATCATTAATAACCATTATTAAATTTTTATATGTAAATACACTATCTCTCTGCCTTAAAAATCCATCTATAATCACGTAATCAAAACCTAACCACACGTCACCAAAACATCATTACATAATTTATTTAAATTGTATTTGAAATAATACCAAATATAATGAGTCTGAATTGGCTTATCTATAGGAAATAAAGAAAGGAATCTAGGTGGGAATGAGGGAGTATACCCCCTCATTACCTTCCCCCTTTTAAATCAGCCAGACCAGGCCAATGTTCTAGTTGATTATCAATTACCTATTCAACTAGTTAAGAGATGTTATGGTTGGGAAATAAGGCTTAGAATCCAAAATACATCACAAACCAATCTTAGATAGAATCCAAAATACACCAAGCTCTTTTTAGAATGTTCTCAATATTCTAGGATTTGGACTTGAGATTCTGAAGTCCTTGAACTAAGACCATTGAATCTTCTCAATCTAATCATGCTCAATCCCATAATAAACGACAAGTTCAAGGCCAAGAAAGTTCATCCTTCACCTTCACCTCATTTTTTGTCATGTCTACCATGTTTTGAGAGGGAACATTTATCAAGGAGCCCAAATAGTAGTTAATAATTCAACTTGTCAAAGCCCATGGGTTACCTTGAGAAGAACCATCAAAATTTACCTTAAAAATATTGTAGCAAGATGAACCCATTTAAAATTATTCCCCCTATCCTGGTGGGTAATCATACTCTTATCTCATTAATGAGGGGGGCATTAAGAAGAGTCCAAATAGGCCTAATATTCATGTCCCATCTAGAGACCTAAGGATTATAATTTTTAGCATGCTTGGGAACCACCTCTAAAATGACCACCTTCACTTTACTCAATACCTAATCAATTTTAATTTCCTCGCCTTAAAATTTTTTCTAGTTTATCTCCTTCCAAATTTTCCAAATGAGTATTATTTAGATAGATTTATAGAACCATGAAAGCACATCCTTGGAAAGACCAATAAACCATGAAGCAAATGTCTTTAATATGGATGAGATCTTTCCCATTGCCAATTGATTTTTTCATAAACCCAGCCCCAACATTTCACTATGAAGGGGAAAGAGAACAAGATATGGTCTATCGTCTCTCCATCATAAAGACACAAACAACCTCTTGATAGACTTGCAATACCCATTTCAATTATTTTGTCTTGTGTGAATATCTTATTCAACATTGCTAATTTATAAAAGGACCCTACCTTTGGAATACCAACCGTATGGGTAATGCACAAAGTTGGAGGACAAAAAGGGGCTTTGTAGACATGATTTTCTTGAAATTTCAAAAAATTAAATTTGTTTAGATAATTTGGAATAACTACACTCAAAATTTGAAGATGCTATAACAACATGAATTGTATCACTTCAAGTCTAGTTTCCAAAACACTACTTTTATTAAAAATGATTAAGTATAACTAGTCAAACATCTAAAATTTGAATAAGAACTCTTTTTTTTTCAAAACAATAGAGTGGATAGATGGTCGTGTGGCCCACCATAATGCATACAAGTTATTTGTAATATATATTAAAAAAAAAATATTTTTTAATGCATGCTTTTTACTCAATTCAAGAAATATATCCCCACAGACATTCTCTATATGCTTTTACAGTACTTACAAGTTGAGAACAAGAGCTATCAAGTTATTTTTGGACCCCATCTTTGAAAAGCTATCAATTATCCAATGGGTGATGGATCACATTTGATAAAGAGTAAGAAATTTAATAATAAAACACCTAATCAAATAGAAGAGGTGAGAAAAAAATAAGGTATGAATATAAGCACTTCATTTAAAACAAGGTAAAAAACTATTTCTGACGAGTTAAATATTTTAGACAATGATGCAATTGACAATAATGGAATAAATAATGATGAAATTAAAAATAATCAATTTAATAATGATGGAATTGACAATAATGAATTAGATAATGTTGGAAGTTCACATACAAAGTATAGTGTTTTTTATTTTATTGATGATGATTGTATGCATGAGGCCTTACCCCCAGCAATGAATAAATTTTCATGGAAATAAATAATGACAAAATTATCAATGATGAAAATTTTATGGAATCATATAATTAAGAAATAAATAATGAATAAAATGTCATCCCACCACTAATTAACGAAAGTAATGATGATTTTGAACACCCTCTCAACAAGTTCCACCAGTAACTACACCTCCAAGACTTGTGCCTAGAAAAGGTAAGTACTTAATTGAAGTCGATGAAAATATTTTGAAACTAATGTCTAACAAAATATATAACCACCTTTCAAGAAGACTATCTCAAGAAATTTGGGATAATCTCTTTCATAATTTGATTCATGATACTAAAAGATGTCAATTGTTTATTTTCTTAGTGAAATTGATTAGGATGAGACCTACCATGTACACATTAGGGATAAGAAAATCTAATATGAATGATGAAAATATAGAAATTGTTGACAACTTATATGATGCATATCATATTGTAGGACCTAATTCATGTAACAAAGATTGTAATGTTTCCCAACATATAATCACAACTTGTGTAGTAAGTAGTCAAACAAAAAAATGATTGATTTTAAAAACAAGCCAAACACTTGATATAAACAAAAAAATATTAATGAAAGAAAATTTAAGACATGAAATACTTAGTGAATCCAATACCAATGAGTTTTAGGCAATCTCTGGTCAAATTCCATAAAAGGGCAAGGCTATAACTGATGCTCTAAAAGAGTTACTTGCATAATTTTATAAGGACAATACTAAAGTTTAACCTAATGTAAGAGATGTATTCAAAATAAGATTTGGTTCTCATAACCATTAACCACATCTAAAACATTTCTTGGATATGACTAAAACATAATTGTACTTCTTATTTTTGGAAAAACATCCACAAATTTATATTAGTCAAAGATAATTTGAGATGGACAAAACTTTTTATGTAAAAATAAATCACACATGGACCACTTGTTTTTGTAGGCAACATGTTGAGTTTACAATGCGCTATGATGTTTTACATCATTTTCATTGTACTTTACATACTAACAATATTTTTTTGAAGTATGGATTAGAAGTTCTACCAAAATCAGTCAGGGAATTTATTCCAACTAGTTCTTATGAAAGATTATATGGATAGTTATTTTATTACAAAGCATGTTTGGATGGAAATTGTATAATTTATTGTGGATTGCCAAAAATTAAAAATTGTATCAATGAAGATGAAACAAGTGAAAGTAGACATGAATTAGTTAGTTTGAGAAAATATAAATCTATGACTTATCAAGTAAAAGATGGTAAATAATCTAAAAGGTGTGAGCTTGTTACGAAATAGATACCATTTCATAATTTATGGTCAAATTCAATGAGAAAACTGTTTTTGAGTATGTAAGTCACACACATAGGGCTAGATGGTTATATGAACATTTTAAGATAAGCAAGGACACATTCCCACTTGGTTTACTTGTTTCAATAGTTGACTTTGTTAAAAATTTCACATTCAAACCATAAATGGAATTTAATTCACAATATTACAAGTCATCACAAGTTATCATATTCATGCATATAGAATTCATGCATACACCTAATAGTATCGAACAAGATAAAAAAAATATTAATATAGTACCATTTATATATCAACGATGACCGATCACATTGTATAAAGTACATGCATGGTTGTTTGTAAAATTTATATGGACAATTGACTGAGAGGAACATTCATTTCAATCAACATTACATTTGGTCAAAAACTTTTGCATCATAATTCAAGAATGCATAGAGGTTTTATTGGTTAAACAAGCTACACATTGCCACTAGTGTATAACATATTTGGATTTTAACTGAGGCTAGCCATGGAAAAGGTGAGCATGATGGTGTTGGAGCATGGGTAAAAAGAGATGTTGCAAGGGAGGAGTTAAAATTTGACAATGGTATTGATTTGACTGATACACAAAGTGTGGTTGAATGATGTAATGAGAAAATGTGCCATGGTGTTCAACCAAATTATATTGTTCATAGACATTTTTTTTAATGGAGGAATAAAACTTTTCAAATTATGAGGATTATATGAATTTAATGATTTCAAGTGAACTCCACTCATTTCATAGCTCAAATATAGGCTCTTGGACTATTCATATGAGACACATGGCATGTTTATGTTCTACATGAATGGACTCTATTTGAAATGAGTGTGATTCATAAGAGTGGGTGGTTGACTAGAGTTTTAGACATTTAATTGTAATTAATAAATATTAGGTTCCACGAGCATTGTAATATATAGATATGGCATCGTCACATGACTTTGACCATGTATCTAATCTAGTGCATTCATGTAAAATATTATTCATTATGTACTATTTAAGCCCATTATCTATCTTGATATAGTGTCATTAAAAACTATTTTATGTGATAAAGGGCATGTTTTTGTAGTTATTATAGATGAGGATAATGAATAGGGGACATATTACTACTTATGTTAGTGTATAAAGGAAAAAAATTAACTTCCATAATCATAGATGGAGAAAACATTGAGTATCCTATTGGATCTATGGTAGTCACAAGAACTTGGCTTCAATGATATCCAATCAAAAAATTAGATATATGGTTGTTCGAAGACTTTGAAACACATAGGAAGATACTGCACTATTCAAATTTGGTTCTTGTAAAAAATATTTAATTGAAAAAATATCAAGGGAGGCCATTAAATAGGAATATATGGAAAGTTTGTGAGTCAGACCATGAATCTATTCTTGCTACTATCAATATTAGAGTAGATATTAGTGGTTTGATGGATTGATATGTGAAAGTATGTTGACTTTCAAAACATATAAATAATCAATTTTACTAGATGTTTTTGACTTTGTTAGTACATATAAATTTCATTTTTAATTACCTACTAACATTTTTTTATGTTAGTGGTGCCATTTAAGCTTCCACCTTCATGTGTTTGATGGTGTTAGTAAATATTTTCATATTCTTAAATCTAAGATAACACAACTTAAAATTACTTATTATTTGTCCTTGAAATTAGGTTGCCTTGAATGAAGGCATAGAATGAGCATCGTTTCTGTTTGAAGTGTTTGATGTGGTTAAATGCCTTCATTAGTTGACATATAGTTGGGGATGGTGGTCTCCTTGATTTAATTTTGATCTTAAATGACCATTTCCTTGCCTTCAATTCTTCACTTCTTCTTCAACCAACTTGTTTTCAACTCCCATGAAGTAGTTTCATTATTATAGGGTATTTTGAAAAACCTTCAATGCTTATTTGATGAACCATCAAATGATTATTTGCTTGTTCAAGGCGTAGGGGTAGTATTTTTGAAATTATTAAAATAATATTTCCTAGTATATCATGGTCTAAATTTCTCCCCATTCAAAATTTATTCCTTCTTACTTGCATGTAACTGATTGTTAACTCCCAAGTTGGCACCCTCTCATTGTGTTCACTAGCATCTTCATTATATTGCATGATTTTTAATGTAGGATCCACAATTATCACCATTCCTACACCTTTAACATGTAGATTAAGTGTATTAATATTTTTAAGTCTTATTACATCTCAAAATTTGATAAAAAAATCTCAAATTAGAGACATCTTTCCTTAGAGAGGCAAACTAGATCCTCTTGATTCTTGATTACACCAATACACCTCATTAGTGTAGCCAAGGTGGATAATGTATGTAGCAAGATTATTTTGATAAAAATGAGGTCTTAAATTTAATAATATATATATAATTCATATCTTTAATCATTCCAACTTCTCACCTTGGGTCATTATCACTTTGCTTGCAATAAGGTTCACTAGGCCACTAGCTTGTTAGGCCTGTTTGGAGGTGGATGAAGAGGAACATTGGATATATGAGATTTGAATAATATTTAAACATATACAATCCATTTTTATACTCTTTTACATATCCCATGTCCATTATAATATCCAATTCCTTCACAAAGTGATTAGTTGCTACTCAACCTAGCTTATTTAGGCCTAGAAACAAGACCATGTTTGCAAATAGTCATGTAAAAATTAATTTTGAATATATTTTAAGGATATAAAACAAATAAAAAATATTTAATACGTAATCAAACATCTTAAAATCAAAATTTATATCATTTGGAGCAATAGAACTTGACTTATAGCAGTTTTAGTTCTTTCTAGATTTGATTTTCCTTCTTTTTTGCTTGTGCAGGCCTGTGTTTTTGAATTTTATCTCTCCTTGGGTAAAATACAGAATTATACCACTTTAAAAAGTTTTTATATTTTAATTCATACCTTAAATCCAAGTTTAAATTCATTTAGAGCTGTAAAACCCAAGTTATGGCCCTCTTTGTGCAAACTAGGATCGACATGGCAACAAACAAGCCAGTTTAGAAACTTTTTTGGATATTGAGTTATGTAGGGTCTCAAGATATAATTATATTTTTATATGTCTATTAAAAAAACATATAATACTTCCAATCATTTTATAGGAATGTCAAATTGATAAAAATCACCATAATCATATAATATCAAGCCTGTAAACCCTCTTTGTGGCTATATGCATGTATTTGGGCTATGGAATTGAATTTGAAGGCCTAAATGACATGAAATTTATCTTTTGATAGATATTATGATTATTTTAGGAATTTAATATGACTTTAAAAAATTTATGAATCACCTTGGATTGCTCTTAAAGACTCAAGATCTCTAACCATGCACAAACTTGTTGACAACTTTCACTTTTTCAATTTGTGTAAAGGCCTGTAACTGAATTTCACCTTTGTTCATGGTGATCACTTTTTTATAGTATTATATGGGCATATAAAATATCTATATATTATTTCAAGGACATTAACATGCTTGGATCAATCATAAACACCCAAACCTGTCTCTTTTCAACTAACTACAGACCTCTTCATGTGAGCTTGTATACATGACAAACCATATTTTAGGCCATCCTTGCAGGTGTTGAAACTTTTAAATGTCTTATGGATTGGTATTAATCTCAATTTAGGATATACATTGTGTCTTTATCATCTAGTGGAAAGTGAAATGAATTTTGAAATTCAAAAAACCATTCAACCTAATTGATCTCAAAATGTCTCTTGCACAATTGCAATTTGACTCGAGATGATTAAGTGAATATGATAGTTGCTTAGAGTGACTTGATATAATTAGGGATGTATACATATATTTCAAATATTCACACCAAATATGTATAATAATTTGGTTTTTTGATTATTTATGTGTTATTGCTGAAGTCATTTTAATTACAATTTTGACATGAAAGTGGTGAGAATTGAGTGTCTACATTTTTACCCTATTTGAGAAGGCATTGTAAGACATAGATGAAGTAATGCCTTTTGAAAAAATAAAAAATTTGTTAATAATAAGTTTGAATAATTAGAGAAATAAATAATTAGTGACCCATGATGCCCCTTCGAGAGGGCATACAGGGATGAAATATATGGATAGGCTCTCAAAAAAGAGAGGAAGAATAAAAAAGAGAGAAATTAACCCATGAATGAAATTAATCCAAATGAGCTAATGTTTGCATTCTTTTTTTTTCCAATGCTTGAAAATAATATAATGTAATTGGACCCAAGGTGGAGGGAGTGGGAAGGATGCATCCCAAAATAAGTGACACAGTTTGACATACCCAAAACAAGGTAAAAGTTGTGGATTTAGGGAATGACCATCCTATAACAAGTTTCACTCTATTATATTCCTAAAGAGGGAAAATGTGTAGATCATGGAATTATAATAAAGACAAACTAATTGACTAATGATTTATCCCAGTAGGGCAGATTTGATTATTGATTTAAATGATTTTTTTTAGTAGGGCAAATGTGATCGTTGATTGTTCTAAATTTTTTGCCCTAGAAAGGTAGTTTGGAAAGCATAACTCAAGGACAAAACCTGTTTCATAGATTAAAGATGATATGAATGATGCAAACATAGGAGAAATGATACAAGGACTTTTAAAATGAAGAAGCCATATAAAACTAGGCACACAATAATTCTCAAAGGTAATAAAAGAGATGATTATAAGAAGACAATAATGATTGAATAATGATATTATTAGATTAAAATATTATAGATGTGAATAAGATCAAAAAAAGTGTGCCCAAGATGGCCCCAAAAACTAGTTGATACTGAGCATTGCCTACATAGTCTAAATGGACCTCAAGCTAATATAGTTATCCTAAGATGGGAGAAAATGGATGAGGAAAATGGTCATGATAGGATCGAGAATAAAGATGGTCCAATGTTTATGACTTTGTTTATTACATGTTATTTTGGAGATGTACATCCTAATGAGCACATACTTAGTTAGAATGTTCAATTATTGTGATATGATCAATAAAAATGTGATAATGTGACGTGGTCAAGAATGATTGAGATGATTTGATTATATAATAGATGATTATACAAGGGGAGATACTACTAACATAGAGAGACATCGTATATACACCTTGAGCACTTGATTTTTAATGTAACATGCGATGGTATACATCATGATGTAAAACACCATGATGACTTGGCCATAATGTGCATAGGGACTAACTCCTATTCCAATAGACAAATGATGACAGCACACCAATGATAAAAACCATGATGATAATGTTGATGTATGTTAATGGATAGACTCATGTACAAGTGCATAACTAGGAGCACCATGATGATTACATCGCTAACAAAATGGACTAAGCCAATGCAATAACAATGAAAGCAAATAAATAGGCAAATAAATAAAGAAACACACAAAATAAAAAAAACATAAAGTAATAGAAAGCATCTTGTTATTAACCAAGTCAATATCAAGTGAAGTCTCAAAGATAATGATAATGGAATGGTTCCCACAAGCAAGGGTACATGCAGGGGAAGGACACATCCCAAGGTGGTAGAAGCAATTGGAACCAATAATGAGTTTGCCCTAGTAGGGTGGATTTGGGAAGGACACATCTCAATGGTTGATAAAATGAATATCCAAATAAAAATTAAGGATAATGAATGGATTTAGGATAAGACACATGTTTTTGAATTTTGGGGATTTGTATCTCTTAAGGAGATTGTAAGCCTGTTTATGATTTTTAGGTTTGTTAGACTATTTTGAATATTTTTGGGTTTTTGGCATCTCAACTCAATACAAGATTATGAGGTCCATAATTATTTAAGTCATAAAATGATGAGAAATAGGGAATGGTAACTCACAAAATGGAAAAAGTGTGTCTTAGTGCAAAATGGTGAGATCTTAGAATAAGGGTGGCCGAGTTGACCTCAGAAACTAAATGATGCCTACATAATATGAATGGACCTCAAGCCATTATAGTTTAACTTAAAATGAGAGACAATGAAGGACAAATGGATAAGGTTGGATAAAAATGAATGAAAATGAGGGAAAAGACTAGGAATATCCATGGAACATGCACTTGAGAACCAAAATGTGTCCAATCATCAAAGTGTTTTATGGGTGATATGTTAAAATGTTTTCTAAACAAGTCTTAATATGCCTTCCAATTTCATAACAAGATCAAGATGAGAAGACTAATGTTCATAATAAGATGGGTTTGGCTAAATATGAGTGAATGTAAAAAATGGTAATGGACTATAATGGACAAGATGGATTGAACAAAATGGTCTATAATATAGACAGGGTTGCCCCCAGGTGTCAAGTTACTTCCAAATAACAAATTATTTACACATAATGTTATAGACCTAGTTTTCATCATGATACTTTCCCAAGGAACCATAAGCATGGTTTTCACTATTAGACAAATTATCTCTCTTTTTTTATTGGTTTGTCTATTTTTGATAATTGCTTTTCTATTTTCTTAACATCTCAACTCAATGGAGGATTATGATATGCATGATGTGAACCCTTTTCTATCTAACCAATACTTGCTCAAAATATAATTTTTTTTTGAATCTTGTTGTTGTCATAGACTACACTAATGCTATTATGATCTTCAATGGCCATTGAATCTACTTCCTCCAAACCTTTAAACAAGATGTCTTCATAGTCTCTTTGAAAAAGATTGTTGCAAGGAAGGGTAAATAAAGATAGGCATTGGATAAATGGTGTAATTTGGTAATGTAATATAGGACTTGAATGAATAATAGGATCACAATGGGATGTATAATTCTTGGGGGACAAATGAAGATTAGGATTTTCAAACACACACATTATTGATGATTTTGGATTTGACTTGATTTTAGTTATGGTGGGTCTAATATTTAATTTAATAAGGTCTTCATCAAGCAATGGGGAACTAATTAGCTCAGCTATTGGTGTCTCAAAGAGGTTTTTGACCAACAAAATTTTATTGATTGCTCTTATTTGGATTGGCCAATAATGAATTGGATAAGATTTTACTAAGGGATGCTAATAAATGATTTTGATCATCCTTTAGTGCCTTAACGAAGGTTTCACTAAAGGATTTTGATTTCTTACTTTGATTATTGTCTATCACCTCAAACAAGGTTTCACTAAAAGATATCAAGTTTAGACTTTGATTGTCCCATAGAACCTTAGATGAGGTTTCACTAGGAGATTATTCTTTTACTTGAATGGCGTCTTTGATCCCCAAAGATTCTACAACTAAAATGTCCCCATGGAATAAACTCATCAATGTGTGATTTTTTTAGTCCCAATCAATGTTTATGTGAGGTGGTACGATAATATAATGACTAGGTTGGTTAATGGTAAAGGCACGTGTAATAGAAATGTAAGGGTAAAAGGCAACACAATCCTCATAGAGGCTATTAGGAAAGCTTGTGTCAATGTTAAAGTAAACACCCTTGACAACCATTAAAAAATCACAAATATATTCATTATGCTCTATGAGAAGTGTGTAGCCAATGTCAAAATAGCTTTTAATGTATGTTGATTCTGAAGCTTATTCAGACTCAAGTGGATATAATCAAACTATATAGGCAACATTATAATATCCACTAATATATTATTATTTTAAAGCTGATTTTGACTCAAGTATATTTGAATCCAATGTTGAGACTGACGTTGATTATGTTTCTGATGCTAAATTTAATATTAGTTCTAAAATAGAACCCAATTATGATAATAATTCTAAAATAGAACACGATTTTGATGTAGATGTTAATGTATGAAAATAACAATTTTGGTTCCAAATGGAACCCTATTTATAATGTAAAAGTGTCTACAAAATTGGATTTTTGAATTATGTTGTCTACAAGTACCTTTTTCACTTTTTTATTTGAAATTAAGGATTTGGAACAAAGGGTTTTCTAAAATGGGGAAAGTCTATAAATGGACAAATAATGGGTTGTTTCTCAATATTGACAGGCTCTTCAAATATGGGCTCATCGAAGATGGGTCCTACGTCAAATAGAGGTTCTTCATCAAATAAAGGTGGACCAATAATGGTTTGGGTTTGTTTAAATATGAGTGATTTGACAAACTTGTTGAGGATTGGTTATTGATCTTGACCTTGCTTTCGAAATGGATGAATCTTATCATGTTTGGGAAGGGGATCATGACATGTCCCAATCAAATAGTTATCAAAATTGGCTAAACTTGGTTCATCAATAGATAATGGCCCTTAGAGGGGAAATAATTATCTTTATTATGGCTCTTTTACCAAATTATATATTGTACAAGTAGACGTGGAATTATCAAATAAAGTAACAACTAGAGAGGTCTCTATAGAAACCATGAGTTGATTAGTAAAGAGTTGACCATCCTGCCATAATTTAGAATTAATGACATGGTTATGTTGGTGTGGGTATATAATTTTCCTCTCCAACATAGGTATTTCCTCTTTTTGAACCAATGTATGGCATTGATCTAGGGGAAAGTTAGGCAGTAATCTAGTTCCCCCTTTTATGAATTGTAAAAGGATGGTATTCTTATATTTTTTGTATAAGGCTTTATCCAAATTAGTTTAAAATGCCATATATAATGATAGATGAAAAATATTCCCCCAATCAAGGATATATGCAAGGGAGTAATTGATCTAGATTGGAATTAGCCCAAACAGGGTGGCATTAGTCTAGAAAAATATCCCAAACATGGCATAATTGACTTGGTAAAATTGGCCCAAAGAGGGCAATCTTGGTTTAAGATTAAAAATTGGATTAAATAGGGTGGTCTTGGTCTCGATAAAATTAGACCATATAGGGTGGTATTGGTCCAAAAACATTGGCCCAAAGAGGGGGAGATCTTGGTTTAAGATTAGAAATTATACCAAAGAGGGTAGTTTTGGTCTTTGAAATTATCCCAAAGAGGGCAGTCTTGGTCTCGATTGGAATTTTCCCCAAACATGGTGGCACAAACTTGATATAATTGAAATGCATATTTACTAGGGAATGTGTGGGTATGGGTATTGGCATGTAGATAGAGACACAATTCAAATCAGGGTACGTGAGTAAATGAATAAGGGTATGGCTATATTGTATAAAAGTGTTATCACAAAAACCTTGTCTCTATTTTGGAGTTTCTTGGTAACTATGTTGAAATGAAAGAAATGATGGATAATATGAATTTGTCTTTCCCAACCGACAGGTGAAATAGATTGAATGGGAATACAAGAAGTGATTTTGAATTGGCATGTGATGGGCTCAAAATCATTGGATTTAGTTGAAATAGATTTTATTTGGCATTTTTCAAATTGTGTGTATTTTAAGTTAACTTTGGTTAAAGTTTGACCTGATTTGGAAGTAGAATTAGAAATTGGTTCAAGATGAACTAATCAGATTGGAATGGTTTGGAATGTAAATCAAGATGAACCATATTTTTATTTGATTATCTTGATATGTTGTTCAAGATGAACTAGATCAAATTTATAATGGGGTCAAAAATGACCCTGATTTTGTTTGGTTTGGATCATAATGGGTATGTGGGTTCAAAATTGAAAACTAACTTGACATGGTTTGGCTCACAATAGGTATGTGTGTTAAAAAACAAACCTTGATTTAGCATACTTTGGCTCACAATGTGATGAGGCCACCAATGGCTTTATTTTATAGCCTCATCCATACCTAGTAAATATCTTTTCCTATGTAAATCCCTATAACCATCCATGACTTGTAAAAATGAATGAATGAATTTATGATTTTGAGTGCACACACACACACACACACACACACACACACACACACACACACACACACACACACACACACACACACACACACACACACACACACACACACACACACACACATTATGATTTAATGATGTTTTTTCTTCGATTAGATTATACTTGTAACTTTATTTATCAAACATTTTAAGGGTAACGTAAGGCTACAAGAATATTATTTGGGCACAATACTTATAGGTTACCCACATCAACTATAGTCTTCCACCTATAGGTTACTCATAACCACTACAGATTATCCACAACAACTATAGTATTCCACCTATAGGTTTCCCACAGCCACTATAGATTACCCATAACAACTATAGGCTTCCACCTATAAGTTGCTTGTAGCCACTACATATTTCTTGCAGCACATGTAGGCTTTCACCTACAGGTTGCCCACAATCACTACATAAAATATAACTATTACTGTTATCATATCTTAAGGACACATCCAACTATCTTGGGAATCGAATGAATGATTAAAAAGGACCATAGCTATTGTAAAAACTCCCCACATACAAGTAAACTTAGGTGTGTTGTCAAATATGAGAAATACAAGGATAATAGGAAGGAGACAAAAAGAAGTAAAATAACAAAATAATATACATTATCCTTAACCCTGTTAGACCTAAAACAAGTAACTTTAGTTACTAACCACTTGAAATTTAACTAAGGTAGTTCCTAAGTATTTGTATTTTTCTTTAGTTTAGTGCTTTTGGTTTAAAGCTAATAAATTACATTTTATATTTAATAGCAAAACTTAAATTAGATTAAGATTTGGATAGATGATAATAGAGTAGTAGAATTGTAGAAGTCATTGCATTCTGAATATTGTAATCTTCTATAGCAATCTTTAATTGCTATAGATCTGAGTAATGAGAAACTTGATTCTATAAGAAGCTTTTACAAATCTCTCAGATAAGGATTGGAACTCAGTTCTGAATGAGGAAGGGCCCTCTCAAAAGGAGTTGCAATGAAGATCCTGAACCTCCTTAGTTAAGTGTGTTGTGTAAATAAATTACATTATTATTTTGAATATATAAAGTGTGATGCATGTGTGATTCATAAGTGTGAAGTATTTCTATATTTTTGTTATAATAATTTCATAGTATAACTATATGGTGAATTTATTATAAGTTCATTATAATTCAAGTAATATAGTAAATTAATAGATGAATCAATAATGCATATATAGTGCTAAAATCCTTGAAAAACATACACACCCTGGATTGATAATTAATGTTAATCAAACACAAGAGTCTAATATTAATTGGGTAATAAGTCTGAATAACATTTTGGCATCATTGTCGAGAGGGTGTCAATTATTGTTTTTTAGAATCAATTATTAGTTTTTAAGATTGATTAATGTATTGTCCTACCCAACTGAGTAAGTCAAGTGAGGACACTACAGTGTCTTATGCTAGATGTCTAAGTTCTTAGATGTTGATGGTGTACAACATTTTTAATGAATTGTCCTACCTAGTCAGGTAAGTCAAGTGAGGGCACTACAATGTCTTATGCCAGATGTCTAAGTTTTTGGATGTTGATGGTGCACGGCTATGAATGCCTCTTTTAAATCTTGTAATTTAATTGTTTCATGGTTTTTTAGAATTTACTTTCTTGTAAGAGTGATTTATTTTCCACAAAGTGTGCCTTTAATTTTTTTGCATTCATTTCCTATTTTATAGGGTAATTTTCTTGCTTTCATTTTCTGCTTTCTAAAGTAATTTTTTTGCTTTCAGTAGATAAATTTATTGATTTATAGAAGTAAAATTTCAATTCCAATCATTTTTATTTTCACATTCTTTTATTTTACTTTTTGCTTATTCTAAAACAAATCCCTATCATACATGAAAAAAAGACATTGATCATATGCAAGAAGGGACAAGACAACTAAAAGGTGTGGCACAATATTTATGCAAAGAGAAAGAGATTCTTGAGGGATATTTTTGATAAACAATCCATAAGTTTCTACCAAGAAGAAACCACAAATACCTACAAAAACTAAGAATCTTGTTGAAAAATATACCATAATCTGGAGGGCTCTTGAAGAAGGAAACACTACAAATAAAAAAATTAGCTTATAGAAGAAGTATTATTGGATTTAAAAAATAAAATAGAAGTGGAAGAAGATTTAGCTGAGTTAGTAAAGAGAAACAAAGGAGAAGAATTTCCCAAAGCAAACACTCTAGAAAGTAACATCAGAACAACATTCTAACAAGGTTTTCTTAAAAAAAATCATAGAAAGCTCAGGAGAATCTTTAGATTTCTCATCTAGTAGAAAGATTGTGAATCAATAGATAAATGTTTACTATTGTGCTAATGAAGGGATTGATATAGAATTTGAATATGTGATCTTTAGTACCTTTGGTATCCATATCACAAGAACATATATCATGAATAGAGAAGGAGAGTTCATAAATGACAATAGGACTCCAAACATAGTTACATTTGAATTTCCTACTCCCTATGTAATAAGCATAACACAAATGAAAAATATCCCACCCTCAGCCTTTCCCAATTTTAGAGGTACATTATCAAATGACCTAGACACCTTTTTGTTTGAATTTGATATCCTCTGTAGAAGTTATGATTACAAGTAGGATGCACAAAAATTTAAACTTTTTCCAACCACCCTCAAAAATTCAGCACTTCATTGGTTCATAGGACTGGGTATCAATTCAGTCCACACTTGAAAGGACATGAAAAATAAATTTATATCTAAGTATTAGGAATATGTATGAGGAAGAAATTATAGAAGAAATGACATCTTTAGTATGACTCAAGAAGGGGATGAATCTTTGGAAGACTATGTTGAATAGTTCATGTTTAGCGTACATAAATTCAAGTAAAGTACACCAGGAGAAGAACCTCTCAAACTCATCTTCCTAAAATGAGCTCGAGAAGATTGTCTAGAACCCTTAGACCTAATGAGTGGGGGAGATAGATCCCATTTTCCATTTGTAGACATCAAGGAGTTGATCAAGAATTATTCTATGTCTATCATAAACAAAGTCAGGGGCAGCAAGATTTTACTAGCAACTAAATGTAGCCTATCAAAATATAAATTTAGTAACCTATTACAATACATGAAATAAGATATCATTAGTCACTTGGACATCCAATTGTATAGCATGCACTCAAGATAAAAGCATGTAGCTTTGGATCAAACTTTGACCATCTATTATTTGGATTGTAAGAAGAATAAAACAGATTGTAGGTGTCATGAGGTTTAGGCTAAAGTAGCTAACATCATAGATAAAGCACCAAAAATAATAGAGATACATGTTATAGGAGGAGATGGGGACCGAGTTTCCTATGTTGCACAAAGAAATACATGGGTTCAATGACCATCTTATCTACGTATGATACAAAATCCATATTTTACAAAATCCATCTTATCTAGGTATGATAGGCCAAAAACATGAAACACTCAATTATGATATATATTTTATAATCAAGAACCTACAAGTGGTATAATTAAATTACATAGTTACTGAAAAATATTTCTTGGCAGTAGTCTATGCTATCAACAAGTTATGTCACTACATCACAGGGTATCAAGTCTTTGTTCATACATATCATGCATCCATTCAATACCTTATGAACAAACCAACTGTCTCAAGCAGAGTGATAATATGGTTAATCTTATTACAATAATTTTATCTAACAATTATAGATAGGTCTAGTAAGGATAATGTCATGGTTGACTTTTTATCATTCTTACAATCCCCTCAAGAAGATACCATAGTGGATGACTCATTTATAGATGAGCACATGTTCTCTCTCACCCTCACCACACCTTGGTATGCTGATATTATTAACTACCTTTCCATAGAGTTACTTACACAACACTTCCACCCTAAACAAAAAAGATCTTTGATTCATAAAAGTGGTAGGTATTCATGGCTGTCTAGATTTCTTTTCTATAATGGGCTTGACTCCATCATCAAAATATGTCTCAAAGAAGATGAAGTTTCAAATATCCTCAAATATTGACATGATGAACCTTGGGTAGGGCACTTTGTAGACAAGCATATAGTAATTAAAAATCTTGAATATAGGATATTGTTGGCCCTCACTCCATAAAGATGCAATAAGGTATACTACTCATTGTGATAGATGTTAGTGTATGGGGAGACCTATACGTTCATATGAGATGCCTTTGTAGCCTCAAATGGTGTTTGAACCATTTGAAAAATAGGGCCTAGACTTTGTAGGACATTTTGGTCCAAAATATAACACTAAAGAGTACATTCTTGTATTTACTAACTATGTCACTAAATGGGTGAAAGTAAAGGCTCTTACACACACCAAAGATGAGAAGGTGGAAGCTTTCCTCTATGAATAAATATTCATAAGATATGGTGTGCTATGAGAAATAGTCACTAATTAAGGACCCCAATTTACTGCTATTTTAATTACTACTTTGGTCCAATAATACGAGATTAGACATAAGAAATCAACTCCATATCATCCACAGTCCAATGGACAGGTAGAAGTCACCAATAGGGAGTTAGAAACTATTTTGATCAAGACTATTAGTATGTCCTATAAGGATTATGAAGATAGACTTCCTAAAGCTATTTGGACTTATAGAATCATGTGGAAGGCTACTATAGGCTTCAACCCATATGATTTGGTCTATGGGAAGAAACTTGTCCTACCAATTGAATTTGAGCACAAGACCTTACGGACAACACTAGAACTTGGAATGGATATATTTGAAGTATAGAAAGAAAGTATTATGTAATTGAATGCCTTAGATGAATACAAATAGTAGGCATTATAGAATATAGAACTTTTCTAGCACTAGTGGATTAGATGGTATGACAGGTACATTAAGACTAGGCAATTCAATCTAAAAGATTGGGCCCTTTTTTTAATTCAAAATACAAGGATCACAAGGGAAAAACTCTAGACCAGATGGCTTGTTCCATTTGAGATTTAGCATGTTTATGAAAATGGAGCAGTGCAACTCTAAACCATTGATTTGATATGGTTCTGTCTACTGGCCAATGGCCATAAATTAAATTGTAAAAAAATCCACTCATTCAAGAAGAGTTTGCTAAGCACATACTCACACAATTACAAAATAGATACAATGATGTCCTGGATCAACATGATGTCTCACTAGATAAAGGGATAAATAGCTAACACATAGATAAAGAAGGAGAAGAGGGCATCCTATCCCTCTTCTGGGATGAAGACTGAGACCTTCATTTGGTCCTTGACTAGTCACCCTCATTGCTGACTTGGCAAGGACATAAAATAAGCATTATACTATAAGTAGTAGCTAGAGTAAAAAAAACCCAATAATAAAAACTTTTTTATGGGTGTTGTGGGAAATTTTTGGGTAGAAAACTAACCTATTGGCTGCCCAGAACTATAAAATGAGCCTAAATATAAAATCAGCTTACTGGCTATTTAGGGGTAAAAAAAAATAAAAATAAAATAATAATCATTCTGACTAAAATTGTTCATCTTTCTAAAGTTATCATGTTCTATTCTGTAGTTTTTTTAGTCACCTCCCTCACCATTGATATAGGCACCTTTATCAATGAAGGTATTCTTTCAATTACTATAGGCTCTTATATAGCTACTATGAGCACCTTCCCCACAATTGATCATAACTTTGTAGTTGTTATGGTCACCACCTTTGGTTGTTGTATGTATATCCTAACACCTCTCTAAGCACATACAAGATAGTTCTTCCCAAACTCTAAGCTATGGCATTGGCTATGAGCTTTTGAGAAATACATGGAAAATACCAAACAAGCCAGAGGAGTGAAGGAGGATTAGAGAAAAAAATTCAAAACCTTGTTCAAGCCTACCCTTGAATAACAAAGCAAAGTTCACTTGGCACAGAATTCATAGGGAGTAAGATAGCATATAGACAAATCATTAGCTAGATCATGAAAAAGAAGATCACAAAGCAAAACCACCCTTAGCTACCCTCTTCCATGTTCATACAACACCTAACTTGGATAACATAGATTTGTAGTAACCAACTTGTGGTAGGAGGGTAATGATCTCTCATCCAACTCCAAGACCCCTATTCTGGTTCGATGTAGGTTATCATGATTACATACAAGTGAGATGAGGGCATCATGAAAACCTAACAGCCTATGATCTCATAATTACTCAAAGGGCCCCACTTTAATCTAGTTATAACTACTAACAAAATCATTGCATTCTATCAACCACTCATATTCAAACACTCACATGTAAATCCTCAACGTAACCCTAGGTAAACAATTAAAGAGGTATGCCATATATTTTGATCATAGAAAAGTATTTATTATTTTAATATAGCATGTATTATATTTAAAATCATATTAAATCATTAACAAAACATTTATTAATACCTTTCAACTCACACTTAAACCCACATGATGATGTCTCAATCCACACTTATATCCCTAATCATAACCCCATTCTATCTCTTCCATCCTACTCATTCCATGTCACTTGGGGACAAGTGAAATCTCATGTGAGAGGGGGAGAATTTTGCATGTGATAATACCACACACTAAAAGACCCATACATATGGGATTAGATGCCATAATGATACCATAATAATCTATAGGGAAAATAATCACTTTCATTATTTTCCCTTGAAATTACAACCATTCAAGCAAAGTTGAAGCATGGCATAACCTACAACCATAAACCACCATTATTGAACAAACCCTACTTTGCTACAGGTAGAAATTTATAAGCCAAACAAAGTGTGTTTCCAATTACTAATTGAAAGGATTGACAGAAAGCTAAAATTATTAGAATGGGAGGGTCATTTGTGAGAAGGGAACCCACAGATCATAGGCAACTTCAAGGAGACCCAACCAACTAGGTTTTCTTAAATAGAGTTGGATGGACCACTTATTTTGATAAATTGCAACATTTCTCAGAACCTTTTTCTATGAAATTTGTAGGATTCTTTACATGAGATCAAGCTACTGTACATGGCATCACATTCCTAGTCACTGAAGAATTGGTAAGCCAAGCAACTGGGCTGCCAAGTATAGGAGAGAACTAGCAAGATAAACCCAATGGTCAAGAAGCTAGATAAAATTTCTGTCAGGGAGATGAAAGGTTAGTACTGAAGAAAGGTGGTGTGGAGAGACTCAGCCTACCTATAACCTAGAAGAAAATAGCCTCATACATAATCAAATATATGACTTGTGAAGGAAGGTACTCTCTAATTTATACTCTCCAATTTAAATTTATGAATCACTTAAGGCATGAAAGGACAATTAATGTTCCAAATCACCTATGGAACATTCTAAAAAATATGTCCAAAGAGTACTAGAAGGGGATTGAGAAAGCTCTATCTCATCATTAAATAATATGGTTGATAACTAAACATGGAATAAACATTGTTAGACCTGACCTTAGTTGGAAATAATTTCTAACCCTAGGGAATGATGAACCTTAGTAATAAGAGGGAAATAATGAGGAATAATCTCCTAAAGAGTAGGCCTAAAAAATTGCATGAAAATATATTGTGGGCACTAGTGCTACTAGATAGCCTGTAGCTACTAAGGGTCCATCTAAAATTGCTACAGGTAGAAGAAAGAGAAGGAAACTAGTCCTACCTCCTTCTGACACAAAGGAGGGAATTCCACCCACACAAACAAAGAAAAATATTCCTTTTCCCACTATTCTAACCATCTCCTCACCAAAGATCGATTCTTCCACCATGGATCCTTCAATAAAAGAGGAAGTTCTTCCATCAATTGCTACACAAGAAGAACAAGTTCCAACATCCACCCATCTTAAAAATAAGATAAAATTTGAAGAAAAGAAACCCTATGTATCAAGAAGGAGACCTCCTCCTAGGAGATCTCAAAAAATTAAGAAAATAAGACAACTCTAGTCTCCTCACCCATAGACATCAATGAGGATGAAAAGTAAAAGAAAGAGCCTAGGATTCAAAATACCTCTGATGGATTAGAGATTTTATAATGGTCTACTAAAGAGGAAAATACCAAGGAAGGATAAGTACAGTCACCTAAGCCATCTAGACTCACTGAGAAAGACATGGATCTCCTCAGACACATTGTGTACACAAAAGAAGAGCTGAGAGTGACAGATTAGCCTGAATATGAAGAGGAATTGATTGAAGAAAAGACTATGGAAGAAGAAGTAGAACAAGAGATATTTACTCATGAGCAAGAGTTCTAAACATTGGAACAAGCTATGAAATAAATATATAGGCTAAGGAATGAGATAATAGAGTTGAAAGGTAAGATAAGCCTAGAAACACTTCTAGGGGCAGTAAAAATTATAGAACCATCTATAGAAAGAGAAAGGTTATTGGAGGAACCTGCAACAACTTCCTTAGAGGAACCTATAATAACTTCATCTACCTTGCCCATAGATAGCATTAATATACCCTCAAAATCACCTAAAAAATATTATGCTCTAGATTTGGTACCGTTTTACAATAGATTTCCTCCTCCATTGCCCATTGCAAAAACACCTACAACAAAATAAGTTATTGATGTGAATCTTTCAGCTGCCACACCTATAGAAACTAATGACCTCTTGATTTTTCTTAAGAAAAACTTTGGTGATGATGAAACTTACTACAAGGAGATGGTATAAAGATTTAAGGTATATGTTGAAATAAGATAACAACAAGATGACTTAAAATAAAGACTATAAATGGGTGAAACTAAGATCAAGTATCTGAAGAAAAAGATTAATAAAATGCATGAAACCATTGAAATGTTAATGGAGTGTAGATCACCTTCTAGGGTGTATATTTTTTACTTAGAACAGAGATGGCTTAAATTAAATTATGATAGGATCTATAATGATCAATCTTACATGGTTTGTGACCCTAAATCTTTATTTGAAGTTTACAGACATGTTGACCCTGATCTCCAAGCAATGTTAAGTGAGTTTTACATACACCAATATGTTGTACCCAATAATGTAAATTGGAATCCAAACATATACTTGGGGGATGTCCAACTAAATGCATTCTCTTCATATGTCCTTAATGAAATAGAAAGAAGGAAATAGGTGGAGTATCAAGAAAAAGAAGCTATCTTGATGATTAGGGGTGAATCAGGTAATCCAGATGCTATAATAGAAGAATAAATCTACTTCATAAACTTAAGTACACCCTAATCATGTGTCATAAGGAAATAAGTAGAAGTTTACAATTATTATTTGAGTCTTATGGAAGGAGATGAAAATTAATTTTGTATTTCATGTTCTCATAGATGGGCAAAACTCTTTGATGCTTTAAAAAGAAAGGAACCTTACTCCCATAAAAATTTTAGGGAGTCCATACACAAAGTATACATGTCTATTGAGGTTGTTAGGAGGAGAAGGGTAAAATGGTTAGGATTGATGTTTTAACCTCCTTTGTTTTAGTTCCCAATTCCTGACTGGGAGGAAAAGGTTCCAGTTGACAGAGAGGCTGAGAAGAAAAGATGGAAGAACATTGATGATACTAAAGGATTCTCTATCTTTGAAGGGTCAGGGTACATTGAGCCCTTAGATTTCAAAAAAATATGTGGTTTCAAAATGTAGCCAAGGCTTGCTTGAGGTCAAGAAAGAGATTAAGTAGGGGGTGTGATGAGGCCATCAATTGCTCTAGTTTATATCCTCATCCATACCTAGTATATATATTTTCCTATGTAAATTTCCATAACCATCCATGACTCGTATAAATGAATGAATGAATTTATGATTTTTTATGTGCATTAATACACACACACACACACACACACACACACACACACACACACACATACATATATACATATATACATATATATATATATATATATACATATATATATATATATATATATATATATATATGTATATGTATATGTATATATATATATATATATTGATGCACATACAAAATCATAAATATATGTTATGAATTAATGATGTTTTTTCTTTGATTAGATTATACTTGTGTAACTTCATTTAATAAACATTTGAAGGGTAACATAAGGCTATAGGAATATTGTTTGGGCACAACACTTATAGTCTGCTCATAGCAATTATAGGTTTCCCCCTACATGTTGCTCGTAGCCACTACAGATTGCCTATAGCAACTATAGGATTCCACCTATAGGTTTCCCATAGCTACTGTAGATTTCCCACATCAACTATAGGCTTCCACCTATAGGTTGTCCATAGCCACTATATATTACCCACAACACCTGTAGGCTTTCACCTATAGGTTGCCTATAGCCACTACATAGAATAAAACTATTATTGTGATCAGATCTTAAGGAAGCATTTAGCTATCTTGAGAATTGAATGAATGATTGAAAATGACCATAGTTATTGTACATATTCCTCACATGCAAGAAAATTTGGATGTGTTACCAAAGATGAGAAAGACAAGGACAATGGGAAGGAGGCAAAAAGAAGTAAAATAGCAAAACAATATACATTATCCTTAACCCAATTAGGCCTAAAATAAGTAACTTCAGTTACTAACCACCTAAAGGTTGACTGGGGTAGTTCCTAAGTATTTATATTTTCCCCTAGTTTATACCTTTTGGTTAAAAGTTAATAAACTACCTTCTATATTTAATGGTAGAACCTAGATCAGATTAAGATTTGGATAAATGATAACATAGTAGTAAAATTGTAGAAGTCATTGCATTCTAAATATTGTAATCTTATATAGAAATATTTAATTGTTATAGATCTAAGTAATGAGAAACTTGATTCTATAAGAAGATTTTGTAAATCTCTCAGAGAAGGATTGGAACTTAATTCTGAATGAGGAAGGCCCCACTCGAAAGGAGTTGCAGTGAAGATCCTAACCCTCCTTAGTTAAGTGTATTATGTAATTTGATTTTATTATTAGTTTGATTATATAAAGTGTGATGCACGTGTGATTCATAAGTGTGAAGTATTTATGTATTTATGTTATAATAGTTTCATAGTATAACTATCTAGTAAAATTGAGCATAAGTTCATTGTACTACAACTAGTAAAGAAATTTAATCTATGAATCAATAATGTATATATAGTGCTAACATCTTTGAAAAATATACACACCCTAGGTTGATAATTAATGTTAATCAAACTCAAGAATCTAGTATTAACTAGGTAATAAGTCTGCACAACATAATAGGTATATGGGCTAAAAAAATAACCCTAATTTGGCATGGTTTGGCACACAATAGGTATGTGGGTTCAGAAACAAAACCTTATTTGGCATGGTTTGGCTCACAATAGGTATGCATTTTTTTAAAAAAACCCTAATTTAGCATGGTTTTGGCTTGGTATTGGTTCAAGGCAAACCAAATATGGCATGGAATTGGCTTGGTATATGGTTTAAGACAAACTAGATTTGGCTTGGAATGGTTTGGTATAGAAATGAGGTCAAAAGTGACCCAACGTGAAAAACTAATTTGAAACTAGATTTGGGCCCAAGTAGACCTGATTTAAATGGTTTTTAATTATATAGCCTAATGGTACTATGTGGATAATGTAACGTTACTATGCAAACAATGCAACAATATAATTGGTCAACATAACATTAATATGGGGTAAAGATAACTCAAAAATTGGGTAAGGTAATGCCTCTCTTGCATGTGTGGTATAACACTATTTTGGACTTGGTGCTTGGACTTGAATTATTTATTTTAGATGTGGGTTTGGACATAAAATAGGTTTTTGATAAAATACCCAAACAATCATGACTATATCTTAGTAATTGACATGATTTACAAGATAGTCACTGAGTCCTTTTGATATACTAGAATTCGAGAGGATAAAATTTAATTATTTATTAAGTAATTATATCAATTATTGACAAGGTTTTTTCCAATCTATTCTCTCAAAGGTTCATACTAAAAGGTGATATTTGGGGGAAATTAACTTTTTCACCCCTATATCAATGATTTATCTACGGCAAATGTGGTTTCTAAACTAAGTTTTTGATTGGCAAACTAGATGGTCCTGATATACCTTATGGTATATGGGTATTTTAGAACAATCCATCAATCAGATACAATATTAATAGGCCATTCATCAAAGGGTCTTGTCCCATTATGACCATTTTTGTTGTAAGAGTCTTAGTGAAGTGCTACCATCATAACTAGGCTCTGAAGTGCAGCCAACTAAAATACCATTGGTGTTGATTAATTTATATATCTTATCAAATAATAGGGGTGGTACAATGTTAGGATGTGACTTCCTAGGTCAATGCACCCCTAAATACTAGTGGAAAGGTGATGAAATCCATGCCACAAAGTCAAAAATAAAAATGGACAAACACACTTCATTTTTTATTCTAAAGACCCCATGGATGGGTAAGAGAAGAGAACACTTTGAAATGATTTTTTGGTTAAAAAACAAAGCAGTTTAACTCATGTATTTTTGGTCAGCTAGGATCCCTAAAGGGGGAAATGGAAGAGCATGCACATAATGGTTTAAACAAATAATAACATAAATAAAAAATAACTTAAACTAAAAATGAAATGTGTGCACTCTTAGGAGCCAAGTGAAAAGTGATTGTTCATTATTTAAGCACTAAATAGAAAAGATGATTGAAATTTTTATTTTATTTTGTTTTATTTTGATAATAATCACTCTTTATCTATAAAAACTTGTAAATAAATAATTAGGATTCTCAAATGTGATCTTTGGCAAGCAAAACCTACAACAAACAAGTTAGATTTGCAAAGAAATTAGCATTATTGGATTTTTTATGAAAAATACATGAAATATGAAGGAAAAATATTTCATAATCTAAAAATTCTTGATGAAACATGTGGTTTATAAAAAATCATAAAAATTGGATTTTGAGTAATCCCAAATGAGCCCTTGGAAATTGGGCACTTCATGGCTCGACTTCATCGATATCCAGGGTGAGTTAATCATTTAGCAGGTCAATTTTGACTTTTACATAGTGATATCACCATTTATTTGGATGATTTTACCATATTTTAGAGTGATTTCATTATTTATAAGAGAACACAAAAATTAAAACTGATGCGAGGTTGCCATTTTTCACAAAACTACCATTTAACAGAGCGACTACTATTTTGATCATGAAACTATCTTTTCCTAAAAACATATTAGCACTTAATAATTTCCATTTTATGAAAAATCTATTCAACATGAAGCAAAAATAATTGCATAATATTAAAATTTAGAATAAAATGTATGGTTTTTAAAAAAAAAAAAAAGAAGAAGTCTAGATGACTCCGAATGAGCTACCAAAATCTGGGCACTTTTATGGTATGGTGAATTCAACAATATGTAGGGCAAGTTCATTATTTAGAGAGACTTCAGCATTTTCAGTGAAGTCTCACCATTTAGAGTGAATTCATCATTTTTAGTGAAATCTCACCATTTTTAGTTTAATCTCATCATTTTCAGTGTAATCTTGCCATTTTCACAAAAACACAAGGGTACAAAACTGTCAATCCACATGTCAAGTTTGTCATTTATGCAAATGATCTCACTGATACCAAATGTGACCTCACTGATTTTCAAGGGATTAAAACATAAAAAAGGGAGGAAACTAAAAGAAATAAAGGCCAAAAATTGGTCCAATTTCATCATTAGAAGGAGCTAGGAGGCTTGAAAGATATGTGTGGGGCATGAGGTCCTACCGAGCATGCCAGATGTAGAATAATATTACCAAGAGGGTTAGAACATCATTAGTGAATAAAATACAAAATAAATACAATAAATAAACACCCTATGATTACTCCCTCATGTGTGTTAGACCTATGACATTAAGAAACAAACAAGAAAGCATGACAAACTATACCTTCCTTACATGACTCTTCTTCAAGACTGGTCAACAAGCATGTTTGTGCCCGAATTGTAGAGAAATAGATCTTTATTAATGTCGATACATCAAGTAAGTGGCATCTCCCATTGACTACAAGTGATTGTTTAATAATTTAGAGTAAAATGTGAATCTTGATGAATGAGAATGGCTCTCTAAAAGGGTAACACTTCGTTATATGCTCAAGACTTAAGAATAATAACAAATGGATATTGTATAAATATATAATTATTAGAATGATGACTCATTGGATCAAAAATGATATGTGTGGCCCCAATTCCATTAAATTTTTGAGGATTAATGTAATTAATGTTGCATTTACGAAGCATGGCTTGAAAAAATTAGATATTTGTTTGCATTGATTCCTTAATGTTTGCCAACTTTTTGATGATATCATCATTTAGCCACTTATCATATTTAGAGGACTAATTTAATTAATGAATTTTAAAAATAATTAATTTTAAAAGCTATGGATTTTCTAATAGAATAAGATTAAGTTAATTAAGATAGATTATTTAACCTAATGGAAAGTGATATGACTTTTTAAAGTCAAAGAATTATTTGACCTAATTGACCCCAAAACATCTTTTACATAGTCACAATTTGACTTGAGATGAATTAAGTGAAGTCGTTAGTTGAGTACAGTGCCTTAACCTAATTATAGATGCCCTAATATATTTTAGAAGATGCACACCAAGTGTGAAGAAGAATTTGGGTGTTTCAATGATTCATGTGTTATTGCTAGAAGTCATTTTAATTGTAATTTTAACACAAGAGTGGTGAGAATTGAGTGTGTATAGAGGGTATTACATTTGGATTTTCTCATAGTGTAACTTTAAATATAAGAGCTCATATAGTCAATTGAAATCCCATTTGTGATCAGTTCTTAGTTTTGGAATCAAAGTTTGTGGTGGGCCAAACATAAATGGAAAGCTACGAAAGATCTTGCCACATGCAAATATCCTTGCATACACTAGAGAGCAAGAAGTTGTAGATGCCTTTATTTCCCCAAAATCTAAGCATCCATTGGAAAAAAAGGATCTACATCAACTAAGCCACCTATTTTTCCATTTCATGCTAATGTCATGACTATATGACATCCATTTCTTTCTACATTCATCATTGTTGTAGGACAAGATGATTCACCTTTTATTCAGAAGAGAACAACAGATATAGGCCCTTTAAAAATGGAATTCAAAAATGAATCCAAGGACATAGCATATCAGAACATTATGTGTTATTTTTATGCATATGGGCTGCCATTTAATGGTGTTAGATCACCATAATAACAAGATATGGTGAGATATGTTAATGAATCCCCTAAAGAGTTCACTGGCCCAAGGTATGAAAATGTGCACACCACCTTGTTGTCAAAATAAAGAAAACACGTTGAAAATGCATTGAGGCACATTAGTGATTCATGGATCAAAACAAGGGTTTCTATTGTTGTTGATGGATGGAAAGTTACGATAAATAGGCCATTAATTAATGTGGTTGGTGTGTCCTAAAGGGGAAATATATTTGAGGGCCATTGATTATGAGGGGTGAGTTAAAGATGCACAATTCATTGCCAACATCCTGATAGAGTCCATCAAGGTAGTGGGGCCTCAAAATTTTATCCATGTTATAATGGACAATGCAAAAAATTATAAATTTGTGGGCATGTTGGTTGAGGAAAGGTATGGGCACATATTTTGGACACCTTGTATCATTCATTCCCTCAACCTTTGTTACAAATATGGGGTACTAAAATTGACTAGGTTAAACAAGTCTATGAGGAGGTGAGTGAGATCCAAATATTCATAAGCAACATCACATGCCCCAAGACATCTTCACATTTTTTTTAAGGTGCAATTATTGAAGGTAACTTTTTTTTAATCATTCATGGGGTCCTTATGAATATTTTTCATTAGTTTTAATGACTCAGATTGCCATTGTGGGCCTAGTCTTAGACCCTAAACATCATATGGATGTTTGGAGAAGGATTTGATTGGTGCATGAGACATAATACTATTTAATCATGTTGTGGTTTGACTTGCATGGCATGCTAATTTTTTGGGAGAAGTTTTATTGTTTATTATTATTTTAGTTGTGGGTTGTCTCCCAATGCCCCCATTATTATTTTATGCAAGATTAAGTTGAATTACTCTCCACGTAAATGCAATCTTGGGGAAGTTTTTATTTCCACTTATGTTTGGTTGTTGAGGTTATCCCCAATGCACCATAATATACATTATTTTGAAGATTTTATTATGTAGAGATATGCATATATATTTTCAGTTGGTTGGGTCTCCCAACGTAGGGGTGTTATTATTTTTATACATTCTTTTGGGGAATTAAAAAGGGCATCAAACTCTCTGCTTGGATAAACCTAAGCCTAGAAATTGGGAAACCGGATTTGGAGTTTGGGTTCAAGAAAGAAAACCATGACAATTTGAAGAAAAACCAAGACAATCTGAGGGAAAACCATGATGATTTGGGGGAAACATGGTGGTGGGCATGGAAGAAAAAGGGAACCTAGTAATAATGGCCTCTTGATGGTCCGTATCATCACATCAAGTAAGTGGGTTTTGGGTTTCATTTTACACCTATATTTATACTATAACATATTTAATTTTTGGTAGAGTTTATAAAAAACCCTTTAATGTATAAAATTAATATAGTCGATTGGGCTTCAGTTGATAAGATTTGAGATATTTTTGTAATGGAATTGTTATTAATTTTACCCTAGTTTGATTTTGACAATGTGTGTCCAATGTTTCCCCCTTAATTTTGTGGGATGGGTGTAGAGTTAACCTAGCTATTCAATTTTATCAATAAGCCAAAGTGAGTCATTAAACATGAGGCTTGGCCTCATCTCACCCTGCAACACTATAAGTGATAGGTTATTATTTAAATGGAAACCTTTCAGATATATTTCATATTACTAGAATGTTTGGATAGAAATTTAAATAGAGACATAAACCATTATAGGTTCACTATGAAGTCATGAGACTTCATAGTGAAACCGTAATGTATTAAATTTAACACACCCTTGTTGGGCTATTCCTATCTTCCTTTCTCTACCTTATTGGTAAATACTATTATTAATAACCTTGAGCTGGGAGACCTTGGAATACTTGGGTTTTGGAATTTTAGTTATGAATGTCGTTATGCTTGTGTAGGGCAGCCTAGGTAATTTTAAATTATTGCCTCTAATTTTTAAACAAAAATCTCCTTTTAATTGGATTATTTTATTATAATTACTTAAGCCTTGGAGGGAAAATGAACTTAATATTAAATGATATTTTAATGGAAATTTAATTTGTTATAGTAGCTTGATTCTTTTAGAATCAATCTCTTTCTTACTCCACATTGTTTTCCTTACTTGACCTGAACCTTGTTTGACCATTTCAACCCTATATGGGGCAAGGTGAATTATATACAATTTATGATCAAAATTACCCAAACTGCATTTTATTGTCTATGGATGTATGGTTGTAGGTGTTAAAATTCATGAATAGGTCTATTACTTATTCTAATAATGTTTAGTTTTGTATGCCTTCATGCTTACCTGGGGAGTTATTGTTGACCATACCCTTAGTAGATGGTTGGGGTTTTATTTGGATGAAATCTGACATCCTCTAATTAATGCTAAATGAATTTAATGGACCATGAAAATTATTGTGGTCATATGTGGGAGCAATCTAATGTTGGTTTAAAATCCACCAATTGACTTATTTGTTGAAATGTTTTATAGCTTTATTAGTTGAGAAGTTTTCATTTGTGAAGAAACCTCCAATTGTTAGAAGTTCATTGGTCATGTTAAATGATTTTGATGATCATCAATTATTTTTTACAAGTTAGCCAATGGGCTGCCCAACTTATCATGTTTCATACGAATGCAAACCCTTGAGCGAATAGGACTATTTATGGATCTTGGATGTTGATGTTTTTAAGTGTATGACTTTGTAGCTACTCCTTTTGGTGGCTAGATGTTATGATTATGTTGTGTTACTATTATCGATTTCTATTTTTCTATTTGACTATGTATGTGAGTCATGAATGAAATGTTATCTTATATAAACTTTTGTGTTGAAGGGTAATGACCCCTATGGGCATCTATTAGCATTTTTAAACCAGTTGATTTTTGTTGTTTACTTTTGTGAAGGTTTTTTTGATTATTTGATTGATTTGGAATTGGAGCATGGCTTATGCCACATTAATGCTCATCTCTATGTGGTAAAACCTAGATGCTTGATTCCACCATCTAACTAATGGTGGGGATGGTCAAGGCCACTGATGGTTGGGTTCATCAGGTTAGACCTTTGGGTTTGGGCATCTTACAGATTGAGTACTCATCTCTTATTGATTTTGGATTTTTTTTGTTTCGATTGATTATTCTAGTGAGTTCAATGTATTGTATACCTAGTGATGTTTAGAGATGATCAAATTCATTTCATTAACATAATTAATATCTATGTTAATTTATGAACCTTGTATTTAGATTGTGGTAAGAACAATATCATGCTAGTACCTTGAATTGATTTTCATATATAATAATGCATACCATAATATAATGCAGCATTATGATACATGAATATCAATTATCTACTGATTTTGTACTTGTCGCACATTATGTAATTTTGATTTCATTATAGTTTTATGGTTGTAAAAATTGTATTCTCATAATTATACTTTGAAATTAATGTTGAAGCTAGAAGCTTGTTATGATTCTATTGGTATTGAATAGTTGTTGAACCTGGTTAAGTACAATAGTGTTATATTGGTCCTAATTACTCTTGATTCCTTTTTAGAATGTTATGTCCTCTTGATGTGGCATGTTAGGCATATGGTTATGATTATTGGAGTTTTATCTAACTATAGATAAGTTGTACCTTACATTGAGATGGAAATACTTGTAAAAAATCATAAATTTCAATTTGATATAGGGACTTACATGGCTATATTCTAATTATAAAGTCATTTGCAGTAGTGAATAAAGCATTAGTTCCATATTGATATTATCTAGAAAACCATATTAATTACTAACCAATGTGAGTATTGTGCTTATTCTTATCACCTTGTTAAGTGATGCTTATGATGGTGTGTACCTCCTAGTGATATATCATTACACTATGTTGGTATCAAATTGGGATACAGGGATATTATCTTGGTTTATGGTAATTTTGGTTCATTGTTATTAATTAAGAGTTAATGTTATGTTTTCATATTCTTGTTGGTATTTGGGTTTAGTGTATACTATTGAAATAATTTGAGTATCCATTTAAGGGTGTAATTAATCCCTAACAGTTTGATTGGGATGTGGTTTATTCTTATAATGTTTGCAATCTTATTCCTTCATGTAGAAGATTTTGTTATATATATGGATGACATGGAGAATGTTATGGAAGCAATAGTTGTTATTGACTGTTAACAACAAGTTAATGAGGTTGTTTTACCTTACGTGGGTGCTAATAGAAGGTTATGTATAGCCAAGAGTTTTGTCATGCTTTATTGGTAACATATTCTTTTGGTCCATTTATTGTGATGACCATTATTTTCTCTAAGCTTGCATTGGTGTTTAAAGCACATGCCTGAATTCTAAATACATCATTCTATTATTGATATCTTCCTTCATTTTAATGGTTGTATAAATACTCCTAGTGGTGGCTTGAGGAATTTGATAGTTCAAATAATTTTAATTGGCCATTAAATTGTTGATAGCATTTATTTCATCCATTGTTTGGTTAATTATACTTTGAAAATGCATATGTTATCATTCTTATTTGGTAAATGCAATAAGATGTCTTTCAAAATTACATTGGTCTATAATTAATATCAGCCTTGACATTTATATCTGGCTCCTGCTATTAAAATTCCATAGCTACAAATCATTTTGAATTTTTATTGCTTAAGCAATGAAATTAAAGAGATCAAATTGAATGAGTTCAGTAAATATCAAATTCTAGTCCAACAGAAGCCATGAAATCCATAAAGGATATTGCCTTGAGTAATTTTGTGTGTGTGTGTGTGTGTGTGTGTGTGTGTGTGTGTGTGCGCGTGCACATGTGTGTGTGTGTGTGTGTGTGTGTGTGTGTGTGTGTGTGTGTGTGTGTGTGTGTGTGTGTGTGTGTGTGTGTGTGTGTGTGTGTGTGTGTGTGTGTGTGTGTGTGTGTGTGTGTGTGTGTGTGATACTAAAATGGCCTAGGGTTTTTCTCATGAAATGGATAGATGAAAACAATGGTAGAGGCTAATGACCAAATGGATATGGATTCTAATTATTAATTCAGTTTGAAATTTTTTTATAGTAAGCTTTGAAGAAGATTTTTGATCCTCAATATCGCTTGAATCACTAGAGGAGAGTATTCTTTCCTCTGGACTCAAAGGCTTTCTTGCGACTCAAAACTCAAGACTTATAATGAAGACTCAAATGACTCTAAAACTTAGAATCCATAATGCCTTTCAAGCTTTCTTATTTATAGCAGAAGATAGGGTCCTGCCAAGAATATTTTCTTTGGTAGTACTACTATTTTCTACTTTACAACACATGATATTCTTGCTTTATATACAAATCATGATTAAAGAGAAATGTTATTGGATCCATTTAATGATGATGTGGATGTTAAAAGTGTAGGGTCCAACAATGCTTCCACTTTGCTTAGGAGGTCATCTTCATTGATGTGATGGAATAATCATATTATCTGGAATACATGACATGTGTTCCAGTACCTCCCTTCATCATTATCATCATGTTGTGGGACAATATACAATTAAAATTCCCACTTAATATTTTGATGTATGATTGTGTGGACAACCATGTCTTGACTTTCTTCTTGTTCATGGATTAGATGTAGGTCAAAATGTGCAATCCATCTGTAAAGATAATCATGATGTCTTGTTTGGATTTTAAATTGCCATGTCCAATTAGGTATTTTGATTAAATCAAAAAATTGTCTCATCAATAATTCACTATTTAGGTAGTAAATAGTGATTATTCCTTCATTTCACTATTGATCTATTGATACATGGGTGGCTCCTGACATTTGTAAATCTGTAGAGGCACTATGTGAGAATCATAAATATCTAGGATGAAGGCCTTCTCTCAAGATTTATTCTTGGATCAAAATTTTAAGGTTAGTAAACTTGTGATTATAAATTCTAATTAGATTGAAACCAGGATAAGGTTGAAACATTAATGTAGTTGAAGGATGCTTGCTCAACCAATCTGTCACATGATTTTTCTTGTCTTCAATATTTTTTGCATTATAATTAAATTGATTAAAGTATGCTTGTCACCTAACATACTTGCCTTTACCATATTTCCTACCATAATCTATTTCTTTAAAACTTAAGAACCGAGAACAGTCAGTTCTAATAAAAAAATGTTTTAGATGCATAAGCTTAAGAGAAAAAATTTCAAGACATTTTTTCATAGCATATATCTCTTTATCTAAGGATATCCATTTTTTGACTTCATCAAAAAAGACTCCACTAACATATTCACAAACACATTATTTTCCTTCTTCAATGCAACAAAGAATTCTTCCCTAAGCTATACAGATACATCTATATATAAAACAAAATCTTATGACTATGGAACATGCAAGATAGGAAATTTTGTTATCTTTTCCTTAATAGTCTGGAAAACTTTTGAATGTTCTTCAGTCCAAGAATATTTTTTATTCTTTTTTAATAATTATTGAAAAATTACTATATCATTGCTAGTATCAGCATAGAAACTATTACCATAATTAAGCAATCCTAAGAAAGCTTGAAGATACTTTTTATCAATAACATTAGGTAATTTAAAGACCTTTTCAGTGATATGAGATTGTACTTATAACTATCCATTTTTAACAACAATGCCAAAAAAATTGTAACTATCTTGGCACAATTGAATTTTTGTACTTGATAGTAAAATCTCTTTGAATATTTCATCCATGTGTGCTTGGAAGTATGCTAGTGCATTCATCAAACCAAATGGCATAACATTCCACTAATAGTGTCTAAAAGGATAGTTGAATGTAATTTTGTACCTATCTTCTGATTTCACTTGAATCTGATAAAATCTTGATTTACAATCAAATTATCAAAAAATATTTACACTGAGAAACCTTTTGTAACAAATAAGATTTATCAAGAATAGGGTAAGGATATGGTTTTGTGATTAAATTCAGAGGATTATAGTTTATTACCATTTTCCTTGTGCTTCTTTTATGTTATAAGTGTTTATTTACCATGAAAGCATAGCAACAAAATGGTTAAGTGGATGTTTCAATGAACTTGGCATTCCTCAATTCATGAATAGACTTTTCCATATTAGGATAATTTGAGGCTGGAATAGGGATATTTTTCCCAATTATTATTATTTTTCCATCTTTGTTCCTTATTTCTATTTTAGGCATCTTTTTAGCCCAAAATAATTGATTATTCTCTAAACATATCTTATCTTATATTGATTTCCCTATGTTTTGTATATCTTGATAGACTATATTTACAAGTTGTTGGTTCATTGTGGTAGGAAATTGCTAAGTAACATAAGTAAGGCATGGAGCTATTATTCTTTCACCATGAAGGGTGAAAAGTATGCTCTAAGGATTAGATCCATAAGGAGAATATATGTCTATGAATAATTCACCAAGAGTATATCTATAGGCATATTGTTATACTAGAAAAAGTCATAATGAAAATTGTGTCCTTAGATATTTATAGGCTCATGATGTTTATAATAAGAGTTGGAAAAAGAGTTTCCTTGGACATTTATTGACTTATAAACTTGATTAGGTGTAATTTGTTCCCAATTTATAATTATTGGAGCTTTTGAAAAAGAATGAGATGCCCTAGTGACTACTTGGGCATTATATCTTCTCAAATTGATTTCAACATATATAAATGGTACAAATCTCCCATTAATAAATTGAGTAATATATATTGGTTTTTATTCATCTTCTTAGGGAACAAAAGCACGTACCAATTTACAATAAAGGGAATTTTCTTTTGGAACTTCAAGTTCTACCTTTCAAGCTTCATGCTCTTCTTCTTCTTCTTTTAGTAGTTCTTCTCATAGATCAGTACTAGGAGTACCAGACCTTTTATACCAAACTTGTAATCTATTCTTTGGAGTCAGTTGAAAATATTCACAATAATCAGAAAGATCTTCAAATTTGTCGATATCAAAAAATAAGTCATTTTTATTTGTTTTAATTCTGATATTTGGAGCAACTAGTTCTAAAGTAGTAATTTTATGAGAACTAGTTGGTTGTTCTTCTAGTAATAAGTAGATGAACTTATTCTTCATCCAATTATTAGTAATCTTGAATGTAAAATTAAATTACAGTGGTTTAAGTTTAGGGCTATGCATGTTAGGGGGAACATATTCAAAATGTGGTTATTTTCCCCTACTTCGATACATGTTGGCTCTTCCTCTCTATGAAGATCTTCTTTTGGAGATAATTTATCCTTGCTCTTTCCATGGCCTTTGCATTATAGTAGTAGGTTCTTCTTCAATATTAGTGGCCAATTTATGCATCAATTTAATCAATCATTGATTCAAAAATTTCATCTTGCTAAAATAAATCTTCATTTTTTCTACCAAATCCCACCATGCTACTACGTTAGTAGAATAAACAATTTTGATGGTTTTGTTTTTACAAGAACATTGTAGAGAAATATGACTAGCATGATGAAAAATATAGTAACAAATAGTTTTTGATAGAGACCTTAGGAATTTGTGGCATCAGAGGAATTTATGACATGGTGCAGGAGTGGGACACTATGGGAAAATTTGCATTTATAAGCAAGACAATAGTGTTGATGCTTGGGCTTATGCACAAAGGTCTTACATACAAATGGATATATCTCAAGGAATTTTGAAATGACTTTAGAATTATGGTGCTGATGCAATGTATAACTCAATCCCAAGCCAACAGAGCAAAATCCCTATTGTTATCTCTTCATGGAAAATTTGTTCATATGGTTAACATGTTATGGACAAAAATATTGTTCCTTTTGCCAATCATATGAATTATCATTGTTCTTAATGAAATGACATTAAATGTGAAAAATGTTGTATTGAGTAATCTTATTTATATAGAGGTAAGCCAAATCTAGATCATTGAGTAATGCCACTAATTCTATTGCAGATGAACCATTGGGATATTAAATAGAGGACCCTATTGATGTCTTGAAAGGTATACCAATGTGTACCTTCATGATTTAATTTATGTTCAAGATTATACTTCCTAAGTAATGGATATTATGATACATAGTTCACTCCAAAATACACTAGTATGATATGGCTGGTTGATTCTTAAAAGTTGATATTTACTTGGATGACTTTTTGTTGCCATCCTCCCTTGTACTAAGGTTTAACTTGAGTTGGACTTCGAGGTGATGTACCTAAGTTTTCCTAGATATTTTATTCACCGTTGTGGTAATATTTTTGAAGGAATGATTTTATCCTCCAAACCTTCAACCTAATTCTCTTATGAAATTAAGATGCTTAAATAGCATTATCAGACCATTAAATGATCCTATGAGGGGTCCCTACTCTGAGTATAGAGTTTGGAGTTTATCAATGTGCATGCACACACCCATACACCCCAAACTATATCCTCCCTTTTTATGAACAACTCCCTTATAAAATCCTTTGATGATGTGATAATCTTGGTTGAGTGTCTATTGTTGCCTAATAGGATGTTGGTTAGAAGCATGCAAGTGTGAAATCAAATAGTATGATGACTCATGACCTCAGTTTGTGTGTGGGTCCATTCACGTAGTGTCATTATCTACTCTGAAATTTAATAATTCCCAATTTTTTGGGGTCATTGTTTCACTTTTGTATAATCATAATTTCACTTGGGATGAATTAAGTGAAGCTAATAGTTGCATATAATACCTTTACCTAATTAGAGATATCCTAATATGTTTTATAAGATGCACACCAAATATGAATAATAATTTAGGTGCTTTGGTGATTTATGTGTTATTGTTAGAATTCATTATAATTACAATTTTGACATGAGAGTGGTGATAATTTAGGGTGTTACATTTGGGTTTACACATAGTGTAACTCTAAATATAAGAGCTCATATAGTCAAGTGAAAGCCCATTTATGTGTGGTTCTAGTTTTTGGAATCAAATCTTATGGTGGGTCAAACATAAATAAACAGTAAATAAAGAGCTTTCCACATGTAAAGATCCTTGCATACATCAGAGAGTAATAAGTATGAGATGCCTTTATTGACCCAAGATCTAAGCATCCTTTGGATAAAAAGGATCTACATCTACTGAGCTATCTATTGTTCCATTTCATGATAATGTCATGACTCTATCACACCCATTTCTTTCTACATCTGTCATTGCCATAGAGGAAGAGGATTCACCTCTTAGTCAGAAGAGAGCAAAAGATGTAGGCCCTTTAGAAATTGCATTCCAAAATGAATCTAGGGATATAACAAAAAATAACATTACATGTTGTGTTTATGCATGTGGGATGCCATTTAATGTTGTTAGATCACAATACTAGCAGGATATGGTGAGATTTATCAATGAAGCCCCTAAAGATTTCACAAGCCCAGGGTATGAAAAGGTTCGCACCACCTTGTTGGAAACAGAAAGAAAATAGGTTGAAGATACATTGAAGCCATTAGGTTTTTGTTTATCAAAATAAGGGTTTCCATTGTTCTTGATGGATGGAAAGTTATGACAAATAGGCAATTGATTAATGTGGTCAGTGTGTCTTAAAGGGGTAATATTTTTTAGGGCCATTGATTTTGAGGGATAAGTGAAAGATGTATGATTCATTACCAACATCTTGATAGATTTCATTGAGGTGGTGGGGTCTCAAAATATTGTCCAAGTTATAATAGACAACACAAAAAAATATAAAGTTGTTGGCATATTGGTTGAGACAAGGTATGGGCACATATTTTGGACACCATGTGCCATTAATTCCCTCAACCTTATATTGCAAAAATTGGATACCAAAATTGACTAGATCAAACAAGACTATGAGGAGGTGAGTGAGATCCAAATATTCAAAAGAAACATCACATGTCCCAAGGCATCTTCATGTCTTTTTTGAAGTTGTCATTATTAAAGGTAATTTTTTTCATCATTCTTAAATCATGTTTAATTTTAATTTAATTTTGTAAGTTTGTAATTTGTAGGATTTTTATTTTTAATTTTTTTTTATAATTTTATTTGTTTTAATTTTAAATTAGGTTGCTAAGACTCAGTTTTCCTCACACACACTCATCTAGCGGCAACTTGTCAAGGTGCATGAGGAATTGAGTAGCATGGTTATTAACCATCTTTTAGGTGTATGGAGGTAGGAAAACATTGAGAGGCTACAAAGATTAAATTCTTGATTTTTGATGATGTGTGGTGGGAACGTGTGGAGTATTTGGTCAATTTTTATTAAGCCCATCATGAGTATGTTGAGATTTATTGATATAAATAATCTATGATTGGGTGATATTTATGATAGAATTGACTCAATGATTGAGAAAATTAAGTCCATCATAAATTCCAAAGAGCAAGATCTTATGAAGAGGTCCTTCAAGGAAGTGTAGTTATATTTCATTGAAAGGTGGAACAAAATTACCAACCCATTGCATCTTCTTGATTTTACCTTAACTCCCAAATACTATTGTGCAGAGATCCTTTCTTTGCCCAGGAGGGTCCTGCCATATAGGGATATTGAGGTTGGTGAGGGATATAAGGTGTCATTGTGTAGATTCTTCCCTAATTTAAAAGTAGAAGACATAGTTATGAGGGAGTTTGGGTATTTCATAACCTCCATGGGTCACTCCCTTGGCACTCTTCATGCCAAGTACGAGAAGGATGATCACTTGTGGTGGTACCTCCATGGGCAAGCATCCACCCACCTCTAGCCATTTGAAATAAAAATTGTATTACATGTAAGATTTAAAAAAAATCTCCACCCTTACTTTTGACATTTTATTTTAAATTTTATAAATTTTAATTGACTTTGTAGTTTGCCTCAATAGGTTGCAAGTTCCTCTTTAGTTGGGAAAAGTTGGGGTATCTACACCTTTATCCACTCAGTTAAGTACAACAAACTGGAAAAAAAAGGCAAAGCATTTGGTCTATATACATTTCAAATTGAATTTTCTCACACACAAACAAGATGATTATAAGCAAGGGGAAACTAATTTTTGGGATGTGTACCCATAGACTACTAACTTGGATGCCTTCATTGCTTAACACGAAGCTAGATGGGTACATAAAATGCTTGCATAGTGGAGCTAGTGGGAGTGGCACTATCACTACTTGTGATTTTCATGAACCACATGATGATGCTTTTGATGAAGACATTAAAAACCAATATGAATGTACTGACTAAAAAATATGTTAATTTGACTTTATTTTTATCCATACACTAAAACATTTACACTATGTACTTATTATAACTTCTAAGACTAATCTAATTTTGACTATTGAATATTATGATATTTGATTAAATGTTTGGCTCTCAATTATTTTTAATGACTTATCTTATTTTCCTTTGGTACATTTCAAGTGCAATACGAAAAGAAAAGAAATCATGTCAATCCATGTTGGAGGGCATGGTGTCACAAACATATGACCACCCAATTGCATATTCTTGCTTTTACGTTGCTGAGAGAATAATAAATTTTCATCGAATCCTTAGAATTTATTTAAATATTTTGAAAAAATTATATGAGTTTTGATAGACTGTGCACATGGGTTTTTTTATTTTACTTTTTTGAAGGCTATTGGAAGTGTATTTGTATTCAATTTTTACAAATGCCCTATATATATGTTATTTTGTCTTGAATATTCTAAGGCCAAGTTCCAAATTTTTTTGATCTATGGAGGAGCCACACTTGAAAATTTTATAATGAATTTTGACTTTGTTGAAGATTTTTAAGAAATCCACGTAAATCCCTAAAAATTTTCAAATTTAAACTTTAGAGGGACCACACCTACAAATGTTATTACTTATTTGGATCTTCTATATATTTTCAAGGAATCCATATGGACTTGTAAAACATTTAAAGTGTGGAAGAGCCACATCTCCAAATGTTATAGATTTGAAGGTCTTTTATGAAGAAAAAACTTCTACATTATGTGGAGAATATTTATCTATTGGTCATTGATGTTTGTTCATCAATCTTATGATGGATTGGCATTTGTTCCCCGATCCTTATTAGATTTGAATAAAAAATACTATTTTAATTCTCAAGCCATAACTAAAGAACATCATTTTCATTTTGCATAAAAACAATATGTTGATGATTAAAATTATGTTGTTCTTAACACCAACAATGGGAAGTCTCAGGTTTGTGGGACTTGCAACTTGAAATGACCTCTAGATTTTTAAGAAGTTGGCTCTTCTTTAACTCAAAAGTATTTTGGGGAAAAAGGATAGAAGCTGAAAAAAAACACAAATGCAATGAAAGAAAATCTAACTATGGTGATGCACCTGAATTTAGTCCAATCCTTAATTCTAAGCATAGTGAAGCTATCTTCAAGATTCAATTACATTAAAGAGAAGTCAATGCATGATTAATGTAAAAGATGAAAAACCATTAGAATCAAAGGCTCACAACTTAGACAATTTTGTAGTAACACAAAGAATATCAACAAAGGCACAGAATTCAGTTTGCTTATTAATCTTCCAGTCACATAAAAGGCACAGAGACATGCACAGTTATACAAACTTTATAACTCAAGAAAATAGAACAAAGGCAAATGAAATCACTAGCTATAACAAGAGAGTCTAAAACTTCTTCTTCACAAATTCTCACAAAAAATTCTCCTATCTTTTGATTGTCTTTTTTCCCCCTTCTATGTCCCTGTATTTATAGCACAGAACTAGCTTAAGATTGCCCCCACGTTCCCTTCCCAATGGTCTCCTGACTCTAACTAAAACTAGAAGTGTTTAATCAAAATTGTGAAATAAGTGAGGACACTTGGTAGCTTTAGCTTTCACTTGAGAACTATCTTATTATTTAAGCGACACTAAAAAGTGACACTTGGCAGCTTCCACGGCACTTATAGAAAACACACAAAACTTTCCACATAAATTATATTTTTATATGTCTTTGCTCAGAAGCACTCCATTTTGGACATCTGTCATAATCCACTGCTTGGAGCCTTTAACAATTTATAGGAAAAGGGACCCACCACACTTCTCGCCTGAGTAACTTTAAAAAGGGAACAGGGACAGGTGTCACTTTCTGCGTATCTTTAGCTGGGAACATGTGGCATCTTTCACTGCTCTTTTGCTACATTGTGGAAATGTTTGGGATGCATTTTAGACGCTTACAGATGGTGACACTTGGCATGTTCTATGGACTTTAGAAACAAAACCCAAGACCCACCACAGTCTTTATTTAGCAATGAAACAAAATGAAGATATTTCGATTGTCAACACGTGGTAGCTTCTACTATTTTTGCTAGGGGTACGTGGCAGCTTCCACTATTTCTACTAGGGGTACATGGCATCTTCTTCTACTTCTTTAGAAACCCATTGAAACCTTCTGCAGTTGCCACTTGGCACCCTCCATGGGACTCTAAGAGAGGCTTATTGAAACATAACTTTTGAAACTCATAAGAAGCTTAGAACATGGACGCTGACACTTGTCACGCTCCATTGAGTTATGATGGGACCTGTGGCATGTTCCACACAGCTTAGAGAAACTATAAAATGACCTGGCTATTGACACTTGGCAACTTCCACATGACTCTAAGACTTAGACAAATTTGGGGTAAAATGAAAAACTTGCGCTCGAGCTAAAATGACCCAGCTACTGACACTTGGTAGCTTCTACATGACTTTGAGACATAGACAAATTTGGGGTAAAATGAAAAACCCACACCCATGCTCTATGTCAAAACCTCACTGCCTCAAACCAAAATGTGCAGGGACAAAACTTAGAGCACACAACTGAAACTTGGAAAAAGATAAATGTAGAGTTTTTTACTCTACAGTTCTTGGCGACCCCAAAGACTTTTGAGCCTGCTCAAAAAAAGAATTCACAATCTCCCGCATGATCAAAACTAGCAAAAATTCATAGCTTCAGTAAGGATATCTAAAAAATAGACCACACATCTTCAGATAATCCTTGCTTATTTTACAATTTATTGAAGGCAAAATGAAGGTTGATGATATCCTTGTGTGAGAAATTTTGCAAAATGTGAATTGTAGCCTTCAATTTAAATTCAAGCTGGGATACTGGAATTAAAATAGCTTCTACTTCAGGCATTGATGAGTCATCTGTTAAATCCTAAAAAATTGACTGATCATGTTGTTTGGCTACCTACAAGGGTTGAATTTCATCCACCATCAACACCATGTTGTTATCGAGAAAAGGGGAGGGAAAACCCAATTGAACTAGGTCTTTGATGTGTTGTTTCATATCATTGATTCTTTCTTTCACCACATCGAGAATCTCTCTGTAATTGATTACTATAGAGTTGCACTTGAGAACCTCATTTACTCATTTAGCAGTGATCATTTTGTCACTAATCCCTACTACTAATAATGTTCCATCAGTGGCATCATATAGCTTCTATAGCAGCACTTGAGAGTCAAACACTCTCGAAGAGACAGTAGACAGAGTGTCTTCAATTGAGGTTTCCACCTTTTCACACAATTTCTGTGGATTTAGTAGAAAGGTCAGAGGAGGTATGAGCTGAAGAATCTTCTCAGAGATTATTTTCCATGTTGAAACATAAAGCTCCTTGACCAAATTCAAAACCCCTACATTCTTTGGCCTATTAGCCAACTCAAGCGTCAATTATTCTATCATTTGTCACAAGGCTTGAAGTTGGGTTTGTATATCAGCATTATTATTCTACTCATTCAGCAACTTCTATTGAAGTTGAGTGACTTGTATCAGGCTTTGCTCACATTTTTCTTGTAATGTTTCTTTTTCCCACCTTAATGTTGTCACTGCATCTTTCACCCTCATCAGCCCTGCTTTTAAAGAATCATTTTGGGCCTGAATAGCCTGGTGAGTCTGAAGAGAAATAGTTTCTTGCAACTATTTATTTAGACTCTCTATTTCATTATTCTTATTATTGATCTCTATAGTCAAAACACTATAGTTTGCCTTCTCTTGAGCTAGATCAGCCTCCATCTTCTGTAGCTTCTTTGATATTTTCAAATAATGATTAGTTACTATAGAAGTGGATTCATTTAATAGTTCAACCTTATCTTGTGGCTAGAAAAGTGACATATATATTGCCACTACATTCATGGTATAATCCTCAGGCTGCATCTGCTCATTGGGCTTGACTATATTGGGTGACAAATGGGTCACTATTAATTGCTATTGGATTGGGTTAAAATGTGACCTCATATGTGGTGTAGCTAAGGCTTTATTATCTTTAATCTTCTTTTTCTCCATTTGGGCTTCCCTTGCCTTCTTAGTAGCATCTGCTTGAGTTTGGAACGTAGAAGGAGATGCAATGTGCCCTTCCACAAAAGGATAGCCTTGTGGTAAGCCATATGGAATAGCCAATTGTTGGTTGGGGGAAAATTGAGAAGGTACTTTCTTTGGGATAGAGGGGAAAAAATGGGGCAATGATATGGCTTGAGGTTGGATAGATGGAGAAAAATGAAAAAAGGGCACAGCAGAGGTGGTAGGGGAAATTATTTGGCCAGATGGGAATGTCATCCCTGTAGGAAAAGAGAGAGATTGAGAAGAAGCAGGAGAAACAACACTTACCTGAGGAGCGACTGAAGTTCTCTGTGGTTGGTTTTGTGAGGGTTCTGCCCTCAATTTTGAATCTAGTTGAAAATTCACCCTCTTATGTTTTTTTGAGGTTTCTTCCTCTGGCTGTATTTCCTTCTCTTTGACACTTACCACTATAGTAGGTGGTGCTTGTGCAAAACTAGGAACCACAAGAGTTGACACTACTGGAGAAGCTTTTGGTGGTGAATATACCACACTCTTCTATTTTTCAATAGTACTGAGAGATTAGGGCCCAACAGTTATAGTGACTGTAGCTGAGGTTAGGCTTGGAGACTGCCATGTGTAACTAGATTTTGCTCTGGCTTCTGACTCTTCACCCTGCATCTACAAATTGCTTGTATCAGGGCTAAAGATAGGAGATATATGGCATTCATCCCAGAGTTCCTCCCATTTCTCATCTGAATCCACATTTCCAAAAGAGTGGGTCATCTCACGAATCTCTTACCTATATTTCCAGTAGGCTTCTATTTTCTTGGAGTCCCAGTCTTTATTCTTTAATACTCTTCTTAAACCAGTAGTCATTTGGATTTTAGGATCAAAATCCCTTTGCTTAACATAAAATTTTTCCCAAGGTCTATTCTTTGGAAGGGGCAAATCTGTCAATTCCACATAAAAATTAGGAATATCTTCCCTGGGACTTCTTCTAGTTTCCCAAAAAGGATGACTCTCATGCATAATTTTAGCAACAACCTTATCATTTTTGACCCATGAGGTTATGAAACCATTTGGGTCAAATCCCCATTTGTCTTCAATCAAAAAGAAACCCAGGAAGGCTAGCTTCCTCAGCAACACGATCTCAGCATGTCTGACCTCTAGGGTCATGTTGTTTGTTACCCATGGGACATCATACATTTTCCTCTTATTCTTCATAGTGTTGTATTCATTATCTACCACAAACACTTGTCTAGTGATCTCTAAGAATTCTAACCTAAGGGTCAAAATCTTAGGTAGCAGCATTGGTTCTCCACTAAAACTGTGGACTCTAATGATAGTATGATGGGATCCAAAAAAGTAATCACAAGGAATAGGGCAATTAGTCATAAGTCTTGAGATACTTGGAGTCAATCTATTTACCACTGGCTCTAGGCTTAAATGACAAAAAGTAAGGGCAACAAAATTTTCCCAAAACTCGTATGGGTCACTGGTTCTAGACAAAATATGTGTCCATGCAGACACAGGGATGGTCTTATGTGGGCTAAAACTTGAGTCATACATATTTAGATCCATGTTTTGAGAAAAGATGCTAGAGTTTTGATGCAACATAAGATGGAACAAATAAGAAGAATACCTAAAAATTCCTTTGGATTTGAACTGGGTGAGTTGTTCAACCATTGAATATGCAATCCACTTAGAGAAATGTAGCTGATATTCTTGAAACTTATCAACTATTTTCAGTCTAAACAAAATGGCCATTTATTCCTCATAAATATTTATATCATCTTTCATTCCAAAAATGAAATCCATCATAGAAAGTGCCTCTTGATTGGCTTGTGCAAATTGGGCTCTTATTGTCGGTAGTGTTGGCACAGTTGTATCATCATCACCTAATTGCAACTCTGACTTCAAAAAACTCAACCAATTATTGATGTTTTCCCATGTTTTTTGCATTTTAGCAATGGTGGGAAACATGGTTGTCTTATCATGATGCAAGGCTAGCATGTCTTTGATAGCCTTTGGTGTAGTTTGCACACTGATTGGACCCTATTTTATGGTATTTAAAGGTGCATGAAACAATTTAGAGAAAAATTGAGCCAAGTCAAGGCACAATACCCCTAGGACCATGAATTGAGCTAGCTGTGAAGTCCATTTTGCATTGTGAATGTTTCATATTGTCTAGCTTTAGCCCTCTAGATACACCTTTGATGTGCCCCTTCTCTTAGAGTTTTGTTGGGATTTTGAAGAATTGATTCACAATTCCATCTGCAAAATATTTTACCTTTGTTGGGTCATTTACATAACCAGCCTCAGGGACTCTAGTCTGTGGATACATCTTTAAGGGTTGTGCAGGGGCTGAAGCATAATATTTGCTTACAAGAAACTTATCAATAGATTCATAAATCCCAGACCCTTGTTACGAAGACTATGCTCCCTCCATAATGTATATCTATACATGGAAATAGTAGACTATGGTAGTAGGTATGAAGCTTTGCAACAGGAAAGGCACTTTTACTAAGCAGGTTTCACTATGAACTAGAAATTTCTAGATAATAGGGATTTTCTAGCAAGCGCAAGAATTTTTAAGACATTTTTAAGATTTAAAATTTGTGATGGTGTATTTAATGACCCATCAAGTCTCAATAATGTCATTAAAATTGGGTAACTGTTAGCAAATCTTTATCAAATCTTCATGGGACAGTGAGTTAGACACGTCATGAGAGTGGCTGTGCAAGGTACCTTGGGGAATTTAAGGATTTGGGATAAATTCAAATGAATGTGAGAGTTTCAAATTTTTTTTGAAAAATACTCTAAGCTGCAACCACGTGTTCAAATAACACTTATTTAAAAGAAAAGTGAGAAAAAAAGAAAATGGGAAAAAATAGAGCAAAAAGGAAAGGGAAACTATCTAACTATAATACATTAGAGACACAGCTTAACTGAAATGTTTCAAGTGAATCACATTCACAGGAATCTCTTCAAGTTCACCTTCCATTGTTTCTAGCTCAAATGAATTTTTCTATTTACATGCACGAATCTTATAGGGGCCAGTCCACAATGCTTCAAATTTAGTGTGTTGACTCAGCTTGGCAGCTCTTGCATTCCATTTCAAAACAATTGAACCTACTTCGAAATGGGGATTTGAAGTCCTTTTATCAAATTAGTCTTTAATTATTTTTTGATGCTTTATTAATGAATCATGTGTTGCATCCCTGTTTTCTTGTACTTCCAAGAGTTTGGCAAGTCTAACCTGCATGGGGCCATTTTCTCTAATTTCCATTTGTTTTAACAATTAGAGAGCAGGAATCTCCAAGCTTATGGGCATTTCAGCAGGCTTACCATAAACCAATTCATATGGAGACATTTTTTTCACCTGCTTAGGAGTAATTCTATCAGCCCATAATGCTATATTTATCACTTTATGCCACTCTTTGTGATGATCAGCCCCTATTCACTTGATGAGTCTAATCAGGTTCTTATTAGTTGATTATACCAAACCATTACCCTAAGGGTAATAATTAGAGAAAGTTTTTAGATAAATTCCATGCTTTAATGCAAAGTCAGATACCTTAGACCCTAAAAATGCTTTAGCATTATCTAAAATTATAGTGTGAGGAGCCCCAAAGCGAGTAGTGATATTCCCTAGAAGATCTAGGATCACATTTTCTATTGCTACTTTGAGTGGCACTGCCTCAGTCCATCTGGTGAAATAATCTGTGGCAGTGAGAATCCATTTGTGACCCATAATTGATACTAGATTTATCATTCCAATGAAATCAAGACCCCATTGAGCAAAGCGTTCATCAAAAATTATAGGACTAAGGGGCATTGCTGCATTCCTTCTCATTCCCACATAATATTGACAAGATTGACATTTTTTAACCAATTGATAACAGTCTGCAAATAAGGTGGGCTAGAAATAATCTACCTCACTTATCTTTATAGCTGTAGTTTTTGTAGAAAAATGTCCACCTAAGACTCCATGGTGTATTTCATGCAATATTTTCTTAGCCTCATCTTTCTCTATGCACCTCAAGAGTTTGACATCAGTATTTCTTCTAAAAAGAACTTGGTAAATTAAAACAAAATGGACCCCTTGCATTCTATAATATCTTCTCTTGTTCTGAGGGAGTTCTCTTGGGTAAATCCCATGTTCCATGAAATGGATCCTATCTGTGACCTAGGATTTTTGATCAATTTCTTGTATTCTTAATACACTTTCCCTTTCTATTTCAAAATCTGTTTCCTCAGGTATCATCTTTATAAGCTCTTGAGTCATGTATTGGCACAACCCCCTTCCTCTGACTAACTTAGTGAGTTTGACCTCTACATCATATTCAAGGATCTTTGTTATCTAGTTTGCTCTTTTTTTGGTAATTTCACCCTCCATAATGTATTCCCTGACACTTGAGTGAGCCACAAGTATCAAAATCTTACTTCCTGATACCATATGCCTAAATTTTTTGAGGGCTTTTACCATAACATATGCTTGTTTTTCTGAAAATTTGTATCTGGTTTCGTACTCCCTAAAATTCCTTGAGAAAAAGGCTATTGGATGCTCTCCCTCTTGTCTATCATCTTTCTGTGTTAAGACAGCAACAATCCTGAGCTCTCCTCCATAGACATACATTACAAAAGGCTTAGAAAAATTTGGATTTCTAAGTACTGGAGCTATTGAGATAGCTTTCTTGACTCTTCAAAGGCTTGCCTTCCTTCTATAGTCCACTTGAAAACTAGGTCTTTTTTCAGCAAGAGTGTCACTGGTCTTACTAGGCCTGCAAATTTAGATATGAACCGACTGACAAAATTAATCTTCCCCAAAAAATACTAAACTAATTTTTTATTTACTGGAATGGGTAAGTTCATTATAGCTACAACTCTTTCTGGATCTATAGAAACTCCTTCTTTATATACTATATGTCCCAATAGTTTGCCTTGAGGTACAACAAAGATACACTTCTTAGGATTCAGGGATATTCTAAATTCTTGACATTTCTTAAAAATAGATTCTAGATGATCAAAATGATCAAAAGTATTCTTGGAAAATATAGTAAGGTCATTAAGATAAATTAGGATGATTTTATTTATAAGTTCCCCAAATGTTACATCCATAGCTCTTTGAAAAGTATCTCCAACATTTGATAGGCCAAATGGCATTTTAGCATATGAAAATGTTCCCCATTTGGTAATAAAAGTAGTCTTATATTGGTCTCCATCAGCTAACCAAATCTGATTGTATCCAGAGAAACCATCTAGCAAGGAAAATCTCTCTGATCTAGCCACATTCTATAAATTGTTAAAGGCTCCAAGCAGCGAATTATGACAGATGTCCAAAATCGAGTGCTTTCGAGTGAGGACATATAAAAATATAAGTTACACGGAGAGTGCCATGTGTTTTATATAAGTGCTATGGAAGCTACCAAGTGTCACTTTCCAGTGTCACCTAAATAATAAGACAGTTTTCAAGTGAAAGTGGAAGCTGCCAAGTGTCCTCGCTCGTTTCACAGTTTTGGTTAAACACTTCTAGTTTCAGTTAGAGTCAGTAGAATGTTGGGAAGGGAACGTGTGGGCAATCTTAAGCTAGTTCTGTGCTATAAATATAGGGACATAGAAGGGGGAAAAAAAATAATCAGAAGATAGGAGAATTTTATGCGAGAAATTGTGAAGAAGTTTTAGACTCTCTTGTTGTAGCCAGTGATTTCATTTGCCTTTGTTCTATTTTATTGAGTTAGAAAGTTTGTATAACTATGCATGTCTCTATGCCTTTTATGTGACTGGAAGATTAATAAGAAGATTGAATAATGTGCCTTTGTTGATATTCTCTATGTTACTACAAAATTGTCTAAGTTGTGAGCCTTTGATTCTAATTATTTTTCATCTTTTACATTAATCATGCATTGACTGCTCTTTAATGTAATTGAATCTTCAAGATAGCTTCACTGTGCTCAGAATTAAGGATCGAACTAAATTTAGGTGCATTTCCATAGTTAGATTTTATTTCGTTTCATTTTTGTTTTTGTTCAGCTTCTATCCTTTTTCCCCAAAATACTTTTGAGTTAAAGAAGAGCCAGCTTCTTAAAAATCTGGAGGTCATTTCAAGTTGCAAGTCCCACAAACCTAAGACTTCCCATTGTTGGTGTTAAGAACACAATCTATTTGTTAACTTGTTCACCTTGTGACATTGGTGTTTTTGGAATTTCATTGTGTTTTCAATCCTCTAGCAACAAATTTCCTAGTTGAGATTCGGCAATAGCTTTTTCCAACTCTTGAACCATTTTCATATATTTAATTACGGATTTGACCATTTGAATTGCTATTGCTGATTCTTTCTCATTTTGTGCTTTATCACAAGATAACCACATTAGTTAATATAATACATTTAGTGAATATAATACATTAATTTTTAGTTTCATGTTATGTACTTGGTGGTTTATTGACTATCACCCTTTGGGGCTTTGATTGTTTACAGTTGTATTGTTTTTTATATAGCTAAATTATCCAATAAAAAATAATATAACACATTAAATAACATAGTTTTTAGAACACAGTTAGCTCAAGGAGTTATACAAATCTAATGAAATGAAATGATTTCAAGTATGTCCACAAGACCTAGTGATATATTGGGCCACAAATTGTATTTGTTTTAAAGTACATAAAGAGCTCTCTATTTTCCTTTGTATTCTTTTAATTTTAAATGTATCCCAATTGAGCTTGATTTGAATTTCCAAGCCAAGATATTTGTATTTTGATACCACTTTTGAGAGATTCAATTCAAATTGAAAATTATGATTCTTATTCTTCTCTTTTAAAGAGAAGATCAAAATTCTAGGTGAGCTAATATTCACTTGCATTCCAATCCCTTTAAAAAAATGTTCTAGAGACCATAGGTGATCTCATAAGTCTTGGGTTGTCTCTACCATTAGAATTAGGTCATTCATAAAACAAGAGTTTTCACCACATATTTAGTGAAGAGGATCCCTTCCCTTCCAAATTTTCTTACCCATTATTTTAGATTTTTGATATATAGCCCAAAAAATGTAGGGGACAAAGGCCAACTTTGATTCCCATGTTACTCCCAAAACACTTAAGACAACTCTACATGAGTTTTATTTTTTTCTTTGACTTGTTTGTACAATCAATCTGTGAACTGTTGGCTTGTAATACATTGGAACCCTTAGTTCCTCCATTTTGATTCATAATTTTCTCTTTGGTATTATGTCAAATGCTATATTAAAATTTATGAAATAATAATATACATCACATTATTTATTCCAAACCTTTGAAACTAGGTTTTTGGACATGACACAATGACTTTTTGTTAAATGTTTGGGTCTAAAATCTGCTTGTCATATTCCTTTATGTCTTATTTTAAAGCTCAAATGCTAATCCTACACTCTATCATACTCCTAGAAATATTTTCAAAGAGAGGATTTACCATGATAGTTTGATAGTTTGAGGGATCATTAACATATCTAATTTTAAACAAAGGTATGGTTGGTTGGTTGTCCATTATGTTGGGGAACTATTTTGAATGACTCATTTGAAATTTTTTTATGATTTGAGGCACTATAAATTTTTCTCATCATTTTAGATGTTTCATTTTTAAGTTGTCTCTATCTTGAGATTTAAGAGTTGTTAGTTTTGTAATCCTTCTTTATGATGTATTTAGTTTTGAAAATATATTCTTTAGCATTGATTGTAGGTGGGGAACTATTTTCTTTTTCATGCTCATACAATTATTTTGAGTACTCCAAATACTCCAACCACTGACTTACTATAATGTTGTTATTTGTTTGTGTTTTATTTTACATAGTTCCCTATAAAATATTTTTGGCTCATGATTCCCTAAGTAAATCATCTCCTTTCTTATTATTATTGTATATTCTTTCTTTTTTGTTTACACTATTTGTTCATATATTTTTCTCTTTGCCTTTGTTTTACCTATTGGTTGCTTTAGCTTTCTTCTTGTTACCTTGCATTGTTCATCATATCAAGGGTTTATTAGGAAGTTGTGTTTTTTTCCTTATTTTTAGGTTTATCTTACATGGATGCATTTAGGGCTTCTTGAATTAATTGCATTAGCCTCTATATTTTTAAAAATCTATACATATGTCGGATGTCCACTTGTTTTTTCATTCCTAAAGTGTGTTATTCAATGTTTCCTCAAAGGCTTGTTGATTTTTCTTTATCAAGAGGATGTTTTTTTACTAAGCAATTTAGTTTGATTTTCCCATGTGTTCTCAACTTTCTATTTGTCTCCTTGTAAATAAAATTTCATATATTGGGTTTGTGATGTAATTCAAGTTCCACTAGAGAGTTCTACTTTCAACTCTACATTTCCAGATATACATATTTGTGAACATATGACATAGTCGGCTACACTATGCATTATGGGTTTTGTGTGGATAATTCCTTGATTTTTTTTACATACTGATACCATTACATGTTATCAAACTATACATGTTGCATAAGCCTAATAAATCTTCTCTAAATTGTGTGATAGTCCCATGCTCATTCTTTTGAAACTCTAGTGATTTTATTCTTCTATCAACCAAAGGGTATTCATATTTATGTCCTCATTGTATCCTAGAATGTTGGCTTGTTTGTTTGATTTCCCTGCACTAAAGTCCCCTATTAACCAATCTCTCTTTTCTAACTACAAAACGTTTAAGTATTCATCTAGGTAATAAATTGAGCCTATCAATTTCTTCACACCATTGTTTTATCCTCACATTTCACCATTGTAACCTGATATGCTTATACCTACCCCCTTCCCTCAAGTTGCCAATTTTGCTTGATTGTTTGATAAGATCTTTCCATTATAACTAGTCTTCAAGGAAATCCCTTACTAGGTTGCTTGTGTCCTCTCCTCCATTGTATTTTAACTTTATGATATTTATGTTTGATAATATATCACACTGTTCTCCATATTCTTTCAACCATTTGTTAATTATGTTTGATAATCTATCATATCATTCTCTTTCTTAAATTATTTTTTCTTGCTTCCATATTTTGAAATGTTTCTTGCACTTCTTTCATTTGCATTATGATCACCTTTTCAGCACCTACCTTTGCATTTGTTGGAGTAAATGGTTTGTTTAATATCATTCCATTCATGTTACCCAACATCCATGAGTCTTTGCATTTTTTAACTTATGCTTTGAGCATGGTATTGTCTTATTCCAACCTTTTCTTGATTTTTATCATTCATTCCATTTTAATATATTTTATTTTATCTACTACTTCTAAGTTTCATATCTCTCTTTAATCCACATTATCTCTTTCACATAAAGCTATGGTGATTAAATGAGTGGAGTTGTTGTGGGGAAGTATGTTTCCTTGACATCTTGAATTTCTTGTAGGTGACCTCTACCTCTAGATTTATGCATCTCCTTGCTTATTTTTTAAGTTTTTTACATCATTGCATGATTGTGTTCTTATTCTCTCTTCTATTACCAATTTGAGTTGACCTCCTTTTTTAGCATTTCCTTGACCTATCTGTGATTTTCACCAAGCTTTTTATTATGATTTAGACAAGACTACTTGTTAATTTTTTACTATAACCCTATTTTTCCCTATGTGACTCTATCTCCTTTGTTTTCATTCTTTTTCTATGCTCCCTCATAACCTTTGCCCTCCCCTAAGCTTTTAGATGCCTTATTATTCTCCAATATTATTTTACATCAACATAGATTGGTTTTGCATTTCCTTATGAGAGAGGTACAGTTGGTAGAGATGATTAGATAATTATGTGGAAGCCATATCACTTGTGAATACAAATATGTGTGTTCTGAAAACCTTGTATGTTCCAATATTATCTCTAATAAAAGAATTAATGAAAACATATGTGGGGATTAATTTGTGTTCTATCATAACCTCCAATGTTATTTTTGGATGAGTCATATTTCTAAAAAGTGAAACTTGTTGTTCTTTGATCCCCTATTGTATCAATTGTCCCATCCTATTTACTTCTCCACTGGGAGTGTTTCCCCCATTGGGAGACAATGAATTTAATATCTAATATCCTTTTGTGTTGTTTTGAGACCCTTCCTTTTAACATTCTTTTTATATTTCCTTGATGCCTTTCCTTTATGCTTTAATATCCTTGCCCTGTATAAACACACTAAAACCCTGCATTAAAAGAGACCCAAAATGTGGTTTTAACACCTTGAAAACTACTCTAAAAAGGGAACCTCATATGCTACAATAGATTAGAAACAATCAAACATAATAGATTCATGGATGGCTGGAAGTAGGCTTTGCTTTAAAAAATCATGTAATTTCTTATCAACCATTGGACTTTTCATTTTTAAAAGCATAATTTTCATGAAGTAGATAATTACTAATGGACTCATTAGGTCCTTGTTTGAATTATGAAATTTAAAAATAAGAGACCTTCTCATTAATGTTAATAGAGAAATGAGTTAAGTGTTGGTCATCCAAAGGATTAAAATTATGTTTTGATTGAAAAGGAAGGTTGTAAAACCATCACAAGGTATAGTCCTTAAGGATCTTAAAAATATTATTTGTTCATAGCTAATCATTAGTTGCATAATCTAAACATAATACATGGAAGGCTTTAATATGTTGTTTTGAATGACATTTACCATCAAAGAGTGTAATCTTAAATGCAATGAATACTTTAGGTAGGCAAAAGTCTAAAATATCTTTAGACCAAAGGGATATGTAATAATTCTTAAGAGTTTATTGTATGGTTTGTTCTATTAGAACCTTGTGCTATTTAAGCAACCTTGGCTTGAAGATAAAAAAAATTATTGTGTGAGTGTTTGGTTGGTAGGATTAGTAGGCATATTAGATAATTACGAATATATGGTGTCACATGAATTGTAGGCTTATGAAGCACATAATAAGGAGTATGTTTTATAGATATAAATATTAAAAGAGTAAACTCTAGTGATGCATAGTAGGTATACTTGATATAGGCATCACTTGTTTAACCATACATGTAAACACATGAGTAGAAGTACTATTAATATTAGTATGAACACCTAATGTATGGCATATTAATTTCACTTAAAATTTTATCATATGGTTCCTCAAATGTGGTTTCCTTCACTTTCTTTGCATTTTTAGCCTTTAAGATAACATTCAAGATAACATCTATGTCCTTACATTATTTACTATTTGTTTAATCAATAAGTGTAAAATGCTTCTAATTATTCAGGATTTACACCATTAATCCCATTGATTTATATTTACCATGATATTTAATATTGTGTTTAACATTTTCATAATTATTTTCAAGTTTAGCATAGCATTATAAATAACATGTACATTTGCATTTGTATGTTCACTACCGATGTTTGTATCAAGAGAAGAAGTAGGATGTAATTGATGTATATATATGGGACCTTACCCTCATACATGGCATATAATTTATTCATGAAAGCATTGAGAAAACTAGGGCAAAGAATAAAAAATTATATTTTTTATGTAATAAGGAGAGATAAAAAATTAGACTTGAAAGTCAAACCCTAAAATGGGAAACAAATCTAAAACCCCAAGGAAATTTTAAAACCCTAATGAACAAGGAAACTATGGTTTACATATTCAAGTCAATGATTGAATTCACCAGTATTTTATTTTACACCTAGGAGATATAAAATAATGAAAACTATGCACAAATTTAGTTGACAAAAATAATTGTAAAAATCTGAATTGAAAGGGGATAATAAATATTGTAATTATTTCATTTAGAAATGACAAGAAAATAAAATGATGATTTACTTAATTTATTTTTATTCTTTGTTACTTACAAGGCATGTCATAAGATTTTAATATGCTCTGGTTGTGATTTGTCAACTTCTCATAGCTAGAATAGGGGCTAAACACCTACCTAGACACTATTGACAAAGTTAGATGCCTGTGGTAGTTGGAACAATCAAGATTTATTGGTAGTGTATTTATGTAGAGTGGGTGTTTATAAATTTTGGTAGCCTTATGATTATGCTTGTAATCTATTTTTTTGTAGGTACACTTCTTCAATCTTGTGTGATAATATTTGGTTTTTGTCTCTTTCATCCAATCCCTATTTTTGCTTAATTAACTATAAGATGAAGGGGGTAGTACTTTGGGTTGGACTAACCCAAAGTACTCCCTACAAAATGGTTGAGAATTTCCTACATTCTAATACATCAAGTGGGCTCAAACCACACGTATATCTCCCACTTGTGTGTGTGTGTGTGTGTGTGTGTGTGTGTGTGTGTGAAAAATCATAAATAATCTAGAATGTAGCTTTGTTTTTGATATTTAATACTTGGTACCATGTAACTTTGATCTTTTGTATTCAGAATTGACTCTATAGACTACACAAGGGATGCTCATTGAGGATTTGAGATTTGAATATGCCTTTTTAATAATGTTCTAAGAGAATGCTAGGTTTTTCCAAGTGATGCTCAAGTGAATAATAACCTTATGGATGATGATGATGATGATGATGTGTGTGGGTGGCTCTTTGTTGCTTTCCCACCATAACCAGCCCATAAAACATGTGTAGGCCAACCTAATGGAGACTTCCTAGTTTTAAAATTAGTCATTGAGGTCCCTTGGACACTTTTGGTATAGGGATACATTTGTGGTAATCAACATTGTTTTATTTTAGTAGTACCATCCTAGAAGTGCAAAATCAAGGCTCTAAAGTATAGAGAGTGTATATATAAAATTATGAAGGTATTCTTGTATTCACCAAACTAATCTTGAATAAATATATATGGCACATTGAGATGGATTAGATACTATAGGGGTAGACAGATAGAGGGAAAGTGTACTCAATATTTTGATCTATGTGAATTGTCCAATTATGTAACAAGGGGGGATAAAAAATTAGACCTAAAAGTCAAACCCCAAAAGGGGAAACAAATCTAAAACCCTAAGTAAATTTTAAAACCCTAATGTACAAGGAAACCTATGGTTTCCATTTTCAAGTCAATGATTGAGTTCACCATTTTTTATTTTAGTTTACACCTAAGAGATATAAAATAATGAAAACTATGAACAAATTTAGTATACAAAAATAATAAAAATAATTACAAAAATATAAATTGAAACGGATAATAAATATTTTAATTGCTTGATTTAGAAATGATAAGAAAATAAAAGGATGATTTACTTAATTTTTTTTAATCTATTTCTCACAAAGGATGTCATAAGGGTTGGAAATGCTCTAGATGTGCTTTATCAGCTTTTCATACCTAAAACAGGGGATAAACACCTACCTAGACATTACCGACAAAGTCAGACACGTGTGGCAGTTGACACAATCAAGGTTTACAAATAACTTTTGGGACCCCTACACTTGTGCCTATAAGATATTTTTTTGTAAAAGCACTTATTTGATACTGCAAGATAATATTTGGTTTCTATCTATTTCTTCTCAACCTTAGTTTTGCTTAATTTATTACAAGATGCTCTTAAAAAGGGGTTATTGCTTTGGGTTGGATTGACCCAAATCACTCCCTACAAAATGGTTGAGCATTTACTACATTCTAATACTTCAATAGGGTTCAAACCACACATAAATATCCCACTTATGTGTGTGTGAATAATCATAAATAATCTAGAATGTAGTTTTGTCTTTTGATCTTTAATACTTGGCACCATGCAAATTTGACCTTTTATATTCAAAATTGGTTGCATGTACTATTCGAGGGTTTCTCCTTGAGGGTTTGAGATGTGCATATGAATTTTTGATAATGTTTGAAAATACTTCTAGGTTTTTACAAGTGATGCTCAAGTGAATAATAAACTCAGGGGTAATTTTTATATATATGTGGCTCTTTGTTGATTTCCTTGTATAACCAACCCATGAAACATGAGTAAGCCAACCTAACATGGATACTTACCAATTTTAAATTTAATCATTAAAGGACCTTAGACACTTTCGATAGAGGGATAATTTTCTAGTAATTAACATTGTTTGGTTTTACTAGTACCATCTTTGAAGTACAAAATTAGGGATATAAGGTATATAGATTGTCAATATATGATTATGAAGGCATTATTGTATATACCGAGCTAATATTGAATAATTATATATGGTAGATTGAGGTGGATAAGATAGTATAGGGATATATTGATAGAGGGAAAGTGTGCTCAAGATTTAGATCTATGTGAATTATCCAATTATGTGAAATTTGATGTTGCCAAAGTACCAAAGACAAAATCTAAGTGTCTACAGTTAAAAACAATGAATTAAAATTAGGGCACAATTTAGATCTAAGATAATTCAATAATAAAAAACATTCACATTTAAAATATGCTTAAAAATAGAAATTGAAATAAATATAATACAATGAATAAGAAATGGAATTACAAGAGAAGTGAAGAGTGAGGAAAATAGAAACACTTGGTCACTGCTCTAGAAATCTGGAGTTAGAAACATGATATGGAAGTTATTTGGATTACAACCCTACAATCTGGACCTACACTATCAAAATGACATAATCATCAAGTTGTCATTTTATTACCATATGAAATTGATAGGATGTTAATCATGTGCCTATGATGTTATTATTTTTTACCTTGACACCAATTATGTAATCTACTAATTTTTTGGATTTAATAGGTAGTTGTGCATGTATATGATGAATATAAAAATGAACTTACTTTGGTTTATCTTACATTTTTATCTTAGCCTAATGCACCATAAATATTGTAATTTAAATAAAGAAAGAAAATATTAACTAGTTTGGGAAGCCTCTTGAGGAGTTGCAACTAATACCTCACATAGTTAGAACCAGAGCCAATATAGCTCTAGTGCATGTGAGTGTAATCCCAACCCAAGTGATATAAATATTTATGCATTCTATCCCTAGATAATCAAGTGTAACTACATGAGCATTCGCCTAGTCCTCCTTTTGATACAAGATGCATGTAAAACATTTTAAAAATATTGAAGAGTTAAAATATAGAATTTAATGTATTCTTAAGATATTGTTTCTCTTTATTGTTGATGAAATTAAGAGTATAAAAATTTCAAAACACAATAAAAATTAAAATTACAAAGAATAAAATTGAGAAACAAAAGAAAATTTTAATTCTTCGTTATTCATCTAAAACAATACATGTAGAGTCTTTTGTTATTGCACAACTCATAGATAGAGTTTTCATGCACAACTAAAATTCTATTGAAAGAAAATCTAATCCTAGAGTTAATTGAAATTACTATTTTTAGCTCTTATTAAAGTAAAAGGTAATACTAAAGTTAACTAAACTTGTTATTTTTAATAGTTTAAAAAAAATAGTAATTTGATATTTTTAGTAACTATTATTTATAGTAACATATTATTTTTACTAAATTTGGAATGCTATCTCAAATGGGACTTAAGCAATCCCAAATCATTCTCCTCTAGTTGAAAAATTGTAAACCTCTTGGTTCAAAGCTTTTCTTTCTTGTCTTCTTTCATCTCTTCATCTTCATTGTCATGTTTTATGGGAGAAATTTTTTCACTAACTTGAATATCAACTTCATCTAAATATTTTATTATTACATATACCCATTTTCATTCATATCTTCTAATTTCTCATAAACCTTCAATTGACCATTCTCTTCAAACCTTTCTAATTTATTCTTTTCATCTTCTTCTTCTTCATTTTTTATTCACTTTCATCCTCATGCTCCATGAAAGAAATTTATGAAACATGTTGAACATCTTTAGCTACACCATCTTCATGCATATAATCCATTTTCAATGAAATTCTTTTTGATGTCTTATTAACACCAGAAAATTCTTTTTCCAAAAGAGATTGTTTCTTCTCTTCTAAGGTCTTCTTGCTCCAAAAAATCTTTTTCCTCTTCATTCCAACAATACATGGTGTGATCCATGTCATCTTTATTTCCTATTTATATTCTATATTATATTGAGAAATCTATATTCTCGCAACCATCTTCCTCAAGTCTCTAATAACCTACATAATATTTTCATTCTACTTCTTCATTCTTTGTTGCTCCATCTCTCTTTCAGGAATGTGATTGGTAGGCTTCCAATTATGTCTAGAACACAATTATAGTTTTTTTTATTCTAACCATGTAAAATAAAAGGCAAGGGATGAAAATAAGAACACACGATAATTTTAAACATAAAAAAATGAAAGAATAAAAAAAATAAAGAAAAGATAACAACATAGGGAAATGCACCAATAAGACCTAACTCAAACTAATGGTTCATGTACACAAAACAATTTTTTTTTTTTTTTTATAAAACTAGGTGTCTACATAATTCCCCACTTTAATGTGCATGTGCATAAATCATGTGTTCATCAAACTAAAAAAAAATTGAAGCACATATATATACTTACCTAGAGAAGGATGGATGGAACTTCTATATGTTTGGGTGATACTCCACCTTACACACTTTTATGTCCACAACTCTATTATACCCATAAATAAATGATAATACTAACAAGTATTCAAATTCTTATTAAATTAGTAAAAATATAGTTGAATCTATTAGAATATTTGAAAAATAATTATAAACACATGTATGAAACTATATAAATATATTAATAGTGAATACATCTAAACCAACTAGAGATGGTAGTAAAATAATTGACTATTAAAGTCTCCTAATAACAAGTATAGCATGATCATCTATTATATCCATAGAAAGAAGAGAGGAAACAATAGCCATACAATTAACATGATAGTTAATTTTCCTATGATTATTGTAATTTCAAATTCATTATAGTCGGCAATTAAATTGTATATAAGATCTCAAAATGGCATTAAATTCTCTTCCTTAGTTTGATAAGTGCATTTTACTTGATTGGTGATAAGATTTGAGTCACAATAAGCTTTTACATATTATTTTTAAATCGTGAGTGATGTATAGACTTAGAATCAAAGCCTCACATTCTTTTAAATTTTTGGTACATGAAAAGCTCAATCAATATGCTAGTAGAATTGTATGACCTTGAGGTGTCACTAATTCAATGTTAGCCCCAACATTAAAGCACATTTAGACCCATCAAAGTACATGGTCCATGTTTTATTAGCATAACTGGTCTACATAAAAAAAATCTTCAAAAGTGTCATTCATATGAGTGTGGTCTAATAAGAGAGTGGTTACAATCTAGTGGTGATGACATGCCCTATCACCAATTTTTGGGGTATAAACTTAAGTTCAAACTCAAGAAGTAACATAACTCAATTTTATGTGTTTTAATAGGTAACGCATGGAAAATATATATATCAAAGGAATAATCTTGGAAATAATTTGAATATCAGTATTAAGCATGCAATGTATGAGATTTTGTGTAGTTGACATAATAGCTAAGCGTAAATTTTCAAATGATCTATGCTTATTTTTTTAATCGACCAATGTTTGATTGATGTAATAAATAGCGCTTTATCTATGCTCACCATCATATTTTGCTAACAAGTTGTCCAAGGTGTGCTCATTGGTAGATATATATAATAAAAATGGTCTATCAGAGATAAGTATCATCATGACTGGTGGATTATCTATATATATGTTGTATTTCATTAAAATACTTTTGACATTGTTCATCCCATTAAAACTATTTTTTATCAATTAGTTGAGTTATAAATTGTCAAATAGGTTTATTTTTCCTTGTAAACATTTCAGTTGTTTTAACTTCAGGGTGAAGGTGTATCAAAAATGGATTATACTCTCTTAAGATCAACCTAGATACCTTTTTGGGGGATAATAAAACCAAACAAATTTATAGATGTAACACCAAGACACATTTCTTAAGGTTTAAGTTAAACGTTGTGTTTCTTCAATCGCTCAAATATTTTACATATTTATCTATCATATTATTAATGTTTCATTGATTTTCCCAAAATTTCATCAACATAGTCCTTGAAAATATTGTGCATGTAATCATGAGAAAATTAACACTAACGTTTTTAAGTCTAAACTTCATGCCAAAATATAAAAATGTGCCCAATGTGGTAATGAAATCAATCATGTACTAGTCAGCAAGATTTATCTTAATTTGAATGTAGCCAATGAATCCATCCATGAAAAAGCTCATATCCATCTTGGAATCCAAAAATCATATCAATTTTAGGTAGATAAATTTCATACTTTGGAAAAGTATTTTTAAAATCTCTAAAGTTAGAGCATGTACTCTAATGCGTATGTCAAGTTGTTTTAACTAGGACAATGTTAGAAATCTAAGGTGAATAATTAATGGGTCTTATTAACCCCACATCTAATAGTCTTTAGATTTTTATGTTAACTAATAAATAGAATTCAGGAGTCATATTTTTAATATTTTTCTTGACCATTTTAGCATCAAGATAGACAACTAGATTATAAACTATGATGGATGGATTGATATTGGGCATATCAGAATAAGCAAAAGAAAATAATTCAGTAAATTTTGTCAAATGTTCTTTATGGTATTTATCTACTTGAGGTGTCAATAATGCACTAAGTAATAAAAATTTAGGATATTATTTGGTAATATAATAAAATTAATTTGTTGCTTTGTTAATTAACTTAGATATATCCTCAATATATGTAGTAGTAGGTAATGAATTGAGACCATTTGGTGGAATGTCATCTTCAGTAGGGGAAGGCTCACACACACCAAATTATTTAGGTTGGTAAATTTATGGGGGAAATATATATTTATAATGATAATAGGGTAAATCAAAATAATATCCCATATATTCTTGAAGGGATTCAATGTTATAAAAATTACCTTGAGAGTAAGTAACTTACATGAATCATCTTCATTGACTATTTTAGTATAGATAATCTCTAGAAAAGTAACACTGTAAACTTAATTATGATGAGATGTACTAGGCTTGGAAAAATTATCATGTAAACATATATACAATAAATCACATACTAATTATAAGCATTAAGAGTTTTGTCATCCTCTTGGAATGGTTACTCTTTATTTGTAATTTTTGCACTATATCTAAGACATAGTTTGAATTGATTAGGAATCAAGATTATTGGCTTTGTAATATCTTAATCATTTCACCCTAATTTGATACATTTTTATCCCATATTATTTACACATTTAAACCTATTTCACACTTCTCTAAAGTAGTTTTGGATGGACAAGGATATTTATTTAGTTGATTAGTATTAAAACATTTGTAATATTAAACATGGAGTATGGGAAAGGTTTCCAAAAAACTTAGGGAGTAAAATATAATTTTGGAATACCAAAAGTGTGCATATCATCTCAATATTTCTTAGGACTACATAGTGTAAAGTTAAGTTTTGATAATTGGTCAATTATGCTATCATGTTTGTAATCATCTTCGTTAGTCTCATCCTGATCTTGATTATTCTAATTACTATTACTTATTTTTCCTATAGTGTATGTATGTATTCATTACATTGGAATAGATTTTTGAGGCGTTATGATCTTTGGTTGAGGTATGTTAGGGTGTTATGACATTTGTGGGTCTTACAACTTTAAAAAATTATAAGGGTACATCATCTTTGAGATAAGTATAGATGTAACCTTGATGTACAAAATTTAAAAATCTATGTAATTCAGAGTGAACTGAATTCATAACATGGATCCATGGTTTGCCAAATAAAATTTTGTCATTAACATCATTAGATACCACTTGACAATATATAACTAGAATTTTAGGCCCAACATTTATGATCAATGTAATTGTTATTTGGCTTCATGGTTTATTTTCAAATCATTTTATGATTATATATAAAGTTATAACATATTCACAATCAATTCTTAATGCATTAAGGAAGGAATTGATAAAGATATTTAATCTTGAACTATTATCTATGATGACCCAATTGATTCCCATATGGTTAATAATAACTTGAATGTACAAGGGAAGGTTTTGGTCAATAATTTATTTAAAAGGTAAGTGCCATAATTCAAAGGAGATGAAATGTTTACTATTTCATAAAATTCTGACAATAAAAGCAAAATAATTTGGTTCAATATTACTTCGAAAGCTAACATCACTCAAGGCATCATGCAATATATCATTGAAAATAGTTGTCATGTTTAGTATTAAGATGGAAATCTTGGCATGGCTATTTCTAAGTTAGTCCATAAGATCATAAGGTTTATATATCTGGATCCTAATCTTAGAAGGAAGAGGGGAGGTTAGAGGCCTAATGAGGGGTGTTTTGGCTAACCCACCTTGAATTAGAGAGAGAGAGAGAGAGAGAGAGAGAGAGAGAGAGAGAGAGAGAGAGAGAGAGAGAGAGAGAGAGAGAGAGAGAGAGAGAGAGAGAGAGAGAGATTTTATTCCTTACCCCTTCGAGTTATTATGACATCTACCTCATATTGAATGATCATATAATCAATAATAAAAGGGATACCACTAAGAGGAGGGAATCAAAACTATCAAGTATAAGGATATCATCAAAAGAGACCCTATCATGTCTCAATCCATAATCTAATATTTTATAATAAATGTGAGGAAAGAAACATGATCAAATTGGTAATAATTTATATAAAAACCATACGAGAAATCCTAAAAAAATGTAAATATTATATATTTCACATGCCATTTCATAATTGAGTGTAACACGTAAGTCTAATCTACCCATGATAAAAGAGAAGAAAAAAAAGTCCAAGAATAATCTACTAAGTTAAAATAGACCAAATTTAAGTGAAGATGATAGGATCCAAGCCAAGGAAAGCCTAATGATAAGGCGTAAACAAGGAGAGGGTTTTGATAAAACCTTATAAAAAAAGAAAAAGAAAAAAATCAAACCTTATAGGGAGAGGGTTATGAAACCCTAGATTGTATGATTTATAGGATCAGGTTCACCAAAATGATTTAACTATATAGTGTAATAGGCTAATTAATCTACACACAATGAAGTAAAACTATGGAACAATGTAGATCTAGGATAATGTAATAATAAATGACACTCAAATTTATAATATGCATGAAAATAGTAATTGAAATCAAACTAAAGCAATAAATAAGAAATTGATTTTAAATATAAGTGAAGAGTGATTAAAATAGAATCATGTAGTCACTATTATGGAAATTCATAGCTCAAAATAGGATCTAGAAGTTATATTGATAGGAACATTACAATCTAGACCTACATTTAAAAAGAATAAAATTGTCAGGTCATCATTTCTATACCATATGCAATCAATAGGAAATCGATTATGTACCAATGTTGATTCTATTTTTTGTACCCTATATTTGATGGTGTACTATTTGTATTTTTAGGTTCTATAAATTTCTAGGCAATTGTGCAAGCAAATGAATAATATGACAATGAACTCTGTTGAATTGGTGGTAAAAATGTCAAATATGTCTTCCCTTTTAATATTGACCTAATTTTACACAAAATTTGAAAGAGGTATAATGAAATAAAATTTAAGTTAGCTTAAGTAACCTATGGAGGTATTACAAATATATATCTTCCATGTTTAGAATCAAATCCATTATATTTATATTATGTGTGAGGATAATTCTAACCCAAGCAAGAGAAATCCTTATGCCTTCTCTCTATATATAATCAAGTGCAACTACATGAGAATTTATTTAGTCCTATTTTTTATACAAGATATAATTAAAACATTTTTTAAGTCTTAAAAATTAGAACTATCGAATAGAATGTGTGCCTAATACCTTATTCCTCTTGATTCTTCTTATTGAAACTCCTATATAAGGATTTGTATATATAGACTTATTGAGTTTGAATTAAGAACCTATTGGTATGCAAGATAATAAACATTTAAAGATAAATAAATGACACCATGAGTTTAAACATCGAAAAGTGGTGAAGCGGTGTAGAAATGTGCATAAAACCAAAAGGGACAAAATCAATAGGTTGTCAATAGTGTCTATGACACAATTTTAAAATTATCAATTCCAACCTAGCATAATAAAAGGTATGGGGATGAAGAGAGAAATAACATAGGAGGCCTTTAAACATAGCCAAAATAGAGAGGAGAGAGAAAAAATAATAAAGAAAATAACACAATGACAGAGAGAAGGGAAAAAAACACATGGAAAAGTGCCAATAAGACCCTAATTTGAACCAATGAATCATATGCACAAAAAAATACTAAATAATGTTCAATAGAAAACTTTGTTCCACAATTATTTGTCTACACCTAACCTTCATTGAAGAAGAGTGTTCTACTAGACCCTATTTTTAACCCTTTGATGCCTAATGGCTAATTGATGCTCCTTGACCTTTATATCAATTAACCTCCCCATTTCATGAATGTAATGAGTTCCAAAAGAGAAATCAATAAAAAACACACTCAACTTTTTCATGGGGTCCATATTACCATTAGAGTATTTTAACACCTTAGTATGTTGTGAAGAAGAAAGGTGGCATTGATTATTTTGCACTTAAGTATATTTAAAATTTTGTTAGAGATTCCTTCAACATGTGAAAGAAAAGATAAACTAAAATTGTAGAAAGATGATCCAAATTTTTCCTATATTTTTTATTGATAAGATTGAGCTTATATGAAAGGCATCGAAAATTTTCAGCCCTTATAGCCATTCACCTTCAATATCTTAGTTAAATTAAGTATTTATTATTCCAAGTTCTCATCAAAAATCCTAAATACAAATTACACAAAGGGTTTTAGGATCCCCAATTTTTGTGTTTGATGGTGGTGAGAGGATGCATGAAGATAAATATTTGTGTGCATAATTTTCCTATAAACATATCATGTTAAGGACCCGAGATCTTTGGTTATGAGCAGGACATCCAAGAACTATAAACTATCTTTGTCTTAAGCCCCTTAGTGAATTTTATGAAGTCATAATTTTGTTCATGTGATCATGAAATTATTTATATTTTATTAGATTATGTTATGACAAAAAACCTATTTACATAAACATATATTTTCTATCATTTTTGTATTTCTAGTGAAATGGAATCGAGGGCCTACTCCTCAAATAAATCCACAAAAAGTTTAACTATGACCAAGGAGAGTAGAGAATCACTTACGACACCCTCTATTTTATCATAGATTATTCTCCTAAATTAAAACATAGTGGATCTCAAACAAGATTCAACTAAAGAATTTTTTCCCTTATTTGTGTCAAACCTAGACAAATTAATTGCATTTACTATTAGTATCCTGGTGAAATGAGACACTATCAAAGCCTACAATTATATCACCCTTATCCACCATTATGTCCTTTACCAACTAATTGAAGTGTGGTGAATACTTTATGAAGGAATAAGTATTCCCCACCAAATGATTAATCCCAATAGCCAAGAATGACAAAAGCTTATAGGTTAGAGAGTCACTTGTAACACAATTAGTTTCAACAGGACCATGGGTTATGAATTCTAGGTGCACCTTAAATTATGGGTGTGATTAGCTTGTTAGTTTTGATCTTATTTTTTACATTATCCTCCAAAGAGGAATTTTTAATGGCATAAATAATTTTATTTGAAATAAAATATGTTGGATAATAATCTAATTTTCTAAACCCTCCACTATTATATAAATGGTCAAGAATCTTAACTTCATATTCTATCTTGTTTGTCACCATTGTAGTGTTTCCCTTATTTTTATTACTAACTAAAATGATATTATTTTTGTTTAGCCTCTTTAAAACAAATCACTCATTCTTAGAAATGTTGCACTTGTGATTTTTTTCATGTCATAATGCTATCACAAAATATTATCTTATTTCTTTGGCCACTGCCTTAGGATGAAATATTATGACGATGTCAAGGTCAACCATGAAATCCTTTAAAGGTATGTGATGAGGAGATATTAAAAAAGATAACCCCTTATTGAGAATAATAAAAATATATTTATTGAATCTCAAGTCTAAGAGAGTTCCCAAAAGTTTAGCCTCTCAATTCTCCACCACCTCTTGAGCTTTCCAATTAACAATTCTACATTACTCCTCATTGTCTACCTCCATTCTTATTTAAGTTGGGGTTGAACCATGTAATCTACCATTGGCCAAATAATGTGAGCTAACATACAACAAATCTATCCATATTTTGTTGACATTCATTTTAGATATTGTGTCTCGTATGTTTTGTTAACTTTGTCGACTTAAATTTCAAACCATAAATACCAACTAACCACATTTTTGTTGTAACCACCTATATATAAAAAATTGTTGATGAATGATAAATATATCAATGAACCTCAAATATATATATTTTTTACTATAGCCCTGATGAATATATTTAACATAAAAAAATATTATATAAATTACTTTACCATATTTCTTATGGACCTTTTCAATATATAAATAACTTATCAAAATAAAAATTAATATAAGTATTTATTATATATTTTATGATTTTTCTTTCATTAAATTCAATCATATATCATCTTTATAAAATATCTACATTTGTATCATCAAATCAATTTAATTATACATTGAAATAATATATAAATATAGAATATCAAGATTTTTTTATCAAAATATATAATCATATTTATTTAAAAATTAAACATAATTATATAATAAATCTAATAAAAAATGAAATTATATAAATATAATTATAACTATATTTTTCAAAATAAATTTAATTACATTTTTACTCTAAAGTAAATGGGCAACACAATTTATTTGGACATGAATAGTAAACATATAAAGTAGCTTTAGTAGTAATTATAAAGGATTAAAACTAAAACTAAAAGAAACAAAATGAGTGAATAGACATATAATTTTTCAAAAATACCTAAACTAATTATGGTAAGGTGTATAGTTTATAAAGTATGTAAAACATGCAAAACATATAGCATATATGTATAGTTTATAAAGTATTCTCTCATGTGTTGAATACTTTACATATAAGGCCACACATACATTAAATCAATTGATAAGGGAATATATGCCCATTCATTTTTTATATCAATAAAACTTCTTGGTATTGACAAACTTTGTCAATGAGTATTATTCATCTTATCATCCTACTCTAGCAACACCTTGTTCACTTCAACCATGTTGATGAGACCCATAAATGGTTACATCTAACTTGTTTAATTCTTTCCTTACTATTTCATTTTTATCATAGTTTTCATTCCTAAAGACTCATAATATACTCATGTGTGCGCGTGTGTATGTGCATGTTAAGTAAATCTTAAGTTTGATATGTTATTTCTAAGTTTTTTAAGATAAATTAATGGTTAAATAAATGGTTTGATATTTTCATGGCTATTAAATGAAATGAAAAATATACTTGTTTGTTATGTTTAGTAACCTACAACCATTTTGGCAAATATGCTTACAACTTTGATTGGTTAGATTTTAGAGACATAGAACACTCTTTAAAACTAGGAACCACCCATAGACACTAGCCATGACCACCTACAAAAATTTGCTAAGTGCACTTGTAGCAATGGCTATAGGTGGACATTTCCCAAATTACAACAAATCTTCCAACTATCACATCCAACTATTTTTTTTCTCACTCAATGATCTCCAAAAATCATGTAATGTGATGAGAAGTTTTTATGACTATATGGGAAATTCATATCACCATGTTTTCATCATTGGATTGTACAACCATATCGTTTTAACCATCATAATTACCTCCTTATATATTTTTATCTAATTTTTATCATTATGCAAGATATTATGGTTGTAACCATTATGTCTTTATTTAGATAATAAGCACCTGACTTCCCATTACATAAGGGGAATATTTTTGGGTGATTACAAGCTTAGCATGATATAACTTAGAAATATAGTGATTAAGAGTGAAAGATTTATTGAAATATTTTTTAATTCACTTTTGTAATCATTCTACTGATATAGAATTTGATCAATGAAATTAAAGTGATTTGAGTTAAAGAATTCATAATCAAGGGATTTGAATCATAAGTCCAACCAAGTAGGGCCCACTTGTGAGAAGTTGTTGCTACAATTTCATCTGTTAAGTGGAATTTTCATTCAATTTGTGTTTACATTCTTGTTTTGTGTGTGTGCCATTTGATTTCCATAGTTGATTTTATTAGAAGTCTTTTTTCTTATGTATGGTTTCTCAAATATATTTAATTCAAGTACAAGAAGATTCCAAAACAATATTGGTTTCCCTTATATAGTTTTCTTTTTATGAAATTTCTATTTCATGTGTGTTTACATTTTTTTATTTACATGTCTACCAAGTGTGTTTCCTATATACAACCATTAGTACCTTAGCCTTCCAAAGAGTTTAATGTGTATATATAGTGTAGACATCTTGCCAAATTATATGAACCCTAGGTTGATAGTTTAATGAACAAGCATTCTCAATAAACCAAGTGGTTTCCCAGTTGGAGTGCATTTATTGGGTTGTATGTATGGTGATTGGATTGCATCAGTTTAATTTTGGAGTTGATTTTTACAGACATTTTGGTGTATTTTCTAGGGAAGGTTTCAAGCATTAGAATCTCTAAAGGTTGATATATATTTATTATTTTTATAGAAATAAAATTTATCGCTTTCATAGAAGTAAAATTTATTAGTTTTTACCACAAAAATTCCTATTTTTAGCATAATATTTATTGATTTCAAGAGGATTTTACTACTATTTAGAGGTATATTTTAAATTTCTAAAAATTAGAATAGGCAAAACCAAAAAACCCTTTCAAATTAACCATGTGCATGGCAAGTTAGACAAACATAGAAAGAAGGTGGAAGTGTTTGTATGTAGCATGAAAGAATTTATTTGGGAAGAGTCTTGCCTAAAAGACTAAGCTTACATGTATAAAGAATAAGCACATATATCACATGAAACAATGGAGACATCACCTGCAATAACATATATATCACCTATAATAATAGAAACATCCCTTATAGCAATAAAAATATCACATGTATCAACAAATATGTCACTTATAATGACTGAAGAAACAACTATAGTTGATCCATACCAACTATTGGAGGCAGAAAAAAGTAGTAACAAAAGATTTCTTAGTTGAATTGGTAAAAAATTATGAGAACAAAGGATAATAGGATCTTCATACTCTTAATAAGGATGTCTTTGCATCATTCCAAAAGATGTATATTTGGCCACCCACACTCAAGAATCAGATATTCAGATCCCTCCACCTTCACTCACACTCCTCTTTCAAATCCCTTGTAGCTCCAAAGAGAACTTCAAAACCTACTAAAACCACTAACTCAATCTAAGAAGACATATATTTTAACTCCTAGAATCCCCACTCCATCACCCATAGTTAGAAGAGTTTCCTCTCCTTTTAATAAGCTTATATCCACTGTCATTACAAAATATGGGGAAAAGTTGACAAAAAATTTAAAAATTGAATGGTAAAACTCTCTAGTTTATAAGTAGTTTGAAAAATAATGGGGGACAATCATGAAAAAAACTTTGAGGCCACAACCTTCAAGTTCCCCATCAGTACCCCTATGGGTAATGCACCCATGAAAAATATCCTTATCTTTACTTTGCACAACTTTACAAGAATGGATGATGAATATCCTGATATGTTTGATTTGATTTTGATGTCATATGTTGTAGTGATAACTACAATCAGGATGATCAAAAGCTAAAACTATTTACATCCACTCTCAAAGATGCAACCCTTATATGGCTTATGAGTTTGGGTAAATATGCAATATCCACTTGGTAAGAGATGAAGGATAAATTCCTCTTAAAGTATCAAGAGTACTACAAAGGAAGGAACTATACAAGGAATGACATCATCTAGATGTCACAAAATGAAGATGAACCATTATAAGATTACTTGGAGAGATTCATGTTTAGTCTACAAAAATCTAAACAAATTACTTTAGATCAAGAATTTATCAAGTTGGTATTTTCTAAAGGAATCAAGGAATAATGTCTCAAAACATTGGATCTTATAAGGAGTAGAGATGTTTCAAGGTTGTCATTCAAATATATCACTCTCTTATGAAGAAACTAATCAAGATCAATGATGAATAAAACTCATAATAATCAAGCTTCATTGTTGTCATCAACTAAATATACCAATGGATAGTCAATGATGGGAGTCAATAATTTATTTTAAGACATGAATCAATACATCATCAGTCACCTAGTCACACATATAATTACATTTCGCACATGGAATAAACAAGAAGAAATGGATTAGGCCTTGATTGTATATTGTCTAGACTACCTAAGAATTAAATTGATTACAAATGCCATGTTTCCTATGTCAATTTATCTAGAATAATAAATAAATATCCTGATGCATTGGATCTTTATGCCATTGGTGGAGATAGAAAGCAAATATTTTATGTATCCTAATGGAAACCATAATGAAAAAGACCAAATAATCTAGGTATGTCATATAGTTATTAGTATTTTAATTTGCATGCACCTACTCCCTAGAATCTACCATCCCAACCATAACCCCATAATCAAAATTAGTATTGAAAAAACCCTCAATCCCAAACAAAATATAAGAAATACCAAAAATAACCATGGCATCAAAAAAAATAAAAACTATCAATGGAACTCACCCTCTAACTAATGGTGGTAGTAATGGTGAGGGAATCAATCTTGGCTCAACCAAACTATTATCATTCAATAACTTGTAAAACCTCACATGTAAAAACAACCATCATCAATGCCAATAAATCTCACTCCACCTCTACCTATAGCTCCATAATTTCCCACCCAACTTTCACCTCATCCAAATAATAAATAATTTTAGCTGATATATAATAATGATGTGATAACTTACCCCACTTATTCAGTTGAATTTAACAACTTTTAGCATTATTCAAGAAAGACTCTCCCAAATCCCACTCCTCCCATAATAATGAAACCTATCAAGAAGATCCAAAACACACCAACTTATCCACAACCATATAATAATAGTCAAGCTCTTGAACCTATCACATTCCCCAAAAAAAGTATCACCAAATAGTCCTCCTTTTCTAGAAAGACTAAATATGTAAAAATAAGAGCTAGAATCATAGTTTGACTTTGTAGGCCAGTTAAAAAATGTTTGTGTCAAATACATTTATTTATAGTAATTAAGGATGTTCCAATTTACACTAAATATATATGGTAATTTTTCCTTAAGAAACCTGTTAAAAAATGAAAATATCCCAAGATTGTCCATGTGGTTGGGAAACTTATGAATATCATGTTGGGTAACATCATCCCAACCAAATATTATGACCCAAACAACCTAGTTGTTGATGTTTACATCAATGACATCCTTATTTAAAACACTTTCTTTGATTTAGGAGTATCCATCAATGTCATGACCAAAGAAACCATGAGTAAACTTAGACTTATAGGCCTTTGTGAAACACCCACTATTCTATAGATGGAAGATTGTTCAATAGTAAAACCTGGGGGAGTTAGAGAATATCTTATTTTCATAGTACACTCATGAGAATATCTCATAAATTTCATGATATTACAACCCAAATCAAACCTAGTTGGATATCCTCCTATCTTAGATAGACCTTGGCTAGATATAAATGATGCATTCATTGGATACAGGTCAAGAAACATGCTCATTTCCAAAGGCATCACCATGAACATATTGGTTTTATATCCACATATCCAACCTTCATCATATTTGGGGTAATATATGTGGATAGAAGTCAAGGATGATGACCAAGTTCCCTTTAAAACCCTTCTCACCATTGATTGTATACATTTCTTGCAAACATAAGAGGAAGACACAATCACTTCAAACATCATACAAAACATGTATAGAGAAGACTAACACACTGATAACATCCTTGAAAGCACACATTGTCCCCTTTCCAATATCTTTCTCAAAGAATAATACTCAGACACAAGGGAAGATATTAGTATATTTAATTACCTTCTACCACACACTTGCTACCTTGGCACTCTTCTAGGGAATATTGAATCTATGACAACCATATCAAAACAAAGTGGATATATGACCAAAAAAACCCCTCAATGTCAATAATAAATTGTATCCCCAACATGAAACCTAGGTAGTCACCATGCTTCAAAAACATAAAATATCATTTGCATGGAATTATCATGATATGCAAGGAATACATTAGGATATTTTCACTCACCAAATATGTATTAAATAAGAGTGAAACCCCATTAGGCAACCTCAAATAAAGGTAAACCATGTTTAATAAATTATAAAAATTGAATTACAAAAACTCTTAGATGCAGGTTTCATATACCCCATCTCTGACAGTGAATGAGTGTCTCCACTTGTCATTATCCTAAAGAAGAAATAAAAATGACATATATGTGTAGACTATAGAGAATTAAACACTGCCATAAATAAATATCACTTTTCTCTTCCTTTATTGACCAAGTTGTTGATGCCCTCTCTAGAAAGAAGTAATTATCTTTCCTTGATGGTTTCAATAGATATAATCAAATCAAAATTTCTCAATAAGACAAATTTTACATGGCATTAGGGTACTTATGCTTACTTAGTCCTCCCATTTAGGATATGCAATGCTCCTTCCACCTTTCTAAGAGCAATTTTGAGCATTTTTTATGATCTATGTCATGATTGCTTTGAAATATGTATGGATGACTTCATGATCTATGGGGACACTTATAAATAATCTCTCATAAATTTGGAGAAAGTTCTCTGGTGTTTTCAAGATAATAGCCTATCTTTGAGCCATGAGAAGTGTTACATGCTTATGCAAGAATATATTCTACTAGAACATCATATTCCAATGTAGGAATTTAGGTATACCATGATACTATAGAAGTGATTAACAAATTGCCTACACAATAAAATCAACGAGATGTGAGAAGTTTCTTAGGACATGCTATATATTATCACAGGTTCATAAAATAATTTAGCAAGATAGTAGCTCCATTTTTTTTAATGAAAATATGCTAATTTTTTATGTACTGATGTTTGTTAGGAAGATTTTCAAACAATCAAATAATTACTTGTGACAACACCCATGTTGAGAGGTTTAGATTGGAAATTACCCTTCCACGTTCATACTAATGCATCTGACACAGCACTTGGGTCAGTCCTTGGGAAAAAATATGGGTCACTCAACTCCATCATTTATTTCATTAGTAAGAATTTATAGCATGCAAAACTAAACTACACAATCACATAGAAGGAGTTACTCACGTTAGTTTATGCTATAAGTAAATCTCAACATTACATTATTGGTTAACCTATTTTTATCCATATTGATAATATTTCTATTAAATACTTAATGAACAAACCAAAAATTTTTGGTAGGATAATTAGATGGTTTTTGTTGTTACAAGAATTTGATATCACCATCATAGATAGCCTAGATAAATAAAACATAGTTGAATATTTTATGTCTAGATTACAATCTGATGAAAATAGTCCACTAGTAGATGAATCTTTTCTTGATGAACATATCTTTGATTTGACTATTGACACTGCATGGTTTTCAAATGTTGTTAACTATTTGGTTGTAAGTAAGACTCCTACACATTTTTCACCCAAGGAAAAATGCAACGTAGTGGCCAAGATCATCCCATATTCATGGATTTCTAGATACCTCTTTCACATTAGACCTAATTTGATCATGAGAATATGTGTGAGAGAGGATGAAGTGTTTGATATAATTCATGCATGTCATGATGAACCCTATAGGAGACATTTTTGAAGTAAAAAAGACAACCTACAAGATCCTTAACACTAGTTGATATTGGTTCAATATACAAGTAGATATTATTTCATATACTTACCAATGTGATAGATGCCAACATATGAAAATCACATGATCAGATGAGATTTCACTTCAGCCATAATTAATCTTAGAACCATTTGAAATATAGGGGATTGATTTCATTGGCCCAATAGATCCCCCTTATCAAGGCAAGAGTAAATTTTGGTATGAACCAACTACCTCACCAAATGGGTAGAGGTTAGATCTTTGACTCATGCGTGAGATGAAAATGTAGCATAATTTATTTATGAGGAAATCTTCACAAGATATGTAATTCCATAAGAGATAGTATCCAATCAAGGTTCACATTTTATGTCCATTTTATTTTTATCCCTATTATGAGAATATAAATTTAGGCATAAGAATCCCATTTTGTATTATCCAAAATCCAATGGCCAAGTATAAGTCTTTAATAGGGAGTTGGAGAACATCCTTACCAAAATAGTAGTTATATACCACCATGATTGGGAAAAACATCTTTCGAATGTTGTTTGGGCTTATAGGACTACATGGAAGATAACCACAAGGTTCACATCTTATGAATTTATGTATGGTAATAAGGTTATTCTTTCCATAGAGTTTGAACTAAAGACTCTAATGACTACCTTATAACTTATCATGGATTTAATAGAAACACAAAAATAAATAAACCTATAGATTAACTCTCTTGATGAGCTGAGAAGAAAAGCTCTACACCATAGAAAAATGATTTAGTAGAAAAGGACCAAATGGCCTAATAAGTTATTAAAATAAGGAAGTTAAAACCATGTGATTGGATATTATTTTTTTACTCAAAATACAAGGACCATAAAGAAAAACTTCATACCAGACGGTTAGTTCCCTATGAGATAGATAAGGTGTTTGATAATGATGTAGTCAAACTATGCACAATTGATCCAATCAAATTCTTTTTTATTATCAATGGACATCATCTCAAGTTTTACAAGAAACCTCTCTCCAAATAAGAATTCATTCATAAGATTAAAACTTAAAACCAACCTTGTATATACATGAAACTCAATCATATACTAGATAAACACTATGACCAACCTATTGGTCAATCAACAAAACTTGTTAAAATCTAAAAAATACCAAAATTATCCAAACCCCACAAACTAATTCACTAGTGTACCTAAAAATTCCTTAAATTTTCTATACAACTATAACTTGGTGTTCTCAGCCTAGGAAAACACTATAGAAAGAGATAAAGCATTGCAAGAATGTTTACATCTGGTTCCCTACAAGTTAAGCCTTTTAACTCAAAAATTTTATGATCCCACATCATTTTAGATGAGTTTTTTATAATAATTAGATCATGTCTAATGATAGTTTTCTAGGAGTTGATGGTTTCCTTTGTGAATTTTACAAAGCCACTTAGCAATTATTAGGGCTAGATGTGCTTTAGGTTATAAAGGATCCTTATGCATTAAATATTTTGGGGTAATTATCAATAAAAGAAACATTAAACTCATTTATAAAGTAGGAGATCCAAAACTAATTATTAGTTGGAGGTTGATCACCCTTATCAATATCTAAACTAAAAAATCATTTCGAAATCACTCGCACTTCACCTTCACCACATCATGCCTACAATGATCAGACTAGAGCAAATAATTTTATGAAATTTTGATACATTTTTTGACAATATCATTTTTGTTTAGGAAGGAATGGAGTGGTCCCATGCCTCTTGGTAAAGGACCATCTTCCTCAAAATTGATTTTGAAAAATCCTATGGCCATAATGAGAGGCCATTTATTCTCACCATGGTTAAAGCCTCAATTTTTGGTAAGTTTTTTCTTTTGGGTATTCATACTCTCTTCTCATAGGACTTGACTTGTTTGACCATAATTGGACACAAGTATGATAGTTTTGGATTTTTAACTTTATCCGATAAGGATGACCTCTCACTCTAAGTTTGTATATTATTTCAACTGAAGATTTTGGCTATATTTTTTCACATAGCTAACCTTGGCCTGATTTTGAGAACTTCCCTTCCCAATCACACCAATCAATTATTTAAAGGGTGTTTCTTATATGATTCTTTCCTCACACTATTAGAGCATGAAGCTTGATTTAGATAGACACCATGTTTCCTTAATATTTTTCGGTAAGTGCATGGAATTAGGGGGCTAAAAGGGGGTCTTAAGTGGATAGTTTTTTTTTATGGAAAAAAAATCTCAACTTGTACAAATTATTAGAGACACCTTCACTCAAAATTTGAAGATGTTGTAAAAACATGAATTGTAACATTTGAAGTCTAGTTTCTAGACTACTATTTTTTTTAAATGGTAAAGTATAAGTAGGTCAAACATCATAATTACAAAGGGATACTACTATTTTTTAGAAAAAACATAGTAGATATCCTACCATGCACCTTATCATTTTTTTAGCATCCCTTACTTTTTTTTAAAACCCTTTAGTGGAATATAGATAAGATCATATAGTTTGTAACTTATAATTTTTTAAAATTTTATAATGAATATTTATTTTTTACTAATTTCACTAATAAATAGACCCTAAAATATGATCAATAATGCATAGTCGATCGTGTGCCTCTACCTCAAAAAATATTAAAAATTAGAATTTTTTTAAAATGTGTATAAAACTAGGTCTAGTTTATAACCCTATAATTTTTTCCTAGTTTGAATCAATGAAACAAAAAATACATAACCAAATATAAACATGTATAGTTTTGATATATAATGTTATAAAAAGACATACTTAGAAATAAATATAGATAAAAACCTTAAAGTAATATATATATATATATATATATATATATAGAAAGAGGTGAGTGTGCTCGATAATGTTATCATATTTTTAGGACTTTTTTGATAAAATTCATTGTATTTAATATGGTGAAAGTTGAATTCAGCATTATGTTTGCAAGTCCATGCCTTAAACTCAAAAATCTAAGCCATTCTCGAGCCTTGAGGCATATGTTTTAAATTTCAAAATTTAGAACCACATATATGGAATTACTATGTATGAAAAATATTTTACTATTACATTGAGCCTAAACCACATGTGGTTTTAGTTTTTAGAAGCACGTAAGTGGATTTTAGATTTTAAAAGTGCATACGTGATTTTAGTCTTTAAAACTGTCTAATAGTTTTAATTTTTAAAAGTGCATACACATGTCTTAATCTATACATTTCTTAAACAATTAAACCTAAACCTAAACCTAAACATTAAAAACTTAAAATTTAAAATCTAAACTATAAACTAGTTAGGTTCATATGGCTTAATTTGGCCCAAATCACATCATTGATTATCCCAGTTGGTTAATTGGCTCAATATATAATAACATTTGGGATAATTGAATCCAAAATCACATTTTGTAGGCATAAATAGGTTTAATGACCTTGAATTTTAACCAATTACCTTTGTGATATGACCATATACCCTAAACCATAAGTCCTTCTTCTAAGCCCTAGACCCTAAACCATAAATTGTAAACCTCAAGCCCTAAGACCTAAACCTAAACCCTAAACCCTAAATAAATATATTTATCCATAATTAACATCATTTAGAGTAAGAATTAAATTCACATGGATTAAGTTGGCACAAATCACATCACTGATTGCCCCATTTAGGTAATTAGCTCAATTTGTGATGACATTGGGGCTAATTGAACACAAAATCACAATCTGTAATCACAAATAAGTTCAAGGAAATATAATTTTCCATAATTATATTCATAATTTGAAAATATACCCTAAAACCTAAACCATAATCCCTAAACTACAAATATAAACCCTAAGCCATAAGCCCTAGACCCTATACCTTAAACGATAAGCCCTATTGCCCTAAGCCATAAACCTTAAACCCTAAATCATAAAAACTAAAACTTACAATTAATTTATCCCCAATTCACATCCTTTAAATTAATAATTAAGTTCACATGGCTCAATTTGGCCCAAATCACATCACTGATTTCCCCAATTGACTAGTTGGCTCAATTTGTGATGACATTGGGGATAATTATGACTAAAATATAATTTTTTAGTCAAACATAGGTTAAAAAGGCTCAAATTTAATGCAATTATATTCAATGTTGGACCCTATGGTAAGTACACAAATTTGGGGGATAAAAATTAGCCTACTCATGGACATCATTTTCTCAAAATTTCAAAAATCTGAACTTTTGTAGGTAATTTGAGATATCTACACTCTAAATTTGAAGATGGTGTAAGAATGTGAAATGTAGAATTTTGAGTATAGTTTCCAAAACACTTTTTTTTTAAATGGTTAAGTATAACTAGGTCAAACATTTAAAATTTGAAGAGGAACTCCTTTTTTTAAATAAAATAGAGTAGATAGATGGTTGTGTGACACAATATTTTTTTAGCAACATTTAATACTATTTGAAACCTTTTGGTGAACATTTAGATAATATATTATAATTTATGACCTGTATTTTTTTATATTTTTATAATGAATACCTTTTTGTATGAATCTTGCAAGTAAATAGATCTTGAAAACTGACCAAAAAATGGATAGTCATCTGTGCAGTGTGCCTAACTACCTCAAAAAAATGAAAATCAATTTTTTTGAATGTGTGGAGAATTTGTCTTGGTTTGTGACCATATAACTTGTTTTTCAACTTGATCAACAACAAAAAATTACATGAACATGTATAGGCATGTATATTTGCAGCATGTAGTGGCCTAAAAATAGTATAGTTATAAATCAACATAGTTTGAAACCTTAAATTAGTCCAAAAATTATAAAAATCATATTTTTGAAAAGAGAAGAGCTTTCTCATTGTAATGGTATTAAGTTTTTTAATTTTACCATTGAAATCCATAGTGTATTTGGCGATCAAATTTAAATTTTGTTTTTTTAGCAAAACACTCAAACTCAATTGTAGATTGATAGGTACAAGCCTTTGGCTCAGAAATCCAAACCATTACCAAGCCAAAAGGCTTGGTGTTTGAATTCAAATCCAAATAGCTTGATCATGTTAATAATGCGATCTCATTATTATAAAAGTAATAACGTGATCATGTTCCTATTATTTTGCATAAAAAGACATGTGGACATAATTTTGATACTAATATTGACCTAAAGCTTATATTGACTACTCTAAATGTTAATTATAAATTAAATTTATTTTAGTAAATATAATAAATTAGAGTCACTCTACATCTGATAGAGTTGGTCTCATAGATGCATGCCTTATGATATAGAAAATAGTTTTTCAAAATCTAATATGCTCAGTACTTAGGCATTTTCAAGGTTTAAGTATTGAACCTAAGGATTTCAAGTCATGAATTTTACAATTTTGTCCATTTTTGGTAAACATATAGTAATTTTTTAGGTTTTTGTGTCTTATGGATTGATTCCTAGAATTTATAGGAGTCCTAGGTTTATCAAAATTGAAGTTTGCAAACCACTCACTTTGAACTTGATCTAAAGTGTGGTGTGATTGAAGTAGCATAGGTTACATTGAAGACTTGTACACATTAAATAACCAATTTGTGTTAATTTAACTTATTCATCATCCCTCCCTCATCCATGATCACTTTTTACCCATCTCTTATCACCCCCAATCACTCTTTCATCATTCCTCATTATCCCTAATCACTCCTTCATTGACCCTCACTATCCCTAGGAATATTTAATCACTTCCTTATCATCCATAATCACTCCTCAATTGACCCTCACTATCCCTCATCATCCCTAATCACTCCTTCCTCATCCCTCATCATCCCTAATCACTTATTCATCATTTTTCATCATCCCTAATCACTCCCTACTCATACCTCCTCATCCCTAATCACTCCCTCATTGACCTTCATTGTATGTCATCATATCTAATCACCAAGATTATCATCCCCAATCACTCCTTCATTGAATATCATCATTCCTAATCACTCCTTCCTCATCCACCATAATTCCTAATCACTCTTTCCTCATCTCTCATCATCCCTAATCATTCCCTCATTGACCTTCACCATCCCTCATCACTCCATCATTGACCCTCACCATCCCTCATCATTCCTAATCATTCCCTCATCGTATAACATACATATATTCTCTAAAGGTACATTTGATTCTAATCATACATTTTTTAATCCATTATAATAGAAATTAACTCTTTTATATGACTTGTGTATTCAATACCCATTTATGATAGTCAATTTTATTACTAAATGAATTGGATGATCTTCCAAATTTATAGTCAAGTAACATAAGTACTATCAAAAATAGATTCTAAATTTTAGTTCATCGAATTATCTTTGTTGTACAACTGACTAGATAAAAATTTATTCGGTTCCTCCTTTGGTATCTTGGTTCAAAGGATAAAAATTAAACATAAATCTCTTGTATAATTTTCTAATTTTGAGAAAATTTGAATCTATGCAAAGTTATTTGATGTTTCCCATACCTAAATGACTTGAATCTTGGTTAGGTTCACACATGCACTCCTTATGTGTGTAATGTATCCCAAATATTTGACCTCTTGCATGAAAAATGAACATTTATTCTTGTTATCATAAAAATGTGTTTTTGCAAGATGTGAAACACTAGTTCAACACAGTGTAGATGTTCATTCCATGTTTTCTAAAGATTAGGATGTCATCAAGGTAGATTTAAAAAATGACATAGTTAAAGGGCCTGAGTATGGCATTCAACATCTCTATGAATGAATTCACTATATGAGTAAACCTAAAAGGCATAACCAACTAGTCAATCAATCCTTCCTTTGTTTTTAAGACTATATTCCAAATGTCTAGAGGTTTAACATGAATATGATGATACCAAAGCTTAAGATCAATTTTGGAAAAGACTTCTACACCATGAATATGGTATAAAAATTCCTTAATATTTATATGAGGATAATAGTTCTTCACTTTAATCTTGTTAATATTTTTTTAATTGATTCACAACCTCATGTCCCATCCATCTTTGGTGCAAGCACAATTAAGCTTTTTTAAGGCAATGATTTGGGCATGATCTATCCATTATCCATGATGTCATAGATCTACCACTTGTTCTATTCATTCTCTAGAAATGATATGTTGTATAAAAAAGTTTGAGGTAGAGGTAATTAAGGGATCAAATTAATAGTATTTTTTAGTGTACAGTATGCATGAACTTATTTAAGTGACTGAAAGATATCCTTGTATTCCTTTATTTTATGGTTTAATTATTTTGTCTTTATTATTTTTGGACAAGCCACACTATGATATGGTGCCATAAGGATGTTATTAAATTTGCTTCTTACCATCAAGAGTATAATTCTTACTAGAACTGACAAGATTCTTAGACTTCTTGACACTAATGACTGAAAGCTTATGAACTATGATTTATGATATTTTAGATCATGACAATCTATCACAACATTTCAAGGATTTACTTCATAGACAAAATCTCAATGGTAAATATATGTTTGACCACATGTAAAACAACACACACCTCTAATAGTGAGATGTCACAAAGGATTACATCTTTAAAAAGTTTGATTTTGTACACTAAGTGACACCACTAGGTGATCCATTTCTAAAGGCCTACACTAGACCATACACTAGCCTATGGTTATAAATGATGCATCAATTTCAAGTTCAATTTTTGAAAATATGTTTTAAGAGAAATTATATTCTTTTTACTTCCATTGGAAATGATGAAGTGTATTAGATCACCATTGATCTACATTTATTAATGAAATAATATTTTTAATTCATATAATTTCTTATTGGGGGAAGCAGATATGCTTTTAGTACTGACCATATCATTGGGTTCATAATCTATTAACCACTTACCTTTTTATACTGCTAGATAACTTGTACCCACTTCTTGATTTGTGTAATTAGAGAAATCATAATGTGACACTCTTCATTGGATTAAATATTGGAGTTATGAATTAAGCACCACTTTAAAATCTTGGACTACTTGTTTTAATCATTTGAAAATTATTTTCCACTCTCTGGTATGATGACTCAATCAATAAACATACAAATATAAGGCCTTTAATGTAATTATTATGATCATAAAATGTCCTCATATGGAAAGCAATTGATTGGTTTTAGGAAATCTCCTAGCTTGATGATCCTCATATTTACTACCCATTTTTGGTGCTATGGTGGTTTTAATTACTTCTCTTTTTATAGTATATCTTCAATTTTGAATTACATCATTTATAATAGACCCATATTTTTTCATAGGTGATAAATATTTATATTTTAAATTTTCCTCCACATCATTTTGATCACTATGTCTTATCTTTTATACTAGAACTCAACTCTCCACTTGTAGTTCCTAGCATTGTTAAACCCCAAAAAATACCACCATCAATGTACTAGATGGATTGATTAAAGATGAGGAAGGATGAGGAGGAATTGAATAGAGATGATGGAGTCATTAGGGATGATGAGAGATGGTGAAGGTCAATGAGGGAGTGATTACAGAGGATGAGGGAGTGATTAGGGATGATGACAGATGGTGAGGGTTAATGAGGGAGTGATTAGGGGTGATGAGGGATGAGGAATGAGTGATTATAGATGATGAGGGATGATGAAGTAGTGATTAGAGATGATGAGGGATGGTGAGGGTCAATAAGGGAGTGATTAAGTATGATTAGGGACCAATTATAAATAATGAAGAATGGTGAGGGTCAATAAGGGAGTGTTTAAGGACAAGGAGGGACAAGGAGGGAGTGATTAGGGATGATGGAGTGATTAGGGATGATAAATAAATGATTAGGGATGGTGAGAGCTAATGAGGGAGTCATTAGAGATGATGATGGGGTGATTAAAGATGATGGGGGATGGTGAGAATCAATGAGGGAGTGATTAGGGATGATGAGGGGTGAGGAGTGAGTGATTAGGGATGATGGGGGATAGTGAGGTTCAATGAGGGAGTAATTAGGGATGATGACAAAGTGATTAGAGATTATGAGGGGTAATGAGGGTCAATGAGGGAGTGATTAGAGGAAATAAGGAATGATGAGAGAGTGATTAGGGGAAATAAGGAATGATGAGAGAGTGATTATGGGTGATGAACAATGAGTAAGAAGTGATTAAGGATGAGGGAGGGATGATGAATAAGTAAAATTAACATAAAGTGGTCATTTGATGTGTATAAGTCATTAATGTGACCTATGCTACCCCAATCACACCACTATGGATCAATTTCAAAGTGAGTGGGTTGCAAACTTCAATTTTGACAAACATAGGACTCCTAAAAATACCAATAAGTAATCTGGAAAGCACAAACACCTAAAAACATACGATATGTTTACCAAAAATGGACATCAATTTCAAAAGGTATGCCCTAAAATCCCTAGGTTTAATACTTAGACCCTGAAAATGTCTAATTATTGAGCAGATTAGATTTTGAAAAATAATTTTCCATATAATAAGGTGTACAACTATGAGACCAACTCAATTAGATGCAGAGTGACCCTAATTTCTTAAAATTTAGAGTAGTAAATATAAGTTTTAGGTTAATATTGGCTTCATGTACATGTTCACATGTTTTTCTGTGTAAAATAACAAGTACGTGATCACATTATTTATTTTATAATAATGTGATCATGTTATTACTTTTAGAATAATGTGGACATGTTATCTATTAACACAACATACACTTCATGTTAATGTTCACATTCTTGTATGTGAAAAATGATAAAATTACGATCCCATTATTACTTCTAAAATAATGTGATTGTGTTATTTATTAACGTGATCACATTATGTATTAACATAATTTCATTATGGCCTAATAATTATTGATCCATAATTTAAATAATGTGATCGCATTATGTTAATAATGTGATTATGTTATTTAATAATGTTATGGGAAATGTCCACAAAATCATCCCCTAACTTCATGCACATACTCCTATACCCTAAATTGTAAACCCTAAAGCAATTTATTTAGCCCTAATAAACGTCTTTTAGAGTAAGAATTAAGTTCATAGGGATGAATTTGGCCTAAATTACATCATCGATTACCCAAATTGACTAATTGGCTTGATATGTGATGACATTGGGGAAAATTGAGCACAAAATCATATTGTATAGTCACAAATACATTTAAAAAGCTCAAATTGGCCCCAATTACCTTTGCGATTGGACCCTACACCCTAAAATCTATACCTTAAAACCTAAACCCTAAACCCTAAATTGTAAGCATTAACCCCTAAACTAATCTATTTAGCCCCAATTAACATCCTTTAGAATAAAAATTAGGTTCATAGGCTTAATTTGAACCAAATCACATCATTGATTACCTAATTGAGTAATTAGCTCAATTTTTGATGTAATCTAGGATAATTAAGCCTAAAATTACATTTTATAATCATAAATAAGTTCAACAAGCTCAAATTAGCCCCAATTACCTTCATAATTGGACTATATACCTTAAACTCTAAACCCTCATCCCTAAACCCTAAACCCTAAATTGTAAACCCTAAACCATAAACCAACTAATTTAACCCCAATTAACATCATTTAATTAAGAATTATGTTCACATGGATTAATTCAGCCCAAATCATATCAATTATTGCCCCAATTAACCAATTGGCTCAATCTGTGATGATATTGAGGCTAATTGAGCCAAAAATCACATTTTGTAGTCACAAATAGGTTCAACAACCTCAAATTTACCCTAACGGCCTTCATGATTTGACCCTATACCTTAAACCCTAACCATAAGCCCTGAGCCCTAGACCCTAGACCCCAAACCTTAAATCATAAATACTAAATACAGTTTAGGGTATAAGGTCTAATCATGAATGTAATTAGGGCCAATTTGAGCTTGTTAAACCTATTTATGACTACATAATGTGATATTGGGCTTAATTATCCCCAATGTCATCATAAATTAAGCTAATTACTAAATTAGAGAAATCAATGAAGTGATTTGGTCCAAATTGAACCATGTGAACCTGATTCTTATGCTAAAGTCCATGTTTATTGGAGATAAATTGATTAGTTTAGGGTTTAGGGCTTAGGGTTTAAAGTTTAGGGCTTAAGGTACATAGGGTCCAATCACAAATGCAATTTGAGCCAATTTGAACTTGTTGAACCTATTTGTGACTATTAAATGTGATTTTGTGATTAATTTACCCCAATGTCATCACAAATTAAGCTAATTAGACAATTGGAGTAATTAATGATGAAATTTAGGCTAAATTTATCCATGTGAACCTAATTCTTATTCTAAAGGATGTTTATTATGGATAAATTGATTGGGCTAGGATTTAAGGTTTACAATTTATGATTTAGGGCTTAGGGTTTAGGGTTTAAATTTTAGGATATAGGGTCTAATCACAAATACAATTGGGGCTAGTTTGAGCTTGTTAAACCTATTATGACTAAAAAATTATATTTTGGTCTCAATTAGCCCCAATGTCATCAAAGATTGAGCCAGTTAGTCAATTAGGGTAATTAATGATGTGATTTTAGTTGAATTGAGCCATGTGAACCTAATTCTTACTGTAGAGGATGTTAATTGGGGCTAAATCAATTGGTGTATGGTTTAGAGTTTATGATTTAGGGTTTAAGGTTTAGGGTTCAGGATTGAAGGTTTACAGTTTAGGGTATAAGGTCCAATTAAAAATGCAATCAAGGATAATTTAAACTCTTTGAACCTATTTATGACTACAAAATATGATTTTGCACTCAATTAGCCCTATTGTCATCACAAATTGAGATAATTAGTCAATTGAGGAAATTAGTGATGTAATTTCAACCAAATTGAGCCCTATAAACCTAATTGGTTTAGCATTTAGGGTTTAGATTTTAAGGTTTGAGTCTTTAGGGTTAATTGTGTAAAAAATTTATAGATTAAGGAACTGCACTTTTGAAAACTAAAACCGCGTACATGCTTTTAAAAACTAAAATTACTTACTTGATTTAAAAACTAAAATCACGTACATAGTTCTAAAAATTAAAACCATGTATGCTGGTTTAGGTTGGTAATCACCAATCATATGAGCCAAGATAATGTATGCACTTTTTAAAAATGAATACGTAAAAATGTTGAAATCATGTTAAATGCAAAGAGTGTCCACTTTTTGGGCCCCTAACTTTGTGCACTTGTCTTTTTGGTAAAGTTTCTAAATCTAATCTAAAGTGGGCCAAAACATAATGCTTTAGATAAAACATGATGCCCTTGTCGTATTGGCTCAAAGACTTTAAATGGAAATAGGTCAGAAAGGGGGGGCGATAAATTCAATCTCTAAGGTATTCCATTTTCTTTTGACATCTCTCCTTTTGAATTGTGGCAATATGTGATTGAAAGAGTAAAGAAAAAAATAGCCTACTAGATCACCAAACTTCCTTCCTTAGAAGTAAAATTGTACCAAAATTCATGTGTCCACTCTTGTATACCAATCCAAATGATGGGCTCCCTCAAAAGTCTCATATGATAAGCTAGATAAATTTACTAAAGACTTTATTTTGTCCAAAACTAAGTAGACTAGAGTCTTTCACATAGTTATTTGGGATATTTTTTATCTTCCCAAGGATAAGGGAGGTATGGGCATTACCAAAAACTAAAAATAAATTATTTATTTTTGTGCCAAATGAATAATTAGGGCTATTGAATGGAATGAGTTTTGGAAATTTCTTTTGAGACATTGCATTTCTATAATTTATCCCTATGGTAAAAGCTATGGGTAAAATGAAGGGTCTCACATTATTCTAATTAGTTATGTCCCAGTCAAAATTGAGGGGTTCTTTGTGGTTAAAATCATCTTGAAAGTTTTTAAAGTTGTTAGGCCCCACCTCAAATGGGATGGTGATGGATTCAAAACTAGTCTTTCATTCAATGATTATAATCTATGGTGGTCTTCTATCATGATAATTACTAGCCTCCATTTTGTGAAACACTAGGTATAAAATTCCTAAAACTTTTTAGAAAAGGCATTTCCATTATTAGATATGATGTCTCATACAGATATTGGATTTTGTATCTTGCCTTACAAAAGAAGTTTAAACTATTAGCCTCTAACTTACCTTCTATCTTGCACATTTATGAGCTAATGTTGGTTGCCATGCTCCATAAAATGGATTGGTTGATGGAAGGATCATCAGTGTAATTGTGACATCAGTTCAAAAAATTACCCTCCTAGTCTATTATATTAGATTATGATGTCCTTCTCCTTGACTCTGGGCAAGCTAAATGAGTGATGGAGTTTGAGTTCTTCTCCTTAAATGTGGCTTGCCAAACTCCACTGAATATGGAAAGTCAAGCTCAAGTCAAAACTTTCCCACTTTCTTTGGTGTTTTGTCTAATAGGGTATTTCACTTATGGAGTGACTCAAACACATTTGGATTCTTAACTACAAGTGTCATGCATGATCTAGACCCAAGACTTTTAAACACTCATTTTGGACTTGTCCTAGAACGCATAAAACTTAGAAATGGATTTAAAATTTATTTTGTTATTTTCACTTGAAGCCTTTCAATTGGAGAATGGCTTTTTTTGGGACGATGCTCATTGGTTGACATACATCACTTTCTATGGAATGTTTTTCAAGGTAGAATTATATTTCAGTGATGGAAGTCTAGAAACTCAGTTATTTTCAATAATAAAGATGTTCCTATTCAATTTTATATAAATGATAATTGCTTGTGATCACCTTAGTTTATCTATAGGTTTAAGCTCAGATAGAGAAAGTGGATTTAGAGTTTCAACATCTTCAAGTGTTGTTTAACCATTGGGGGAGCACACCCTACACTATGAGTTGAGTTCCTCCAGTTCTGCCATCATAATGTACTCCTCCATCGACACCTATACATAGTTGAAGCTACTCCGCATCTGCTTCTATTTCCCCTCCTCATTGTGGTGGGGTGGATGAAGTTAGTTTCTTAGGATAACCCTCTTCTTGAGATATACAACATCCCATGAACAATCCATAATTATCACCTTATGATGCTACTACTAAAAACATTTAAATGATATTTGAGCACTTCAAATATAATGTAAGATTAATGATGTCTTCCATGGGTTTTAAAATATATTTAAATTATGTGATCGGACTAAAATAATGATTACTTGTTCTAATCAATGGTAGCCAAAATTATTATGTCAGAGAAATTTTATTGGGATGAACATACCATAGATTTGTCTCACACATTTGGATATTCCCTTTCATGCCAACTTAAAATCCACCATGTGTACACCCGCATCATATAGGCCCTATTTTGATAAAGTTTTTTTGCTTGATTATGTAATGACACGTGTGTACAGTATAGGTCTTATCTAGACAACTTTGGTATCTTTGGTAAGGTAGACCACCCTATGATTGTGAAAGAGCATTAGATCTTTGAGTTAAGAGAGAAGTTTTTAAAAATATGGTGATAAAAAAGATAGCAAAAGTCCCTGTCATGGAAGGAAAATAATTCATGTATGTCATCAACTTCAACAAATCAAAGTTGGTACATTGGGTATGGCTCATGCACACTCTCACTATCTACACCAAAGGCTCACCCAATCTTAGAATCACCACTCTCATGCCACACAAACAATTATTAGATCACACTATGTGCATGTTGGGAGATGAAGCAGAGACCCTACACATAAAATTTCTTATTAAGCTTAGAGATGTATCCTGAATGGGATCATTGAAGAAATGAAGGCAATGGTGGCACATCCCATCTCAATGTGAGCTACCATGTCACACCCTCACCACCATTTTCATGTCACTTTGTCTAACGTTGTTCATGGACGTGGCCTAGAACAAAAATGACACCACCCCTAATGATGAGGAAAAACTTAGGGCATCCATTAACATAAATATTTTAATCCCCACACTCTACATGGCTTTCGTCACCCCTGTGAAGCCAATATATTTTTCAAGACTAATTGGGACCATAAATATGAATATAAATGTCAAACACATGACCATCATAGCCACCACTATAACCCAATGATCATGGGCTTCCTCCTCCTCATCTCTCCAAATTTTGTCAGTGTTGACATCATTATATGTTAATAAAAGTTTTGATTTTATATCCTCTTTAGAACTGGTGTTATATAAAGCATTGCGATTATTAAGAAAAAGAAAAGTTTGGGCCATTGAGATTGCAAATGAGCATAAGCATTTGATGGCAAAAGATCAAGGAAGCCATGGAAATTACCTCCATGCTACAACTGCTACACTTCTTCAACAAAACTATAGCTTCAACCAATTTAAACTTGCCTCTCAATGAAACAATGGCAATATAGCCTCCATGCATAATAAAAATCATGTAGAGTAATATTATTATTATTCAACACATTAGTAATAGATACTATAATATAATATCTACTGCAATTATAGTAATAGAGCCTCTTAATTACTATTATAATTATATTATATTAATTTATGATTACTATAATATTATAATAATACCAATACTGCATTAATAGATACTACAATATAATATTATATTAATACTAATATACTATCCAATATAACATAATAACCGAAACAACCTTGTGAAAAGAAGAGACATTTGGAGATAAGCAATAACTGGATAAATATTAAAGTGGCTAGTAATTACCCATGTCTCCAGTGAAAAGAAGAGACATTTGCATGTTATCCAACCAAAATGTAAGTGAAAGTGCTAGATGAAATGGGGATTTTATAAGAAAGCCTCAAACATTTTTATATTCATCTATGTAGATCAACTCTAGAGTGGATGCATTTTCCTAAAAACAAGAAAAATAGGAACTAAAATTCCTATTACACAAATTTTTCTACAAATATATTTATATATAGTAACCATTTTTGTGTTGAGCTACAAACATAAGGAATAAATGGATGTGAATATACCCCTCCAATGTTGTAATATTGTCGATAGTGGTGGGGTCAATACCTCCACTGACCATGTGAAAGGAAGACAAATATAACTTTTCTCAATAAATATATAAAATACAATTCACAATTTTTTTCGCTCATTATGATTCCTCACCTACTTCACACTCATAAATATTTAATAAAAAGGTCAAAAATATATCCTTTCTAGCTAACTTGAACCTTTCGTTATGCGTGCTTTTCAATTTGACTTCTCTATGGACTCCATCCCTCCCTAGAACAAACCTAATCATGGCAGACAAAGGCTCAGCGTGAAGTTGCTTGCTTGTTCTTTACTTAAAGATTTTGATATTATTCATGTCCCTAATGTTAGGGAGTCTGATGTTGGGGATTCTACGGATGAGCCTACTACTGAGACAGGGGATAGTTTATATGACCTACATAAAGGATTTCTCAACTCTATCAACCTGCTCATTTTGATTTGACGGTTCACTCTCCTCAGTCAAAGGGTGATAGTTCTTTGTGTGGGGTATTTACTCTATCAATGGGGTTGTAGTGTCTTTCACCTCGGTGGTAGTTTCTAATGGCTCATCTCCCCTTCGTGCACCTTATCCTATGGGGTTGCCTAGTCTTATTCATGTTCTGCCTCAAACTACTGCAAACATCTTGGGTGAGCCCTTTGATGTAGTGGATTCCTCACTCGCTCCTCTCAGTGGCCATGTTCCTTCTCTTTAGTCCTCCCTAGTTGTAGCTCTGTTGGATGGTTGTCACACTTTGGACTCTCTTTTCCATGACCATTTACCTATTCCTCCATCAAATATATTAGATAAGGTGGTTGAAGGTCTCGAGTCTCACTGGGTGTATGCAAAATGAAAGAATATTCCCAACCCGTTTCACCATTCTTTTAATTTTTACAAATCTTGGATCCCCTCGTGCTTTGACTCTGTAGCCCCTCTTCTGGTCGATGCTTCTTATGTTTCTTCTCTCATCTTGACTGAGGATATTCTAATTGATGATGTTCAAATTCAAGTCACCTCATCAGCCCTTAAGCTAGTTATTCCAAGTCCTCCTCTGTTGGATATGGAAGCCGACATAGGCAGCGAATCCATGATTGGAAAATGTGTGGGATCATTCACTTCTGCTTTAACTCTCTACACTTGGGCCTTGAAAGTTTAACATTATATTGGTCCTCCTTCCTTCTCATTTCTACATGTTGGCTTCTTCCTGATGAAATTTTAGAGCTCAGCTAATGAGGATTTTATGTGGAACTCTGGGCCGTGGTTTTTCAATTGTTTCAACATTTTTATGCCCTTGGAACCCTTTCTTCTCGTTGGATTTGATCCAACTCAAGGTTGTTTTGATGTGGATTTGGCTTCATTCTCTCCCTCTAGTGATGAGGATTGAGTGCTTCATCAAGCTCTTAGTGGACAAAGTTAGAACTTTCGTAAGGTCGATGTTGCCTCCTAGAGTCTTAGCTTAGTCTGCATTTGTGCTTTCATTGACCTTTCCAAGCTACTCTCCTTTTCAATTAATCTGTTCTTCTCACGAGACACGTGGACTCAACATCTCAATTTTGAAGGCCTTCCCTTCCGTTGCTTCCATTGCCACCTCCCTGGTCATTGCATCGTTGGATGTCCCTCCAAGCCATGTCAGCATTTTCAACAAGTCTAGAAGAGGAAAGAAGGGGATCTTGACCTAATTTTCAAGTGGCACAATCATGAAAAGTTTTACTGCTCCCCTTTCTCTCCCTCGGTGATGATGATGGATGTTGTTGTGGGATGTCCTGGGCTTGCTCCTCCTGCCCCCCTCAACCTATTGAGGACCCCACCTTCCCCAACCTGGACCTTCCCCTTCTCTATAGATCCCTTGTAAGAGCATATGACCCCTAGTTCAATCCAACCTCAATCATACCCTCCTTGGACTCCCCCTTCTAGGCCTTCTAAGCGACACATGGATGTTGGAGTCCCTTCAAAGAAGAAAGAACATAAATCAAAGCAGAATTACTAAGGGTGGAAGCGCACTCTCTCATATCCAATGGATCTCAATGGACCCTGGGAGACCTCCTTTCTAAACGAGGGCGACAGACAATATTGACTTGTGGATAAGCCCCTCTGGTGGACGGTTAGAAAGGATTGGTCTTGAATGATGTATTATTCTACTCCCATTTTTGAGTGTTTGAATGTTCAATTATCCGTATCCTCTTTTTTTGTTCTCCCTCTCATTAAATTCTCTATGACTTTTACGTCCCATATTTCTTGCTTTCTTTTTTCTTCTTCTTCCTTCCATTTTACTATAAGAAATAGACTCCCAATTATATTCCATACTTATTCACAACAAACAATTTACCCAATCAAATTAAAAAACTTACCATCTTTAAATAATTGCTAGTTATCATACTCGAACATACAACTGATAATGACCTATGTTATCGCTTTTGTAAGTTCGTTCTTCTAAGTCAATTTTAGTGTGAGAATAAAGCAAATGGCAGCCATTAATTATTGTCCGGAAGAAAGATTCCAACTGGCAGCCATTAATTATTGTACGGCAAAAAGATTGAATTAATCATATTGAGTTTCCAGCTGGCAGCCCTAAATTTTTGTCCGTCAAAAGAATTGAATGAAGGCATCATAAGATGATAAGATGAATTGTCTTACTTCTTTATATAGCCGTTTTTTTTTTTTTTTTTTTTGGGTAGCAAAGAAAACAAATATAATTACATTTCATTACGTAAGGGTTATATTTTATATAATTTTTATATATGATATAATTACATGGAATTTATAATACTATTTTATAATACAAAATTTTAAAATTGGAGTAATGTTAAAATTTTCTGATATAATTAAAATTTTTAATTGAATAATTATAATTTATAAATTTTATTTTAGTATTAATTAATCTCATTTAAAAATTAATAAATTTTAATTTTAATATTAATATATTTTAATTTAAATTTTTTAAATAAATTTTAATTTTAAAATCATTAAATTTTAACTTTAAAATCATTAAATTTTAATTAAAATAAATAAATTTTAATTTAAAATTTAAAAATAAAATAAATCTTTGTTTTTAATGATTTAATTGAGTTATATAAACATGTTTATTTTTAAGTGTAGATTTATAAAATTTGAATAAACAAATATATTTATATTAAAATCTTCTTCTATTAAAATGTTATAGTAGAATTATTTTCACTAATAAATTTTTGTATTAGTTGTCTCCAAAATGTTATATTTTGATAGATGAAATAACTTACAATCATCTTCATTCTTATTAATTAAATTACAATCCTTTTAATATAATTGTTGATTTTTTCAACTTTAAATTATAAATGATTCAACTCTGCAATTAAATTTTTTTATATTTATAAATTTAGTTACAGAAACAATGTATAAAATATATCCAACTTTAATAAATTAGATTAACGAATGTAAAGGCAAATGTAAAGAAAAAAAGTAGTCTAATTCATTTGAATTTTTTACATTTTTCATATCAAATGTTTCATATAAACTTCATTGATTTTTTGCAAATAATTTTAAACACTCAATAAATGGCTCCTTGCCATTTATTTGGTATTATTGTATATGATTTATTTCTATATTTGTTAACGTTTGGGGAGATGGAATTTCATATTATTGACTTGTTATAGTGAAACACAATATGGTTCATTCAATTTTAGGTCGTACAATAATTCATGCTAGATAGTTGGACAAAGTTTTAAATCCCAATGGTCAATGAAATCTCTCCGTCATGCATTAATCCATGTTTGACATTTCTTTTGTCATTAAATTTTTGCGTCATATAATAATTCATCCTTGTGAGTTGGAAATGTAAGGTTTGAAATGTAGTTGGTTCATGGAGTCTCTATCTCATGTAAATTTCAAATTAAATGTGTGTTAATTCAAAATTTGTTAGACAGATTTATAATTAATATATTTTTCATACATATTTGATATTTTTTTTGATAGATGATGTGAGGGTTGGGGGTTCGTTCCCTTTTACTAAGTGAAACAAAATAATATTACAAAAAAATTGATAGAACCCATAAGATAAGCTTTTCAAGAAAGGAACAATGATAAACAAAATAGGCTACAAAGGGCCACCAAACCAACTGGGAAAATAAAAAATCCCTGAGGGTGACCATGAAGAGAAAACAATAGGAAAGAGGAAAGGGGACTAAACCCCAACTAGAAACCAACTGTGGCTTCAACAGTGTTGCCACCAACATCAACGGTGGGACTATCAACTGTCATCAAGATAAAAGAAGTGTCCTTATTGCCACGTTCTTCCAGAAACTCATTCACCTCAACCACATTCCCACTCAGCGTATGCCCAATGCCTCCTGCCTTTGGGGTGGTCATTTTTCAATGATGAAGCCTTGGCCTTCTAATGTTGCACTTCAGAAAGACCCCTCCCAAGCTTAGAGAAACATTATAACCATCCAAACAAGCCCTTAATTATGCAATAACCATACTACGAGGTGTCTGGAAACTAGCTTCTACTCCTAAAATGGGACCATATTGAAGGGGTCTCCTAAAAATATTGAGAAGGGATTTGATTGTTGAAACCACCCTAGGAGAAGTTCTCCAACTTAGGGTTGCCACAAACAAAGCCAAGGGAGTACGGAGTTCAGATAAATCTAATTCAAGAATAAAGTACCCCTCTAGGCTAGGGTGCTTCAAACATGCATGCACATGCTCTAAATGCTCAACCACCACACAAAACCTTGCTTCTAGCTCATGAAATGTCTATAAAAGAATCAAACCTAGTTCATTGTGAGCAAAGAAGGGGAGTGAGTGTTGGCTATCACAATCAAGAGCCTCCACTGCTTCCTCTAAAGCAACCCTAAAAATAGGTGCACAATTATACTAACAATCGCCATAGTCCATTGCTTATCTTTTAAGAAGAGGAGGAAAATACCAATGAAAATTGACTCTAGTAATGAGTTTACCTTTACCTTGCAAATAATTTCTAGTGTTAGCTGACCAATTACTTCTTTGATGGCCTATAAGACATTTCCTGACTAGACAATGAAAATTTGTTTGAGCCGTGAGTCAGATACATGCCCTATGAATGCCACTTCCCTCTTAGATGCCTCTCCATGCAATAGAGGTTCACTAAGCACCACTTAAAGCATAGGATTTGATGTGGCCTCTAACCACATAATGGATTCACAAATCCATAAACCTCACATAACACATAACATTCTCATGAATTTAACACATAATTAACCTCTCAATTCTCACTAAATCACCTCTCATTACACAAGATTTATCAACAAAGCTTTCCTCTCATTACAAGATTCAACAAGTTATCTTTCTTACACATTCATACTTGGCATCTACAATCCAAGGAGGCATAAAAGGCTTCTCTCTAAGCCTACTCCCAAATTCGTCTCATTCCTAATCTAGCCTAACTAAAATAAGGAAATACAAGCATATATAGACTATGAAGAATGAAGAAAGAAGAGAGATAATAAAACATTTATGCCCCACATCCCACATGGATTCACATGTCAAAAGAAGAGTAAAGACCAAGAAATGTTACGCCATGTTCCCACTTGCAGTGATCATTGCTAAAGATAAGTCTTCATTACCAAAGTTGGTGCCACCCTTCACATGTGAAACACTATTGATGACTAGTGAAAGACATGTCACATGTGCAATGTCAAAAATAAAAGCATCTTCTTTAGACAAGTTGGACCACCACCATGTACCTCCATGTGAGTCTATGGAAATATGTCCCATACAACCAAAGCAATCAAAAATAGTGTTGTGACACCTCACTAGGATGAATAGTGTCTAACACATCATTAGTGAATAGTACTCATGAATAGTGTTTTTCCCACTACATTAGGATCCATGGAGATAAAGAGAACCAAAGCAGAGTCAAATGGGGTGATGAGAATGAGGGCATGGAAGAGAGAGGGAATGTACAGTGCATACATCATTCACCATAGACACATTCATAAAAAAGGTGGTGGGAGAGTGCCACGCATGTGATGCAGGTTTCCCAAGATCAATGCAAACTAATGATGGGTGGCATGCCCATCATAAAGGGTAACACCTCCCAATTTCCTCCAAATAGACGTCATCCTTTCAAATGACCCAACTACTCTAATCATTGTCTATGATTAATTTATCACACTGATAGACTCCTTTATTGGCAAATTTGTCTGCTATGAAATTTATTTCATGAAAGTAATGGGACACTTCCCAAAGGTTTAAGTTGTCTATCAATCCCCAACCACAGTTTAGAATGATATTGATGTTTTAGGATGTTGCTTTCTGATTCTTTAAGGCTTGAATAATCACTTTGGAATTGCCTTAAATGATAACTCATTTAATCCCACAATGAAATAATAATTCAAGGCCTAGGGTAAGTGCTTGTACCTTGACCTCATTGTTGGTGCCATCAACCAGTTTCTTTGAGGTAGCTCAAATGAGTGAGCCCACATAATCCCAGATCACACATCTTGCACCAAATGTCCCTGGATTACCCTTGGCTATTCCATCAAAATTTAGATTGAAAAAGCCAGGGGGAGGTATCCAATCCATTTTGCCTTCACGTCTCGAAGCCTTCGATAATACCATCGACCCATTAATGGGGACAAATTTGCTATTTTATTTTTCTTACAAATTAAATATTTATCCAAACAATTGATAAACTTTTATTCAACATATTTATATTAATTAAATTTAAATATAGAATTAAAAATCTTTATGAATTTTATGGTTTATTATTTTTGTAAGGTTGTACTCATTTATGGTCGGTTCAATTTTTTGACTATAACATATAATTTACAGATCACCAATTCTAAGCCTACGTGCAATAATTCATACCTGCCATTTGCTCAGTCCAAAATATTATTTTTATTGTAGAAAAATAATGACATAAATCAGTCTAGAAACTAAATTCAGTGGTCCTATGATTATATTTATAAATAAATGTCATCAAAAAAGAAAATTCATAACAAACATAATCAACTGTCAAATTTAATCCTTTAGATCACCATCGATGGTATAATTATAGATAACTATTTTATTTTATGGTAAGCAAAATTGAAATGCTATTTGAATTTGCTTAAAATATTTAATATTTGAAAAAAAAAGATGAAAGAAATCATTGTTCCAAATTTGAAGTGGTCAATCTCTTCTCACATAAGAGAGATAACTATAATCTATATTTTATCTTATCATTAAGACTTATTAGATGCATAAAATAGGTATAAAATAATAAATAAATCTTTTTTTGTACATGCAAATTTAACTGCACTTAAGGTTGGAGTCTAACAAACAACTTATAATGTTAATAATTTTAAGTATCAAAAAAATAACTTCGAAAGTATATGGGAAATATCACAAACAAGAATCATTTTGTTAAAGGTTTAATATAATTTAACGGAAGCATAAATGATAATTAAAATTATTTTTGATTAATTTACAAAAATATAAATATTGTTTCTCATATTTAAGTCAAAAAAAGGGGCAAAGCCTATCTATTATAGATATTTAATCAAAATATCCTGGAATAATCAAGGTAATACAACATGAGTATCCAAAGTTTAAAAGAGCAAGAAACTCTATAGAACTTTAAAACTGAACTAAAAACTAATCTTCATCACAGATTACTATGTCTACATTGTTACCAGCATCATAGACTTCTCCTTCAAAGTTGATAGCAACCAAGGATTCCGCTAGGTGAATCTCATCAGTATCATGCATGATTATCAATATTTCACAAATTGCCTTAAGCTTTCGATGTTGAAGGATGTTGTCTTCAACCATTGCCTTTATCAGAGTCTAAATTTGATTGAGCCTGGTTTCCATCAGGTGACTAAAATGATCCATGTCTTCATGAACAACAAGAGAATTACTAGCACTAAAGAGAATAGTTTGAATGCCGATAAGTTGAGCCACTTTGAGGGTGTCCAAGTGGGTATTAAATTGACTAGTATTTCCATAGCCTTGACGATTACCTCCACATAAGCCACCAAAGAGCCACCGTCGAGATGAGCAACAAGCTGGGCATGAAGCAGATTCATGGCCATCTATTTTAACAACTTCTCATCCTTCACACCCTCCAATAGGGTTTTTTTGCCAAAATTCCAGTGCCTCATGGGCTATTAAATGAGTCTTTTTATCTAGGAAGGAATCTGTGTCAAGTAGATGGCAAAACTTCAGATCATCCACTAGGCCTAGAAAGGAGGAGTGGACATATTCCAAGGAATAGTTATGCAGCAAACTATTATTTATTTCATTAATTAAACTGAAAATAGAGGCCTTACCTTTAGCCTACATGGGATGCTTATTGTCAAGCCTCCTACATCCATTCCTCCAGAGAAGATATCATCGTAGAGTTAAGAATAAAAATTAGAGAAGGGTGAAGAATGCCGAAGGTGGAGAGCATACGAGGGTAAATACCATGTCATGATACATGCACGTTGCGTGCAACTCCTAATAATCATCATTAACCACTACCATTATTAAATTCCCACACTTTGTAGATCCACAAAATCAGACCCTAATCGATTAATGATTATCTTCATTAATAAAGTGGTTATGTGAATCATTTTCCACTATCCTCCAAGCCTTAGAACCCTTAGACAGGGTGTTGGTCATATGGAGACTTAGTTCTGATTGATTGAGGGTGACACCATCATTAGCCATATGATCAACAAGCTTGTTACTTTCATGAAAGATGTGCATGGGAAAGTAGGTCTTTAATTTGGTACACAGAGTCTTGCAATCATTTGTAATATTCTTTAATGTCCAATTGTGCGTAGATCCTTTAGAGAGGGCTTCAATGACAACTTTCAAGTTCCATTCTATTTCCAAATCAAGCCAATTCTTTTGAACTACAAAAGAGAGACCATGCAAAAGAGCTTTGGATTCAATGACATTATTGGATCAAGAGCCAAGCACTTCACTAAATTTGAGTAAAAAAGTGTCCCTAAAATCTCTGAACGTGTCCCTGGTGACAGCCATACTAGGATTGCTTTTAGCAGCACCATCAAAATTGAGCTTAATCTTAAGGCTAGATGGTGAAGTCCAATTGTCTCTCCTACTTTTTTTAGTGTTGCTTCTGACCCTATTATCAGGGAATATGTTTCTCATATTACCATTCATATTTTAATATAATTAATTTTGAATATTTTTATTAATTATTATTTATGTTAAAATTTTAACGTAAAAAATATAACAATAAATATATTTAAATTTTATTTTAAAATAATATTTAAATATAGTAAATAATTTTAATTATATTGAGAAGCATTATATAATGATATTTGGGGTGGTGATGATTTGTAATGTAGCAAGTGTCTTTACTTTTAATTTCAATTTTAAATTTGATGTTCATTTCACTTAATTTTTTATTTTTTTATTTAAAGAATTCAATAAAAAAATTGTAATATATTGACCATAGAGTAGATTTTGGAGCCTATTTTTCCTATAAATATTATTTTGAGCTTCATGCATTAGTATAGTTAGTTTGATAGGATTCAATAGAAAATTTATATAAAAAAATTTAATAAAGTTATTAATAATTATGGTATATAAAAAATCCAAAAAAAAAACTTAGAGATTGACATTTCATGCCATTTTAAAGATAGATATATATACTAGTTGTTATATTTTTGAACATGACCATTTAATTTCAATTGCTTCTAAATTAAGAATGAAGAATATAAATTAAATTCTATCTAAAAGACACATACACTAATGTAATCATTTTGAAATTGTAAAAAAATTATAGTAAAAGTTAAAAGAACATTGATATCTATACAATTCAGAAGAATCTTCTCCCAAGCCCTTGAAATTCAATGATTAATTATAATTGTATCTAGTCCTTATAAAATAATATTCTTCAAACTCTTGAAATTCAATGACTAATCACAATCATATCTAATCAAAGAATCTTCCTCAAGTCCTTAAAACTCAATGACTAATCGCAACCATGTTGGAAATATTATCATTGATGTCAAAGGTCTAGCATTATTGGTGATAAAGGCCCCATTGAATTTAATAATGTTTTTAATAGTAATATCTTGACTAATGTGTGTTAATATTTATTTAATATTAACTAATATATTTTTGGTTGCATAAAGTCAAAAGAAGGGCCCATGGATAAGACAAAGAGTCACGGGGTAAAGATAAAAGAAGAATGGGATGCATTTTCCCATGAAGAGTCATCTTGAGGAATTCCAAAAGTCACCAAGTAAAGACAAAAAAGGAAGGACACAATTTCTCATGAAGGGACACTTTGAGGAATACAAAAATTCACCAAGATAACGACAAAAGAGGAAAGGATGCTTTTGCTTATGAAGAGTCACCATATGACTTTTCAAATGCAAGGATATGAAGGGTCATGCAAGTTTGGTGCCATTTTCCATGAGGATTGAAGGGTCACAAAGGGGGAAGGCCAAAGGTCATCTGGAAAGCTATAAATAAAGGATTGAGAAGCCATTTGTAATATGAGAGATAGAGTATGATTTGTAATTGATATATCTAGCTTAAAAAAGAAAAGGAGAGAGAAGAAAGAGATATTGTATTGTGCTATCATTTGTTGAGAAAGCAACATTAAGAAATAGTTGTGTGGTATACACAAAAGGGGTTGGTGTTCCTATGGGTTGGTGCTCATGAATAGCTATTGTGTTGGTGCTCAGTAAACGGGTTGGTGCTCATGAATAGTTATTGTGTTGGTGCTCAGTAAAGGGGTTGGTGCTCCTATGGGTTATTTCTCACAAATAGTTTGAGTTAGTGCTCATTCATATACTTGAGATTGTTCTTCGTGTTTTTTTCCACATTGGGTTTCCACATTAAATCTGGTGTCTCTCTCTATATTGTGTGGTGTTTATTAATTCAATTTTATTGCATATCTTGAATGTATGGTTAAGTGAAATTTGATTAAGTGAAAGTTTATAAGATTTATGATATACTTATTCACCCCCCCTCTTAGTATATCACATGCTTAACAATTGGTATCAAAGCAGGTTCTTTTTGAAAAATTTTTACAGCTTGAAGGAAGATCAGGAAAGCACGATGGCTCAAGCACATAAAGGATTTTATACAAATAAGGCACCTTTGTTTGATAGGATGAATTATATTTTTTGGAGCATAATAATGAAGACTTATTTGATGGCCCTTGGATTTGACATATGGCAAGCAGTGGTGGAGGAATATGAAAAGTCATAGACACTTGTAATTACTCCAACAAAAAAGAAGGTAAGTGAAAATAATGGTAAAGCTTTAAATGTTATTTTATGTGGTTTATGTGAATCTGAATTTATTAAAGTTATGCAATGCAAATCTACTCATGAAACTTGGGTAAAACTTGAGAATATTTACAAAGGTGATGGAAAGGTTAAACAAGCTAAGCTTCGGACTTTTAGAGGACAGTTTGAGAGTTTGAAGATGGAAGAAGAAGAAGATATAACAAGTTATCTTTTGTAGCTTGATCAAATATTAAATCAAATTCAAGGTCTTGGAGAAAACTTTGAAGAGTCAATGGTGGTACAAAAGGTTTTGAGATCTCTACCAATGAAATATGATGCAAAGGTTTCAACAATTGAGGAGATGAAGAATTTAGTCAAGCTAAAGATGGATGAGCTTCATGGTATTCTCATAGCATATGAGATGCGGACTGAACAAGATAAACCCTCAAAGAGAGAAGTGGCTTTCAAGACATCAAAGAAAGAGAAAGCTAAGATTCAAGAATCAAGTGATAGTTCCAACGATGATGAAGATGACAACGAAGCTCTTTTCATTCGTAAGCTGAAAAGGGAAATAGGTAAATATCAAGGAAAATTACCTTTTAAATGATTTAATTATGGAAAGATTGGACATTTTTTAGCTAAATGCCCAAATAAGGGTAATGATGATAATGAATAAGGAAAGTATACATACAAGAAGAATTTAAAATATAAATTCAAAAAGGGATTCAAGAAGAAGAGCCTATATTCTAAAGATCCTAGCTCAACCAAAGATAGTGGAGTCAGTGATTCAGAGGAAGAAGAGATTATATTCATGGCCATATATGAAGATGCCTCTGTAAGCAAAGGTATAGATGATCAAGAAGAAGAACAAGATGAAGCCAAAGTGAATCTGGAAGGAGAACTCATTTGTGACTTAGAAGAGTTAGAAGCTATTGAGAAGAAGAATCAAAGATTGAAGCGCCAGATCAAGAAAAATGAAAAGGAGTCAAAAGAAATAATTGATGATCTAACAACACACTTTGAAGAAGCTAAAAGGAATGAAAAAGATCTAACAACATAGTTGTAAAAAGTAAGAAAAGAATTTGAAAGGTATGTTATTGAAATTGCCTCTTTAAAAGAAGATATTGAGAAAGCAGTCAATGATAAAGTAGTTAGTGATTCAAAATCTGAGGATAGCACTAACATGTTGAATAAGATATTAGAAAGCCAAAAGGAAATATCATATAAGATAGGTATTATATTTGAAAAGATAAAGATCTATGTTGAAACTCTTATAAAAGAGGAAATAAAAAGGGAAGAAGTGAAGAATACAGAGGACATCTTAAAAAAAAAGGATGAAGAGAACAAAGCTACAAAAGGAAATCAGGGCAGAGATACACAAATAAGTCTTATTTTTATGGTTACTATTTTTATTGTAATGGATATGGTCATAAGAAATTAGAATCTCAGAAAAGAGCTAACATTTTTAGAAATAAGGAGAAGGAAAGTCATGTAGAGTTAAGCAGAATCTACAACTCTTTTGCTCCTCTATCGAGCTTTGATGAAGGGTCCATAATATGTTACAAGTGTAATAATTTTTGAAACATAGCCTGATATTGTAGAAGTGTGTTTGAGTCAATCAAGAAGGACCAAAGTTTCAAGGTTCCATTCATCAAAAAGAAGGCTCAAACATGTTCATGATAGAAGAAATAACCTAAAGATTATATGTTGGTTCAGACAGCTTTGCATGCAAGAAATGAAGATCAGCAATGGTTCATTGATAGGGGATGTTCGAGGCATATAGGAGACAAGAGTAAGTTCATAACTCTAAAGAAAATCAATGGTGGAACAATAAAATTCATAGATAAAACCATTACTAGGATAACTAGAAAAGGTACTTTGAGCTTGGATAATGGTAGAACCATGACTAAGAATGTATTGTATGTTAAAGGTCTTAAGCATAATCTATTGAGTGTAAATCAAATATGTGATCATGGATACACTTTTAAGTTTTATGTAGAAGGTTGTGAGATTAAAAGAAAAAATTCAAATGAGTTGATTGCAGATGCTCAAAGGACATGCAACAATTTATATGTATTATCAGATATCTTCACAAAGGCACAATCAAAGGACACATTTAAGGATCTGCAAGAGGAGTTGGGAGTAATTTCTTTTACTTCTTGCCATTGAGGTTCAGCATCAGTTGAGAGGGATCTAAGTGTTAGCTCTAGGTAGGTCCTTTTCCATTGATGTCAAAGGGGCAAAATAATAGGTATAGGTACAGGTGCAAAAATAGGGACAGGGAACAGGTACAGGTTGCTACAGTAAGGGGGAGTTACTGTATGTTTTTTAGATGATAGTATGTGCAAGCTTCAAGATGTGGTAGTTTCAAGATTGAGGTTTCCATCAATGACAAAGGGGGATATTTTTAGAAATATTGTCATTGATGTCAAAGGTCTAGCATTATTGATGATAAAGGCCCCATTGCATTTAATGATGTTTTTAATAGTAATATCTTTGTTAATGTGTGTTAATATTTATTTAATATTAACAAATATATTTTTGGTTGCATAAAGTCAAAAGAAGGTCCATAGATAAGTCAAGGAGTCATGGGGTAAAGATAAAAGAAGAATAAGATGCATTTTCCCATGAAGAGTCATCTTGAGGAATTTCAAGAGTCACCAAGTAAAGACAAAAGAGGAAGGGTGTAATTTCTCATGAAGGGACACTTTGAGGAATATGAAAATTCACCAAGATAAAGACAAAAGAGAAAAGGATGCTTTTGCTTATGAAGAGTCACCATATGACTTTTCAAATGCAGGGATATGAAGGGTCATGCAAGTTTGGCACCATTTTCCATGAGAATTGAAGGGTCACAAAGGCGGAAGGCCAAAGGTCATTTGGAAAGCTATAAATAAAGGCTTGAGAAGCCATTTGTAATATGGGAGATAGAGTATGATTTGTAATTAATATATCTAGCTTATAAGAGCAAAGGAGAGAGAAGAAAGAGATATTTTAATGTGATATCATTTGTTGGGAAAGCAACATTGAGAGATAATTGTGTCGTATACACAAAAGGGGTTGGTGCTCCTGTGGGCTGGTGCTCATGAATAGTTGCTATGTTGGTGCTCAGTAAAGGGGTTGGTGATCATGTGGGTTGGTGCTCATGAATATTTGCTGTGTTGGTGCTCAGTAAAGGGGTTGGTGCCCCTATGGGTTTTGTCTCACGAATAGTTGTTGTGTTGGTGCTCAGCAAAGGGGTTGGTGCTCTTATAAGTTGGTGCTCACAAGAGCACCAACCCCTTTGATAAATATCGATCACACTAATCAAATAAGCCCACTACTATAATAGATAAAATCCCAAACATTTTATCTTAGTAAGGTCAATGCATACATCTATGTATAATATGAAAATGTATATAGAATTTGGTGAAGTTGCATGTCATATGCACCTAGAATGTGTCTCAAGATGAAGTATCTATAAAAATTTAACCTACACTATAAAATGTGTATAATATGTATCACAAATCTGAAAAAAACTATCTCAATTCTATGCCAATTGCATATAATTATGCTCCAAGTGTATATCTAAATCATGTAAATTGTGTAAACTAAATCAAATTATGTCCATTCTATTAAATTTATCTATGTGGAGTTATGTATCTATGACATGCCCCCGTTTTGAGGTAAGGGGGTTATGAAAGTGATAATCACTTTATCTCAAAATGACAAGATAATTATGTTGTATCTATGTGATATAAGTAGTAAGAAGCATATAATAATGTCATGTATAAGTATATATATCAATGAATCTTGCAGTATAATTACATAACAAGACCTAATATGCATGATTTGAACCATGGCAATGTATATAAGATTACTCAAATGTCACATAAAAAAGGGTCTAAGGAGATTACAAACAAGGGGCATGTTCAAATACTGCACACTCAAGGGGAAGGCATATGCAATTATTCCTAGACCAAATAAACAAGAAACACTCAAGGCACTATGGCCAACAAGCAAGGAGAATTTTCAAATGTTACACATGTAAGATAATGTAGCAAGAAAGGTACATTCAAGTAAGCTAATGTAAAAAGATGACATAAATGAAAAGTAAACAACTAGCATAAACATGTCATACTAGTTATTTCATACATGTGTTGGCAAAATGGCATGTATAATAACATATCAAGTACAATGTGTACTATAGCAACATGAGTATAAGCATGTGTAAATGTCAGTATATAATCTCAATATGATAGTGAAAATGATCATACAACAATAAAATCGATTTCAATTGTGATTATATAGAATCAAAATGCCCTGAATAAAGTGTATCATGTGGGAAGAGAAAAGGTCCAACATCTGCATATTCACGTATCATGGGTCTGATGTATGCCTATATCACACTCAAGTACCCATGAAACATATGTGTATAGAAATGATATGCTATATGTATACACATACTATTTTCAAACTTATCAATTACTAATGCTCTCTATCTTATAGGAACCCATTGAGTCTCAATATCTCTGAGTGTATGCCTTAAGGGGTGCACCAGGAAAGAGTGGGAATACCATTAGTGCTTCATAGGATTGTTTTCCTTCTTTTCCACTTGCTATATACACACTTATCTCCTAAAAAGCATTCCCTTAAGCTTTGCTTCCTATTTTACACCCTCTTCTAGTCATTTACCATATTCATTAGCCATTTCCCTAACCTAAACCCCTTTTTGGTAGTTTACATGACATAGTCGGCCACATCGACCCTATATTGTTATTTACAAAGCTTATTAGGAACTAGGTTGACCATGGTCGACATAATTCAAAACCTAGTTAGTTTTTGCCAATTTTAATACTAGGTCTACCAGGTCAACCTTGTCGGCTTAAACTTTTAGAAAGGTTTAGGGTTAGATCCACCTATATAAACATAATAATTTTTTCTTTTATAAGAGAAGAGAAGAAGTAGGATATATTGCACATCTGCTTATCCACCATCCTACTTGAGGAGAAAGCTTAGGGTTTCATACTTTCTTTGAAAATACAAATCTTGTCTTATGGAGAAGTCTTTTGGATGCATTGATAGGTTATGTATTCTAGAGCTGATTTATCTTTGTCATCCTTACATACCACAACAAACTCTTGTGAATAACCTTGGCCTAGGGAGAGATTGCAACTCGATTAATTTGTCTTCAAAGGTAAGTTTTCCTAATTTTGTTCATCCTTTGTAAGAGTAGATAGATATGCATTTTCACTTCTCTTCCATGTATTAAGATTCCATATACATTGATGTGAGTATATGTATTCTATGCATATTTATTTTTAATGTTTATTACCCCCACTTTGTGCCACAAGCTTTGGTGAACACTAGATTAGATTTTGCTTTACTTGTTATTAGTATAGTGAATATGAATACATAGGACCTGTTAGGGTTATTGCATAATTTTGCTTCACTAGAGGCTTTGGAACCCTCCCTATTAATATTATTATGGTAAGAGATCCCTTAATTAGGTATAGTGGATCCATATGATCATGACCCTGATTATCTAATGTATCCCCAATCGAAAGTGTAAGTAGGATCTATCTTCTTTGAGCTAGGACTAATTTTTAGATCTGCTACATTTTTCATTACATAAATTCTAGTGAATTTGACATGAATCTAGCCCTTGTAGGTTTTATTTCACACTTTCATTTATATCATTTTTATATATTTATGATACTATGTTAGCTAAGTTGGTATAATTCTTGCTTTTGTGCGTAGGTTTAACACAGTCATATCAAAATGACTTTGTTCTTTTTGTGCAGGTCTTCATCAGATATAGGTTATTGGTTCAGATAGATCGACCCAATATTCTTCTTCAATCTTAGATAATAAAGTAGGTCAGATAGGTTGACTTTATCTTTCAGTCAACATCTGGATCAACAAACTAAGTCGATCAGGTTGACTTAGTCTTTCAATCAACATCTAAATCAAAAAACTAAGTTGAATAGGTCAACTTAGTCATTTTATATTGCTTTATCAAATAGGATTTTATATAACTAGGTCAAACCATTTGAATTAGTTTTTAGAACATGAAAGCAACATTCAAGGCACTTCAATAAAAAAAATTCAATACTAATCATCTTCCAACCCACCAAGGTTCCTCTCTTTATCTCTAATCATCTTACAATTTTGTTTTATGCAAATTTAAAATCTTCAAAATTTTAGTCTTACAAAAAATTAGGTTGACCTGGTCGACTTAGTTTTGTATCATATCTTATATCTAAAAGACTAAGTCAACTTGGTCAACTTTATTGTTAAAGACTTTTGCTTTCACAAAACAATAGTGACCCAATCGACTCTGTTCTGTACTATTTGTATATAATGTCATCTAAATCAAATTTGTACCATTCTTAATCTGGTAATTAACAAATATTTACTAGTAATTAATTCATATTTTCACTTTCAACTATTTGTATGCTCAAAGTAACTCACATAGTCTAATTAGGTAGTTTTATCAAGTTACCATTTAGTTACAGTATTTTTCTCTTTTTGCACACACTACCAAATTAAAAAATATTCAAAATGAATTTAACATTTGTCTTCTAAAGGCTTACCTACTTGGATTTCATCACCAAGCGGGGTTGACTTGGTTTTATGGCCAAGTCTAAACACATGGTTAATGGTATATATTGGAAAAGTGCCCGACACCCTTATTGCTATGGGATTATGAAGTGAGGGGGTAGGCCCTAATACCAATCCAATACCATTTCCAACATAGATCCCTTTCAACCTAAACATCCTAAAACCATACATAAATTACTTTCTAGTTCCCTATTTTAGCTAACTTCCCTATCACACTTAAAATAACACTTTATAATAATCTAACAACACTCAAGATGACCACTAAGTTAGCATTTATTTTTTTGGTTGATTGCTTTCTCTCTGATCATTGTGTGTTGTATTTCAAAAACTTATATTGTATAGAATTGGTGTAAGGTTTTTTGTGGTGTGCCCCAATTGGATCATTCTCATTGATCCAATTATTTGTGTGTGATTCCAATTCTTGCTTCAATTACATTGTAAAATTTTCCCTATTTTAGCACACTATCATTATGTTCGACACAATCTCTTACACACTAATTTTTTCCTTATTTGTAGTATTAAGTTGACTTGGTTAACCCTATACTCTCTTTTACCAATCAGGTTACAATACTTGGTTGACATGGTCAAACCTATATACTTATTAGACTATGTTTTTTCCTATCTATAGTACTAATTCAACCTAGTTGACCCAATATTCTTTTCTACAAATCAAGTTATAGTACTAAGTTGACTTGGTCGATCTTGTATCCTTGTTTGCTCAATTTACTACCCTATTTTTAGTACTACGTTGACCTAATTGACCCTTTACTCTTATTTGTCTCTTTGATTTCAAAACACAATCGACCTGGTTGACTCTATATCCTTCTTATCTCTTTGCTTTTGCATCAGCTTTATCTTCCTTAATCCTTCTCATTCATCATGAAATTCCTATTTAAATAAAACACTAAGTTGAATTCAATAGATATGATGAGTTTTACCAACCCCAATAGGTTCTCTAATAAGTAGCTTGTGGATATTACCCTAGATGAAAGTAATGTGCATGTATCCACTCACACTACAAACTATGGGACCCTCATCATTCCTCTTCAGTTTGTAATCCTCTCTTCTCATTTAAAGATCAACTTGAATTAGAGTATACTGCATAAATGATCTTCTTCATCAATGATTTTTCTCAACATTGAGAAAAAATTCTTTCTGCTATTTACCATCTCATGATAAGTGGTCCCCATTCACCTTCTCCCACATTATCACATGGATCTGGGGACACTAGCTTCTTTGCTTCTCAACCTCTTCCCTCTATTTTGACCCCTTCTCATACCATGACATCTTCCTCTTTGATTTCCTCCACCTCCATGCCTAGTATCTCTACTAATATGGCATGTTCTACATCTAGTGGGACTCTTCCAAGACTCGATCTTCTCAATTCTTCCACAAGTGCATCATTTTATACCCATGGTATTCATGCATCTAATGCCATTTATTCTCATCCCTCTATTAATACATATTTTTACACATAAGAAAATCATGCTACTAATGCCTCACTTATCAATAATTATGATCAAGCTACTCTTAACACCCATAGTGGTAACCAAACCACTACTACCAATTCCAATGCTTCACATAATGCCAATAATACCACTCAAACCCATCAACTTCTACTACAACCTCTTAATAAAATGAATTCTTTCCAAGCTAACCATGCAAATTAAATGATGAAAATGCAAAATCATCTTATCCATCTTGAAAACCACCCTCAATAGGTTCCATGGGGAATGCATAACCAAATTGTTTTCCCACATCCTCTTTGGGATTCCCATGGTAATTTTATCCCTCAACCTCCTCTTGTTAACAAAACAATCAAGCACCTTCAAAATGAGCCTCTTATGCCTCAAATTAATAATATCTATATAGGAGGTATCACCCTTACCATTACTTATAATGGGTCAACCGATCCCACTCTCCACTTAAAAATATTTGGAAATATATATAAAGGCTAGGTCAAGTTAAATCATTTTGCCACTACCAAGCTATTAGCAAAAACTCTCACAGATGATGATTTATATTGGTATAACCAACTCAAATCTCATTTCATCACTAGTTTGGAAGATTTAATCAATGCTCTATTCCAATAATTTCAAACTAGTGATCTCCCTAAAAATACCTTGGCCCATTTTATCAATTCTAAGCAACTTGAGACCAAAACAGCATAAAATTTCATCAAATGGTGAAAGACCTTGTCTAATAAATGTGAACACAATATGGCATATGACAACCTCTTTCATCTGTTTACCAGTGCTCTTTTTTCCAAGTTGAAGTATTGGGTCTAGACTCTCTCACCACAAATTTTGGAAGAGGACATTAACCAAGCAAAGCGTCAAGATTTCCTCATACATCAATTTAAGCCATCCCAACCTTATATGGGCACTTACATATTAATAAAAAATAATAATAATCATGATATAAATGATGGTGTCATTGATTCTTATGATACCATTCATACAATTTAAGAAATTATTCCCAACCAAGCTCCATAATAAGCTTCTCCTCCTAACCACATCACTAACCCTCATTTATCTTCCACAAATCACATCAATGTTCATAAACCTTTATCCTTAGTAAAATTACAAAAATGTCTACCAAGGCCTCTTATGTGAGAACTTGATCCCACTCATCCCATTAAATCTTGGTACGATCCCAATTAATTTTATTGATTTCATGCTAGTTGGGTCATTCTCGTGAGACTTTTAGGCAACTTCATTATTTGGCTATGGATTTCCTTCTCAGTCCCAATTTTTACCATGATTTTATCATTCATAAATTTAAAAAATCCTATGACATTGCCTTCAAATCCCATTAAACACAAAATAAATATCAAGATTTAAACTAGGCTAATGTTTGTTTGGCCATATATAAAGATTCTCTTTTGAATCACCAAGATAACCTAGACAAACCTACCCCTTCTACCAATAATGTTGACAGTTTTCTTGACCCAAATCCTTAAGAGAATGTGGTCAATATAGCTCATATGCAAAGGGTGGTTTCCTTCATTGATCCTCATACCATCCATACTCGTCAATTATCTTGCACTTTTCATGTTATCAAAGAATCTTCCACAACTCACTTAATAGAGTTGCAGCAATAAAACCTTATATCTTTTGATGAACCAATTCCAATGCCTCCCCTGGATAAAATTTATCACACAATTTATACCATTCCTCTAACCTCTTTACCTATCACCAATTATAATAAAACTTATATCAAGACTTCTTACAATCTATCTCAAACTAAAACTACATCAACTACCCCATCTTCTCAAGACAATCAATAAACTTGTCCTCCAATTAAACACTCCACATCTTATCAATATAAATTTGCATGCACTTTGACTCCTCCTTATGAGGACCTCCTTCAACACTATGCACCTCTTTCCAACATTACTTTTATGAGTTATGATGAGTGGGATCTTATTATGGAGCTTACTAATCTCCCATATAAAATCTCATTTCTCGAACTCATGTGGACCTCTCTGCATCACTGTAACTATCTTATGCAATTCTTATTCAAAGTGAACATCCCTCATCCTCCCCTAGCAAGATTTGAAGCCACCTTATCTGGATCATAAGATATCATTTTAAAAAAATGTGAAGATATGTCCATACATGTTTATGAAATAATGGACACTTCTCTTTCCATCAAATTCCACATTGCTTCTATAATACCCAATGGGATTCTGATTCATGCGGATTATCCTGCCCTTTTTATCAGTGTCAAAATTAGTGATATCCAAGTCAAGCATGCCTTGATTGATGAGGTTTTTGGAACTTATGTTGCCTCTCTAAATTTTATAAAAAACCATGGATATTATGAATGTAATATTAAATCCACATGCATCATGTGTCAAGGCTATGATCGAAGACAAATGCCTTCCTTAGGCTGTGTATGGCTCCCTATCACCATCCCACCTATCATTGTTTGCATGAAGGTGATGATATTAAACTTTCCTATATCTTATAAAATTTTTATTGGTAGGCCATAGACTCATTACATGAGAGAAGTGGCTTTTTCCACTTGTCAATGTGTCAAATTTCCTCACAATGGAGTAATCTATAGGATTCAAGGCAACACTAACCCTCAAAATTTTGAACAATTCCAAGACTTTGGTGTATTCAATATTCCCACCCTTGATCCTTTTCCAAGTATTCCATTTCATGAATCTCAATGGTTTAACTTTCTTATCAACTCCACCAAAGGTTACAATGGTCACCCCAAACTCATCAATAATATACCCCCTAACCTCCTATATTTTGATGACAATGATCCTGATGAGATCAATCTCAAGATTAAAATCTTAGATCTCTCACCTCATCTCATTTTTCATATTCCCCCTTATTTGAAACCTTGTTCCCATCAACCACCCAATGATGATATACCCTTTGTCTTAACTAAGACTTGTCATTCCATTCATCAAACCATATTAGATGACAAGGTCATCCCTACCTATGCCATTGATCTTCATAAACATGATTATGATGATGGTTATAAATTAGATGATCAATTATTTATTGAGAGACAAGATGCTGAAATTATTTTTTATCATTCCACTTTGATTCAATCATTTCGTATTTCTTTTATCATTCCATCCTATATCATTCCTAATTTTTTTCCTCTTGATCTCAAGGTAGAGATGGTGCACACACCTCCAATTTTTGAAGAACCTCATAGGAGTATGCTTATGTATCATGATATGGCTGGTACCTATCACTTTTCTAGATACCAAGACCTCTCTAGCTAGCTTATCCCTGATATGATTATGACTATCCTTCAGCCTTATGTGCATCCTGCACCTCCTTCAATACAAATCAATTCGGATCCTATTCCCATTCCCTCTCTAGATGCATCTCTTCCTATTATAAGCATAATGAATGAGAGATTTGGGGGATTAAATGAGTGTATTTATAAAATTTTAATTTAAATTCAATTTATATTTTAATCATTCATCAAACATCATCATCATATGGGTAATATCAACTAGTCTAGCAACATACTAATGAGAATATACACATAGCAAGTATGAACACATTATATATGTGGGAAACACTCACGGGGAATAAAAATCTATGAAAATAGATTGGAAAAATAGCCCTATAAATTAATGAATCAAATTAATTTGATCACCCACTCAACTTGGAGCACTAACCCCAATCTATCAAGCACCAACTTGATAGAGTCTTTAACAAGCACCCACTTGCAAGGAAGCACCAACTCCCTTAGTGATTTAGTACCAACCCAGCCACCTCTTGACCAAGCAGCCACTTAGCCAAGTAGACCTTAGCCTTCCATATTTTTCCTTGTTGAAATTTTCAATAGATGATGGTCCTCTTTTTCAACTCTTCACACACTTCTATTCCTCTAAAAGCTACCTCTAGGTTTCTTTGCTCTACTAGGTCTCTTCAAGATTGATTATATCATATGACCTTTATATCCATACTCAAAACTTCTATTATATATTCATGACTATCTATATAGACCCATATGATGGTCTAAATGACCTCATTATTCTCATCTTTGATCTATTTTATTCACTTGCACACACTCACCTCTCACACATTAAAATATGCCTAATTAGTCTTGCTCTTATACAAGTCACTTGATCTCACACACCTTGGTCAGACATACACAATTTCACACTTGGATTAACCTTAAAATATGACTTATAAAATGTTACAAACATGAATCAACCAATATATTATGTTGGTCATAACATATAGGACCAAAACCTCTTTTAGGCTTTAAGGAGACCTAATCCCATTAGGCGTTCATTAGAGCACATTACACTTTGTCTTTCTTGGAATGCTTCCAAACTCTGTACATAGTAGGACAAATTCATATAAAATTAAATTGGATATTATCAAACTTTAATTTAGGTACACATCACCATTTAGGTTCAACCACCACTTGAACCCCTTCTCAAAACACTAGTCACAATAGGCTTGTGCATATACAAAAAATATGTCTTGAACAACTGAAGCATAAACATAATTTTGATGAAAAACCGTGGAAAAAAATCACATATTCAGAAACCTCATGACATTAGGGTCTTCAAAAACTTAAATTAGATGCATCAACTTAGGGTATATAGGCTCAAACTCTTCTCTGCAAGTAGCCCACTCATAACTGCCAACTAGCCTCAAAACATAGTCATGAAAACTTGAACTTATGATACCTGAAGAAACACACTCAAGGGCTTTAAATGCATTAATATGATATTATGACATCATACAATAAAAATATTATAATATTTAATGTCAAATATTAGTCTTTTAGACCAATTTATTGACCTTCTCTCTCATGGTCCTTACTCAACCAGATAAGCCATTTTGGCTTCAATATTTTGACCTCTTACACTAATTTACAAGATTATAAAATGAATGTGTAGGTCATTAAAGCCCTAAAAAAACAATATTATATACATTTTTAACATTAAAGCATGGTATAGAGTCTCAACCTTATCTTTTCAACTTGCTTACTAAGAATTATAGTTTGCCTTCAAACATAATCATGGTGATAATGACCTTCAACACCTGTGTAGACACTTTAAAAAAAATTAATGCATGTGGATGATCTTATGAGATCATTAGACAAATATTATATGGAAATATAATATGGTAAAATGGAAATATTGGTCTTGTAGAGCAATCTCATGACCTCATTGTACACAAACCTCACTGAGCTAGATAAGTCAATATTGTGAGCAACATTTGTTATATGAAATGATCTTAGAAACATAGATCCAACATTAACATGTCTTAAATGTATTTAAAAATGTCTTAATTCCCTTGGATTCATCCCTAATCCATGATATCACATCCCTAATAATTTTCTCACTTATGCCTTGGTTTCTCACTATTTGTACCATTAGGCCTGTTAGCGATATGTTACTTAGATGACCGATTTAGCACACCTGAGGGCTATAACCTATCTATAAACCACCATGGAAAAAAAATATAAGTATCAAACTTTTTCCTCCAATAATTTTCATACTTTGACTTATTCAACTTTATCTGTTACAAAATTTTTTTAAATAAGGCCTTTCCTATAGGGTCCATTCACTCACCTAATAAACTAATCACACATGGAGGTTCCTAGGAGAGTTAAATACAATAAAAATTAGTATTTATAGTAATTTTATACCATTATAGGTTGTTTTGAGCAATATTTTACACATCAAGTAATTGTTAGGGTTTTAGAGAGGGTTAACACTTTTTTTGGTGTTAACGATTGTTCATACAAGACTGACCCTTATTTACAAAAATAATGCTTTGATATCTTATATATTACCTTTACCCATATATAATTAATATATTAGGCTCCAATATATAGGTTACATGTGCCAATGAACACTTGAAAGTCCTTATTAGGTTGAGAACCCTTCATTCTATGTACTCGAGAGACCTTAAAACACTTTTTCAAGCCTTATCTTGCAAACCATGACCTTAAACTTGGTCAATATACCTAGAATAATATATAAAATCACTAAAAAATCTTTCATTCTCCTTATTATCTTGAAATCTGAATCCCATATGTCATTTGGCCACCATCTCTCTCTTTGCTTGCTTAGACCTTGACTTACAAGTCATATTAGGCCTTGAAATTGACCTTATAACCACTATCCAATCTCTAAAAACCTCATATACATGCTCAAAAAACATATCACATTATCAAAAAATGTCAAACATACTTCATATGTCTTGTCAATAGCTCATGAAGCCTCATTAGGCCAAGCAAGGTCTAGAGGTGGTCTAGTTACATATTAGGTCTGTAGGTCCTACACCTATAGGCTCACCTTGAGATTATATTGAGTGATTAAATGATTCATATGCATTATAAAGTAACCTTATATAGCCTCTTATTCCTTTTCACATCCATCTCATCAAGCCACTATGCTCAAACCTCCTTATAAGAACTTTTCATACCATGACTACTTTTAGGTTACTTAAGCATTTGACCTTCATGTCTATTTTCATTCTCTCAACATCTCACTATTATTATAAACATAAAAATATCATGACATATGAAATATTACCATTCTCACCCACTTCCTTACAAATTCTCACATGTTTGAGACCACTCATCTCACCAAGCAACCAAGCCATTACCTTCACACAAGGTCTCTTCATGATATGAAAGCACTTGTACTCAAAGATATACCTTAAAACACTTATGAAGGATTATATACCTAAATATCAAGCCCATATTATTCCAAATAAATTATTACACACCTAATATTACCCACTTCACCATGCTACCTGCACATAGCTTCTCACAAGGTCTAGACAAGGCTTTACAAGAAACCTTGATGCCTTGACTTATTCCTTCCATGTCATGACCTTAACACAACATCAACAAAGTAGATATAAGACACTTGGACCTATAAGTTTATCTCTCATGTAAATCACTACATACCTTCAATGCTCATAATCTTGTCACAACATACACTTCTAACTTACTTTGACATTAATTACATCATATTGACAACAATGAAAATACTATGCCAACAAACTACCCCTTTATCATTGCTGACAAAACACATTACAATTGTGATCTAGGTATTTGACTCAAGAGAGGATGGTTAGTATGGTGTTAGTTCCAAAATTAAAACAAAATGAAATAAACACACTAATAACATAACATCTCTAGGCCTGGACACTAAAGAGACCTTAGTTAACAATCATGAATGAAACACACAACTAAAATGCAAAAGAAAAATATTTTACCTTCCTTGGATGCTCCAAAATTCTTGTTTTCATGGCTTACTCAACTTGTGATTATGAAGTCCTTGTCAATGGAAGCTTGGCTACCTCCATCTCTCTTTGGCACCTTTGGCTTGTGGCTTGGCTTGGCTTGGAATCAATTTGGCATGATAACACTAGTTTCTTGAAGATTTTGGAACCAATTTGGCATTATAAATTTACATCTAAAAATATTTGAAGATATTTGAGCATAATAAATTTTCACCAAAATAGCTTAGAAATGATGTTGTGAGGCCTCCTATTTATAGATTTTTGGATTTGATCATAATCAACTTGAACTGCCCATCTCAAAATTGAGATGTGTGGATGATGATTAATTCAATTTTTGGTTTTAAGTTTGTAATTATCCTCATCATGGTATTGGAGTAAGGGGAAATTAAGAGGCATGGAGGGCATCATGGAAGGCATTAATGAGGCATGGGAGGCATGAATCCTAATATTTGTGGCATTTATGGCCTAGAGATGTCTTCCCAAGAAATGAGGTCACTTGATGATGTAGATATTCAATATTCATTTTTAAAAACAGGTTTTCAACAATTTTTCATGGAGTTATTAATTATTTATTTATTTGGATTAATTAGCTCTTAAGCATGATTAAGCACATTATGTATAAATTACCCAAATTGATCAGAATGTCTTGTTATTGGTCTAAAATTTGACTAGATTAGAATTGGAAGGTGATGTCAGATGTGTTAGAACCGTATTCCCATTTAGGATGTTACCAAAAACAAATAACAAAGGCACATGTCTTTTGCAAAATATTTGATAGGGAACAACAATCTAGAGCACCTGGGTGCAAATTTGGCATTTTGAATCGAAATAAAATGATCAAAGTTAGCTGGCTCATAAATTACATTACCCCATTTAGTGATATCCTAGCCAAAATTGGCACTTGAATATGTCAGTTTCACATCATTTATCATGTTTTAGTTTTTTAGGCCAAATTGTGCATTTTGGGTGGAACTTAGCCAAAAGCTTGATTGGAGTTATCGGTGGCCAGTTTTAGGTGTTTACAGTTTGCCCCTATTTGGGAAGGCATTAAAATCTATAAGCACAATAACATCTTCTCAAATAATGAAAGGTCATGTATGCCTACAGTTAGAAAGATGATAAACTAACTATATGATGCCCCCTCGAGGGAGTGGCCATCACATTTGTTGATGGATGGTCCCTCGAAAAGAAATAAGAAGAAAGGTGGAATTGACCTGTGGTTAAGATTAATCCAAATGAAAAAATGGTTGCATGCATTGATGTAAAAAGGATACTGATTTGCCCAAAGGTAATTATAATCAGGAATAAAATTCAAAATAATTATTTGCCCATAGGTGGTTATAATCATTAAGTGGACTTAGATTAGCTAAAGATGATTGTGCCCTAGTTAGGGCTAATTAGCAAGCATAAATCAAGGATATAACCTAAAATATAGACTAAAGATGAGTGGGTGTAAAGTGATGAAAGAGATGAATAGAGGAATAAGATTGATCAGTGTGAATGATTTAATTGTACCTACCAATGAGGAGATGCTTATCCTAATTAACAATGATACAACTAGAATGGTCAATGGATTGAGTTATATTGATCAAGGGTGGGATGGAAGGATTTACCAAGGTTTCAAGTAGAACTTTTTGTGGCTCCATTGATTGTAGACCTTCTTGAAGCTAATTTTTATTGTATCATGTGATGGTAGGCTTCATGATAGAACACCATGAAGATTTGGCCAAAATATGCATAAAGACTGACTCTTGATCTAATAAACACTCAAAAATAATGCACCAATGATAAAAACCATGATGACAATGTTGACGTATGAATATGGATAGATTCAAGAATAATGTGTGCAAGGAATTACCCAATGCATACACATAGACTGAGTCAAGGCAATAGTACTAAAAGCAAACAAATAGGCAAGTGAAAAAATAAACAAATAAACAAACTAAGAAACCAACAAACTAACTAAAATAAACAAACAAACACAAAGATTGCAAACAAAAGCAAAAGAAAGCATCCTAAAAATGACAATGCCCTAGTAAGGCTGATCAAGGATAATTGACTAGGCTTAGATAGGATAAATATTTTTCAATTTTTGAAATGTTATGAATGTTTTTGGCATTTTGAGGTATCTTAACTTGTTAGAGAATGATAAGATACCCGCTCATTAAATGGTGAGAGTGTTTGGCTTAGGTTGCTCACAAAACCATGAGAACATATGGAAAGGGGGACTGAGGTGGCCTCAACATGAATTGAGCATGACCCATATAGTCCTAAAATGACCTCAAGTCATAGTAATTCTGTCCACACAAAAGGTAGGGAAAAATCAACTAGGTCCTAACAAGTTCTCAAATAACGTAAATGGCCAGTCAAATGAAAATAGTGATTGTAAGGTGATGGGGCAATGTATGATAAGCAAGTGTTTCCCCTAGTTTTCCCATAGGTGGTTATAACTAAGATACAATGGCATAGGTCAATGATACTAATTTTTTCATAGGCAGTTATAATTAGTAGCAAGACTAGCGAGACATTGATTTTCCCATCTATAGTTATAATCAAGCTCAAGAAATAAATGTGGATATGATGAAAGATATCTTGCCAGATCAACTGCCACACTAATTTCATAGAATGTCATTGTAAACATGGATTGGATTGATTATTGAAACTTGATTGGAATCCTCTCACAAAAAGTGTAGGAAGAACCAAAGTAACCAAGATCAAAATAGGATTGGGTAGGATGACTAAAAATAGGCTTTGGTCTAAATAGGAATGTAATGATAGGATGGTATGGTCTTGCTAAGGATAATGGTTGGTTAGATAGATTAGATAAAATGGTAGTAGGGTTGCCCCTAGATGATGGGGTAATTGGTAGGAGTATGTGACAATGGTAAAAGGATATGTAACAATGATAATGGCATGGCAATGTGAAACGGTATGGTACATGTTTTTGGCCTAGGTGTGGTTTTTGATTTTGTTGTTCATATTGATGGGGAGATGCACATCCTAATAAACAAATGATAAAAATATAATACTTGATCATTTTAATTTATATCCTACACCTCATCTAAATAGTTGCTCTATTAAGAACTAAATGCAGATCTGGTTGTCAAGAATGCTTTTATGATCTTCATTGGTCATTGATTTTGATTCCTTCATATATCAAAATAATGTATCTTTGTAGCCTATATAAATAAAAGTGTGATCATGGATGCTAAACAAGGATAAATAATGGATGGTAGGTTTGATTATGAAATGGAATGGCAGATGATAATGGAATGTGGAATGATAGGGAAACAAATGAAGATCATGACGTTCAGTCACACATAATGTTGTTGATGCTAGATTCAACTTAAATTTGGTTATGGTGGGGCCGAATACTTGTTCTCTCAATAGGACCATCAGATTTTTTTGTTGTTTGGGCTTGAGAGTAGCTTCCATCTAATTAGGTTGTACATAGGAAGCTGTTTTGATTTGATCTTTGATTTTGTCTTCATCTAATAGTGAATAAATTTTGTGCTCAGCTATTGGTGCCTCAAAGAAGTTTTCAACAATGAAGTTGTCTTGATTGTCTTGTAGTGCCTCCAAGAAGGTTTCACAAATGAAAATTAGCTTTTGAATTTGATAAAATTCTATCACTTTCAAAAAAGTTTCACTAGAAGATGCTGAGTTGTGACTTTGATTATCCCCTATCACCTCTAAAAAGGTTTCACTAGAAGAGTGTTCTTCTGTTACATGAATGTTGTCTTGGCCTCCTTGCTCTTCTTCAATTACTATGTCACCATGGATGTATTTTAAAAAAATGTGATTCTATCAATCATAGTCAACACTTGTGGGAGATGGAATGTCAATAATATGGCTATCTTGGTTGATGGTAATAGCCTATGGAATGGTAATGGAATGGAGAGAGGCTACACAATCCTCATAAAAGATACTAAGATAAATTGTGTCAAAGATAAAGTACTCATCCTCAAAAATTGTATAAGGATCATAAATATATTCAAATTGATCTGTGAGACATGTGTAACCAATGTTGTAACAATCATGAACATATTCTTCTTCTGAATTTGATTCTAACGCAAGGGACTCTGAATCCAATGTTGAGACTAAGGTTGATTTTGATTTTGATGCTAAATCTGATGTTTGTTCAAGAATAGAACCTGACTCTAACTCTAATTATTCATTTGATGGGTACTCTATTATAATGATGTCTTATTGAATATTTTGTTTTGGACAAGTAATGACCTGTGATGGCATAATGGGCTCTACAAGGACTAGTTTGTCAAAGTGAGACTCATCTAAGATGGGAAATAGGTCAAGAGCCAACTCCTCAGAGAATGGATTCTCAATAGGAGGATCTTGAAAAATAGGTACATGGTCAAGGTAATGATTTTTCCAAAGGAAGTTATAATCATTAAGAAGTGACTCAGCAAAGACTGGCTTGTTCGAGTGAGACTCCTCGACAATTGGTATAGGATCAATAGGCAATTTATCATAGTTTTACTTATCATAAATGATTGATTTAATAGAAACATCTCAGAGTGGTTGGTTGTCTTGGCCTTAGTCTCCAATGAGTTGAAAGATACTAGTTTTGAACATGGTTTGGTTTTTGAATGATTGGATGGATTAAGGTTTTGTTGGGATTGGTACTAGATGAGGAATGACTTACGATTTTATAATGGTAGGGTCTGAGGGATCATGATTGCTTCCATAAGCCAAAGGAAAAAGTCTTGAGATCATAATGATAGGATGGTGTGGAGCATGATTGCTCACACAAGCCAAAGGACAAGGTCCTAGAATGATGAAGGGGCATTGTGGAGCTTGGTTTCTCACAAAAACCAATGGACTAGGAATGGTAATGGTATTCCTTAGATATTGTGGATCTCTATGGCTAATATAATCCAAAGGAGGGTTAGGGTTAATTTATGATCAGATAGTAAAAATATATTGTGAAACTTGATTGCTTGCACAAGCAAAAGCATTCAAGTCTTTCTCATAAACCATATCATCCCAACCATGAGTTGGATCATAAGCTAGTTTCTGACTGTGTTCCATGTATTGATTTGTATAAAAGGGTATGCATTTGTATCCCAAATAACATTATTTATAGTTAGGTCTTCAAAGTCCTCTTCACAAGCCTATTCATACCAATCAAGGTCTTGAGTTGGATCATAAGTTGTTTCTTGAGTTTGTTCTCATGAATGATTAATATGAGGTGGATAAAAATCTATCTCACAAACTATATTAGCATCATTGGGGTCTTGAAAAAAGCCATAAAAGTTATTTTGTGTAGCCATTATATCATAAGTCAGATTGTAAGTGAATCCACCATAAGTGTAGTGAGACATCCATATAAATGATGAAAGCTCCAAAAATAAAAAGACTTAGAGTTTTACAAACTCTAAAAAACTATGTCTAAAGGACAAATGGTTCAAGCTTGATCTAACTTGGTTGGAGGGGTGGAGTTGTATCTCCAATATAGTTTGAAAGTGGAGCTGTATATCTAAAATGATTTATGCTAAGACTTAGCATAAAACAACCTAACATCAATCGTCTAACATCAAATGTCATACGCATAAAAGGTCAAGTGTCTGAATAAAAACTAGCATGTTAAAGGTCTAGGTCAAAGTGTTCCAAACAATGTCTAAACTAGGAAGGGGAAAAGTTGAGTTACTAAGTTTGTTATCCAAATGTGGAGTCAAAATCTAGGCTCAAATAAATAGGCATATGCTAGGAATTTTGGCTAATTGATGTCAAAAGCTAGACTTGAAACAAAGGCTAATGTGATTTGATTTAATCTAACAAGTTTGGAAATAGCTTTGATATAAACCCAACACACAAAATCAAAAATAAACATGATCAATTGGCATAAGGCATAAGATAAAAAGCTCTTTGAAAAAGGCTATGTTTTCCTAAATAAAGGCATAAACAATGATGAGGATAGGCATTAAACAAACAAACCATTAATAGTTTTCAAATTTGGGTAATCGATTAATCAAATTTATGTAACCCAAAAGAGAAAGATCTATGTATTAGCCTCATTAATTGAGGCCTAAACAAAAATCAATCAATGTTTGGATCCAAACTTAAAAAGGCTAATTAAAAACTCAACGTTGAAAACTAGGATTTGACTAAACAGGCTAGACAAGATTGGATAGCATAACGACACAAGACAAATGTCTAAATGGTCTATAAAAAGTGGTTTGAAACAAATGGTTTTGATAAAATGGTAAATAAGTCTTGAAACAAATTGAGCAGCCTAATGGTGTAAGTATACTTAAATGATGTGGTCAATATTATGTTTCAAAGACTTAAAAAAGGCTCAAAAATGTTTTGACATGATCTGGGTAGCATAACACTACCCTTCATAACTCAAATGCATTGTTTTGACATGGTTTATGAACAAACAAACAAGTTTTAGCCTCAAAGCATACCAAGCAAAAATGACCAAATACACTAAGTATAATCATCCAAAATCCTAACAAGGGTATGACATGTGGGGTTGACTAAACTATCAAGTTTCGATCATTCTAGGGATATCAATTGCACAATGACTTTCATGCCAAACAATACAAAAGAAAAGCATAGAAATTGGGTGACCACAACATTGGCTAGTTCTAAAAATATCTAGTCCTTTTCACAACCACTACATCCTATTTTTCACCTAGTGTAGTGCGATGTCCAAATGCAAATACATCCTGTGTGCAACTCTAATGTAGTAAGAGAAGTCAATGCTAGGAGGTGAAACCTCAGGTCAAAGCTTCCCTAAAGAACTTGTGGGTGGTGATGAAGTCCCCCTTGCAAGCCAAGATGCATAAAAAAATAAATCATGAAAATAAAAAGACTTTAGGGTCATTTTCAAGGTTACCCAAACTTTGATGAGTTTTTGAGGAGTGCTTTAGATGACTTTCTTTCTAAGACTTGGAATAGGCTACTTATAATAGGAATGGCATTTTTGATTCCAAGGGTTCCCTATAGGGGAAAAATGGAAGATCATACACACAACATTCCTCTTTTTGCCAAATAAAATTTGATTAAACAACTATTGCAAACAAGAATGGACAATTATGTTCAATTTTAAGCCCAAAATGAAATATTTGGTGGTGTTCATTTGACCCTTTGGTCTTAGTTAAAAACTTTGAAACATGTTCACCCAAAACACCTAAATTCTTTGTTAAACACCAAAAATAAGGTTTCTAATTAATTTTTTAGCATGCAAAGGTGATTTAAACATGTTTTGAGCAAATATCTAGCTTGGTCATGCAGCAAAATTGTTAGCATGTCCTTTAGATTTGAAGCCCTTTTGAGTTTGAAGCAACAAACTTTGAAAAAATAGATCTTAGGTCTATGTTTTTTGAAAAACACAGTGATCGATGTTAGTTATTAACACTGACATTGATTAAAACTAATCGAGATCTAACGGATGTTAGTTTTGTAGACTGATGTTAGTTAGGTTAGGTAGTCGATGTCAGTATTTCTATCAATGTCAGTTATTTTGTAAAAACTATGGTAACAAAAAATGGAAAAATAAATTTAGAAAATCAATTTGCAAGAGTTTTAAAGGCTAAAATAAATATTTTAAAGTTGCAAAAGTATCTCCTTCAGGTGTGAGATGCATCTAGTCCCATTGGACATGTCATTATGTGATCTAGGTATTTGACTCAAAAGAGGATGTTTAGTATGGTTTTCCAAAATGAAAACAAAATGAAATAAACACACTAATAACATAACATCTCTAGGCCTAGACACTAGGGAGAGCTTAGTTAACAATCATGAATGAAACACACAACTAAAATGCAAAAGAAAACTCTTTTACCTTCCTTGGATGATCCAAAATTCTTATTGTAGTGGCTTGATCGGCTTGTGCTCATGAAGTCCTTGGTAATGGAATCTTGGCTACCTCCATCTCTCCTTGGCACCTTTGGCTTGTGACTTGGCTTGGCTTAGAATCAATTTGGCATGGTAACACTAGTTTCTTGAAGCTTTTAGAACCAATTTGGCATTATAACTTTGTATCTAAAAATCTTTGAAGATATTTTAGCATAATAACTTTGCACCAAAATAAATTAGAAATGATGTTGTGAAGCCTTCTATTTATATATTTTTGGATTTGATCAGAATCAAATTAAACCATCCATCTCAAGATTGAGATGTGTGGATGAGGATTAATTCAATTTTTGGTTTTAAGTTTGTAATTATCATCATCATGGTATTGTAAGAAGGGGCAATTAATAGGCATAGAGGGCATCATGGAAGGCATTGATGAGGCATGGGAGGCATGAATCCTGATATTTGTGGCATTTATATCCTAGGGATGTCTTCCCAAGAAATGAGGTCACTTGATGATGTAGATATTCAATATTAATTTATAAAAAAAAGTTTTCACCAAGTTTCCATAGGATTATTAATTATGCCTTGATTTGGGTTAATTATCTCTTAAGTATGATTAGGCACATTATGCACAAATTACCTAAATTGATCAGAATGTCTTGTTATTGGTCCAAAATTTGACTAGATTAGAATTAGAAGGTGATTTCAAATGTGTTGGAACCATATTACCATTTAGGATGTTTCTAACAAAAAATAACAAAGGCAAATGTCTTGTTTAAAAGATTTGATAGGGAAGAGCAATCTCGAGCACCTAGGTGCAAATTTGGCATTTTGACTCGAAATGAACTAATCAAAGTTAGCTAGCCCATAAATTGCACTGCCCCATTTAGTGATATCTTGGCCAAAATTGGGACTTGAATATGTTAGTTTCACATCATTTATCATGTTTTAGTGTTTTTAGGCCAAATTGTGCGTTTTGGGTGGAAATTGGCCAAAAGCTTGATTAGAGGTTATCAGTGGCTAGTTTTAGGTGTCTACAATAGTTTGATCAATCTCTTCTCCACTCAAAATAATAAATATTACTTAATGGATTTTTCTCCCCCCTTGACATTAGTGACAAAGGATCACACATACTACAATTCTTGGAATCATTCATTCTCCTTTGGCAAATATTATCAAAAACTACAAAAGGAATTAGAGCTAACAAGCTCCTCGTTAGATCAAGCACAATATTTAAATGAAATATGATCACAATATCATACATATTGTCCTTGACTTGACTAATAAACTCACTAGGCTATCTCACTTTTTCTTATATGACAAATATCTTCTTCAAATAGACTCAGGTATACAAGACTACTTACCTTCCTTTATGCACTTTGATGCCACAAAGATGAATGATATCCAACTTGAATTTCATGATTCTTCATACCTTATTTGTATTACACACCTAATATTGAATCTCATGAATTATTTTATTATTTCCATAAGCCATATTTTATCCGTCTACATCATGACAAACCTTCTTGTATTAGTTCAGAACTCATTAGGTCTATAAAAAGACTAGTTCATTGTCTGCTAGACTTCTATCTTGCTTGATCACCTTCACCTCACACAACTAAGGCATACTGAGCATATAGACCTGTGATATATGACCCTAAAGTCATATTCAAACACCTATATCAATCACACTTAATTCTTATGAACATATAACATCTCTATAATAAACGTTTGTTCACCATGTCTATTAGGTTTATTTGCAATCAAAAGAAATTATTCCAAGGGAATAATCTATTACTCCATGCTAGAGAAAATATCAGTCATGTCTTGTCCATATGGTATCTCAAATGTTATCCTTGCATCAATCTATCTCTTTCATGTTTCTAAAGCCACCATGGCACATACCTCATCATAACATCTTCCTTACATCATTTTGTCAACTAAGTCTACACTTACATGCTTCATTTTGATAGACCTCTATCATAACTTGTCTTCTTTAATATATGAAAACTAAGACTATACTATATGTGCCTTGGTACTTTATGACTTTAAGGTCATATTGATGCACATAAAACACTCAATTATCTCTCACAACTAGCTCAATAAATATAATAAAAAATCATGCTCCCCCTAACTCCATGCTTACCTCTATTTATATGACAAAGGAATCCACTCTCTTGACAAATAACTCCTTATACCAAGCATATATCAATCAATGAAAAAACTCAACAAAGAAAGATCATATAGAACTACACAACCATGCTCCCCTTTTATCTTCACAACTTGCTCATCACATGAATCAGTAGTACACACTAACCATCTTCAACACATATCAAACACCTTGGTATCAATAACAAAACTAAACATAGGTCAAGATAAAATATAACCAAATACCAAAAACTTACCTTTCAACATGTATTCATACCATACCACACCTGTCAAAGCTCAACAAGCATCCACCATGCTTCCATTTAATGATGAGTGTCTCCATGAAGTCTAATGGAGTCACCCATTCCATAGAGCACTAAAATAATGTAATTCATGAGATTCCTAGATCTCTATACTCTCACACTATAGAAAATTCTTCAATGTCCTTTTAGGCTTGACTTTCAACTTAGGCTTGACCTTTGACTTGGATTATTCATCATCCTTCTGAGTTGGCAAAGAATACTCTTGACATTCTTTTAGATCTAACTTATGCTCTACATTATCAAATATACCACCTTGGTTTATGAGTTAATCATGACTCACCTTTTCATCCTTCTTCTCAGTCAACTCTTCATTCTTACGGCTTTGATCAACCACATGAGAACCAAGACCTCTCTTGTCTCCTGACATGTGGTTTGAGCAATCACTATCTATACTCTGATTTTTTATAGATTCTTATTATTTAGTATTATTTCTTCTAGCACCATAATTATTTGTTAAACCATCATTAATATCATGATAAACACTATCATCATCACAATCCATGCTTATGCTTCCTAGGATCACCTTTAGTTTACTAGGTATATCTGAAAGGCCCTGCTCTGATACCAATTATTGGAAGCACAATTACTGAGAGGGGGGTGAATCAGTGTATTTATAAAATTTTAATTTCACTTAAATTTATATTATAATAATTCATCAAGTAACATCATCATATGAGCCATATAAACTAGTCTAGTAACATTGTAATGAGAATATACACATAACGAGTATTAACACACCATATATGTGGGAAACCATCATGGTGAATAAAAAACACTAAACATAGCTTGGAAAACTAAGCCTATAAATAAATGAATCAAATTCAATTGATCACCCACTCAACTTGGAGCACCAACCCCAATCTATCAATAACTAATTTGACAAAGTCTTTAGCAAGTACCCACTTACAAGGAAGCACCAACTCCCTTAGTGACTCATCATCAAATCAACCGCATATTGACTAAGCACCCAATCAGAAAAGTAGAACTAAACCTTCCATATTTGTCCTTATTTCAATATTAAATATATTATGTTCCTCTTCTTTATTTCTTCTTACACTTCTATTCCTCTCAAAGCTGCCTCTAGGTTTCTTTGCTCTACTAGGTGTCTTCAAGACTAATTAGATAATATGACCTTGATATCCATACTCAGACCTTATATTATATATTCATGACTATATATATACACCAATATTATGGTATACATGAACTCATTCTGATCCTCTTTTTGATATTTTATTTATTTGCATACACTCACCTCTCAAACATTCAAATATGCGTAATTGGTCTTGCTCTTATACAAGTCACTTGATATCACACACCTTGGTCATCCATACACACTTTCACACTTATATTACCATTAAATATGTATTTGAACAAGTTAAAAACATGAATAAACCAATACATTAGGTTGGTCATAGTATATAGGACCAAAACCTCTTTTAGACCTTAAGGAGACCTAATCCCATTAGGCCTTCATTAGAGCACATTACACTTTATCTTTATTGAAATGCTTCAAAAATATATACATAGTAATATAAATTAATATATAATTAAAATATAAATTATAAAACTTCACTTTAGGTACACATCACCATTTAGGTTCAACCACCACTTGAACCCCTTCTCAAAACACTATTCATAATAGGCTTGTGCATACACAAAATTTTTGTCTTGAATAACTGAAGCCTAAACATAATTTTGATGAAAAACCATGGAAATAAATCACATATTCATAAAAATAATGACATTAGGGTCATAAAAAACTTAATTATATGATTCAACTTAGAGTATACAGCCTTAAACTCTTCTCTACAAGTAGCCCACTCAGAACTACTAACTAGCCTCAAAATATGGTCATGAAAACTTAAACTTATGATACCTGAAGAAACACACTAAAATAATTTAAATGCATGAAACAATATTATAACATATTTATAAAATACTATAATAAAAATATCATAAGATTTAATGTAAAATATTGGTCTTATAAACCAATTTGTTGACCTTCTCTCTCACAATCCTTACTCAGCCAAACAAGCCATTTTGGCTTCAATGTTATAACCTCTTTCTCTAAATTTAAAGATTTTGTAAAGCATGGATAAGTCATTAAATTACTAAAAAACAAAATTATGTACATAATATATATTAACTCATGGTATAGAGTCTCAACCTTATCTCTGCAACTTGCTTACTAAGAACTGCCAATTTGCCTTCAAAGATAGTCAAGGTGATAATGACCTTCAACACCTATGTAGACACTTTCAAAAACTTATAATGAATTTTTATGATCTTATGATATCATTAAACCAATATTATATATAAATATAATATGGTCAAATGGAAATGTTGGTCTTGTAGACCAATCTCATGACCTCACTAAGTTAGACAAGTCAGTCTTGTGAGAAACTTTTGTTATATAAAATGATCTCCAAAAAATCTATCCAACATGAACATGTCTTACATGTATTTAATAATGTATTAATGCACTTGGATTCCTAAATAATCCATGATATCACATACCTAATCACCTTCTCACTTTTGTGTAAGTTTCTCACTATTTGCACCATTAGGCCTATTAGCAATAGGTTATTTTGGATGACCGGTTTAACACACGAGGGATAAAACATGTCCATAAACCATCATGGACACAAAATAAAAGCATAAAACTTTTTACTCTAATTATTTTCATATTTTGAGTGGTCAACTCTATCTGTTACAACAAATTTTTAAAAAATAAGGCCTTTCCTGTAGGGTCCACTCACTTACCTGACAAACCAATCATACCTAGAGGTGCATTGGAGAGCTGAATACAAGATCTAATAGTTTATCTAATAATTTGAGACCATTCTAGGCTATTTTGAGAAAGATATTTCACATTGGGTCATTTTTAGGGTTTTAGAGAGGGTTAACATTATTTCTAGTGTTAATAATTATTCGTACAAGATTGCCCCTCATTTCTAAAACTAATGCCTGGAGATATTATCTATGACCCTTACCCATATATCCTTAATATATCAGGTTCCCAAGTAGAGGTTACACATTCTAATGAACACATGAAAGTCCTTGGGTTGATAACCCTTCATTTTGTGCATTTGAGATACCTTAAAACACTTTTTCAAGCCTTATCTTGCAAACTATGACCTCAAACTTGGTCAACATACCTAGGATAATCTATCACATCACTGAAAAAGCTCACATACTCATTATTATCTTGAAATATTAATCTCATACCTCATTTGGTCACCATCTCTATCTTTTATTGCTTAGACCTTAACTTACAAGTCACATTAGGCCTTTAAATTGACCTTTTAACCATTTTTCAAGCTCTCAAAGCCTCATATACATGCTCACACAACATATCACATGCTCAAACAATGTCAAACATCCTTCATATGTCTTGTTAATAGCTCATGATGCCTCACTAGGCCAAGTAGGGTCTAGAGGTGGTCTAGTTGTACCCTAAGTCTATAAGTCCTACCCTTGTAGGCTCACCTTGAGATTCTCTTAAGTGATTAAATGCCTCATATGCATTCTCAAGTAACCTTATATAGCCTCTTATGCTTCTGTGCATCCATCTCATCAAGCCACCATTCTAAAACCTCCTTACAAGGACTTTTCATACCATGACTAGTCTTATGTTACTCAAGCACTTGACTTTCATGTCTCTTTCCATGATCTCAACATCTCACTGTCATGATAAACATCTCACTCTCATGACATAAAAAATATTACCATGCTTACCCACTATTATACATATTCTCATATGCCTGAGACCACTCATCTCACCAAACAACCAAGCCATTGCCCTCACACAAGGTCTCTTAATGATATGAAAGCACTTGTACTCAAAGATCTACCTTACAACACTTCTAAAAGATTCTATACCTAAATATCAAGCCCATACAATGATAAATAACTTATTACATGACTAAGCTTACTCACTTCACCATGCTACCTACACATACCTTATCACAAGGTTTGGATAAGGATTTACAAGACACCTTGATGCCTTGACCTATTCCTTCCATGTTATGACATTAACACAACATAAACCAAGCATATATAAGACACTTGGATGTGTACCTTTCTTTCTCATAGAAATAACTACATACCTTCAATTCTCATAAGCTTATCACAATATACACTGCCAACTTACTTTGACATTAATGACATCAGATTGACATCAATATAACACTATGCCAACACTTCCTATTTCAGATCCTATGGATCCTTCAATTGAGTCTTTCCCAGTCTCTCCATCATCCCCACCTTCCCTTGATGATAGTTTACTCCATTTACTATAGTTTTCTTCTTTGTCCATGGAATGGGTTGATCAACCATATTATGATATTCATAAAGTTGTCGATCATTGGACTAGAGGTTGCTCATTATGATAACCTTCCTCAACTTTCATTTTCACTCCTCCTATTAGTACACCTATAAAGTTTACTAAAAAGTGTATATGTTACTTTCATGACATAAATAATCATTAATCCATGCATTATCATAATATTTTTTAATATATTGACACCTTGCATCCAACCACTCCTCAACCCACAGACAAGGATATACCTCCCCCAAAAGTATTACTTGAATATCTTCCCAAATATGGAGAGGTATATTATCTCTGGAACCAATGTGGTACACATTAGACTGATCATTACCACATCCTTCAACAACATCTCAAGGATCATCTCATGACCATTCTTATGCCTACTACCCTTCCTACCATAAGCTACCCTCACAAGAAGGTTTCCCCTTCTTCCCCTGTGGATCCATTACATGTGGTCCCTTCTCCACCTACTATTTATCCCCCTGTGATTCCCTCACCTGTGGATCATACTCCACCAGTGACCCCTTTATTTCCCATATATTCTAATCCCATGCCTTCTCTTGAGCATCCCCTACATGACATCCCTCATTAGTATGATACTTTAGGTGTTCCTACATTCTACATCGAGGAGATTCAATGTGAAGTATTTTCTCAACTTTTCCTGAAGATCAGTGAGACTCTGGCTATAGTCTGAGTTCAACTTCATAGAGACTTATCAGATGTTATGGATAATGTGTGTGGATAAATATATCAGTATTTATGAACACAAGCATGTTTTTATTTTATTTTATTTTTTTATTTGGATTGAACATGTGATATAACTTTAATTTTATCTATTTTATATCATTTGACATTGTGTCAAATTTTTCTCTACCTTACATAGTGACTTTGGTTTCACACTATATGTTGTTTATGCTATCATTCTTCTTCTTATATTCTCTTATGGATTCTTTTTCATTATTACATACTTATTCTTCATGAATTCCTTTTTCCATGGTTATCTTGTTCTTTTTCATGATTATTTTCTATCTTATCTCAATACATAGATAATTGTTATTGTGACTTGGTTATACAAATCTTTCTCCCTTTAGTCATTCATTATTTACCATGTGATTAGTTAGAAAATAATTCATCTCATTATAATATCCTCTTACTAGGTCCACTTTGGATCTCCATTTCTCTCCATTTATTACCTTTCACAAACTAAGCATACGCATGGTTGAGACTTGAGATAACATGTTGGTTCATCGTTAAACCTAAGTGTTCTAGTCATTCATATATTTGGATACTTAGTTTCCTTTAGCCAAAGCCTAAACCTCATTCATGTGTATCATTTTATATCTCATGATTAGTCATTCCAAGTCTATATGGAGGAGGAATCCTAAAAGCCATAAACATTCAAAGGCCAAATCATTTAACAAAATGCAATGATCTAAAAGGCAACATTCAAAAAAAATTAAAAGTTAAATCACATTAAAAGATGTGATTATAATCACATATCCTTTCTTGAATTGAAGCTTAAACTCTAAAGTTAGCCTCATGATATAATCGAGGTCCATTGAGGTGCAGTAGGCTAGTAGATTAGAAAAAGAGAATAAAAAATCTTTTAGTACTACCTACTTTATCACACAAGTACCCAATCTTCGTAATAGATCAATGAATCTGTAAGGGTTCCCAAAGAATGGGGAACACATCTTGGGAAGGTAGGTCCATTTTAATTTTCTTGTTCAAAACAACCAACATGAGTTGATCTTAGTACCACACTTATTTGCCTGCACAAATTTGTGCCTATAATAAACATGTATCCTTTGTATATTTATCATCATTAGTCAGTATCTTTTCATGTCCTTAGTGTGCCTCATGTCTCTTAAAGTATTCTCATTAGATGCCTATATTATGCTTCTTACATTCCCTTTTTCACTCCCTACCACCTAATATTTCCCCTTGAGAAATATAATTTTATTCACTGATCACTCCCCCTAGGGATTCTATTTGTGAGTTGTAGTATAAGACCTTGGAAAGGACCAGGCCTTCCTTAAAAATTACCAAAATTTCAAATTACCATTCTAGACATCCCATTTTACCATATTCTAACATTGTTTCCACCTAAATGGTGTTCCCTTTATGAGTTGTAGTTTAAGAACATGGATAGGACCTGGCCTTCCTCACAAAATTTTCCAATACCCAAGTCAAAATGAAATTATATGTGTCAAATATGAGATAAGATGTGATTGATTATAATTTACACATCATTGACATGCTTCAAATCTTTAATTAGTATGTTTTATGCTTACTTTATTAATCTTTCACTTTTATCTTCTTATTTTTTGATCGCATGTAAGAATCCAACCATTTTTCTTAAGTTTTTCATACTTCACAACTTGAATTAGTGTGATTAATTTAACACCATTTTGCCAATTTTGTTTCTCTTTTATACTTCCCAACATGATTTAGTATGATTGATTGACTTAATTTTTTTGTTTTAATACCATTTGTCTTTTGCATTCTTTCCATGTTATTAAATTATTTTTCAAACTTACCAACATGATTTAGTGTGATTTTACTTGTTTTAATTTGGTGCCAATCTTTTTTGTGGTTTAAAAACATTTTGCCCTCTTGTTTACCACTTTTGGTTTATTATACTTAGTCATATTTTTTTATTACACACTCCCCATCATGAAATAGTGTGTAGTGCATTTATTAATGATTATTTATACTTTTCCAAAATATTTTTGCCTGTTTATTTTTAACCATGCATGTATATTACATAAAGCTAGAAAAAAAACATGCCACATATGTTTCCTATAACATATACGACAAAAGTAAAAATACATGTGCTAAAGAGAAATATGTCCATACATCAACAACCACAACCAAATATAACTCATAAGATCAAAATCCAACTATCAACATAATCTATCTCTATATATCATATGTTTTTATAAAAAAAATACAAATACATCTCTCGAGCTCTATGGCTAGGCTCTATCATGTCTATATCGTGGTCTAGCCACACTACCCATAGATTCCTTTGACTATCCCCTCTGTAGGTGCATTTTAATGAGACTATCTGAGATCTCAACCCTACTACCTGTCCCTATAGGTTGGCCATCTAGGATTGTACCAATCCTAGTTATATTATGGTAGCCATGTGTGTAGATTTTTCCTAAGCCAAGGCCTACCAAGCCTATGCCTCTCTTGCTCCTACCCATATTGATGGATATAATTCATCTAAACATGACTATAACTACCTTATAACCTCCCCCACTAGTCTAAACTAGCTTCCCTAACCTGGGGTAGATGGTACCACATGATCATCTAGCATGGTGGGGTCATACAACATGAACACCCCATCTAAAATGTCATGGTGCACTACCATGACTAGGGATCCCCATTTTATCTCCTTGATTACAGGATATATAGAATTTAAACTAGATAGATATTAGATCACATATATATTTAAAAATCTATCTATCTGCCTACAATCATATACAAACTAGTATTGTATCTCAAATACTAAAAATTACAACATTTATTACCTATCTTGGTGTTACCAACTATTGCCTCCCCATCTAATCATCCATCAAGCATGATCTCTCCATAAGCCCATTCCTTGAGCACCTCATTCATGGGATGCCTCCCTATCAAATAAAAACCTAGAGTCACCACCTATGCACATCTTAGGCCTTTCCTCAATGCTGCCTCTATCGATTAGTTTTGCCCAGGGTTGACTGTTGGGTCATCCTATATCACCACCATTTATGTTTGACCACACCATAAGCATATCCATCAGTGATGCACCTAAGGTAGTCAATACCCCTATTTCTATAGTGCCTATTATGGTACCTAATTCACCCTTGCATTCACATACATGCCTTATTCTCCTTTGAATGTTAGCTATTGTACTCAACTAATCTTTGGTCTATTGACTGGTGATCCTCTTCCTCCTATCCCTTTCATCTCTCTCACATGCCATACCCAAAATGTGCGAAATACTATAGGATTTGATATGTGTGGGAGTTTAAACTATCTTAACAAGCATGACATTGGCTATGACTCTACCCACTAATTATAGTGGCTCATGATTTGCACTCGAGCCAGCCTTGGCACCATAATTACCCAACTCAAATAAATAGTATCAATATGTGCATAGAGATACCACACAATCTCTCCTCATGTGAATGTTTGTAGTACTAGCATATGGGACATGACCTATGTTACTTGGTCTTATCTCCATCTTATAAATCAAGTTAACCTATCATCAATCACATGGGGTAACCCAATTGGATAATACAACAAGAACTTCTCATATATCTAGACACTTGGTAATACCATTGGTCCCATGGTATTCTACCTTTTGGATAACATCCCATACATATCATGCATGAGTTAGACCTAGATGATAGACCCAAAATCATAGAGTGTCCCCTAATCCAAAATGGACTGGCTCAAGGCTATCACATACAACAATACCTTGATGCCTAACTTATGACACAACACTCATGTTGTGACAAGTCTAATCATAGCCTTATAGATATATGAAATTTATGCTATATATATATATATAATAATCTCACCCTCAGCCCTACGTAGATCCTATCTAAACATGTTGCCCACTTAGCTAGTGTTTGTCTCTCTTCCAGATCATCTGTCAACTTAGTCAACCTTGTTCATTGATTATGATGACTTTTTGACTAATTATCATAAATTATTTAGGCATTTATTTGTCTGACTCCTTCTTACCCAATACCCCATTTAAACCCTAGTGTTCCTAAAAATTCCCTAGGGTTCATTACGCTATCTATATTTTGCCTAATTGTCAAAATTTGTATATATCACTCAATTTCAAATACAAATACTCAAAAATTTGATTTTTTTAGTTTCTTACATGTGATACACTCGCTATAACCACTATGCATCCTCCTTGTCTTAGCTATCATCTCCTCACCATTCTAGGTCCCTCAGATCTCTATTTTCCTTAGAATAATATATAATATCAAATGAATTCTTTTTCACCATATTTCTATTTACCATTCAAAATTATTTACCCTTCAACTATTTATCATTAGATTTATTATTTTTATCATATCTTTGTATCTACTAAATCTTTTTCCAAACCATAAAATGTTATGGGATCCTAACATCATAGAGAATATTTTCTACTATTATATGCCTATATTGCATTTTTTGATTTTTTGCTCTTTTTTGCTAATATCTATAGGTTCACCTAAATGTTCCTCACATTGGACACATTCACATCTCTCACATATTCTTCTTTATTTACAATGTTAAGTAAAGTAAAAGTATGTGTTTTTTAATTATATCCTTTCATTTATATTATTTTCTCTTTACTACACTTTATTTAACTTCAATGTTATGTGTTGCTATGTTATTATCCTGAAGCTACATCCCTTGTTGTACCTATGTGACACATGATGAGCTTCAAGTGGGGCATATGTATGCACATAATATTTTCAAACTTTATCAATTATTTTCTCTATCTTTTAAGAACCTGTCAAGTCTCAATCTCTCTGAGTGCACACCTTAAGGGGTACACTGAGAAAGGGGTGGACAGACCATTGGTGCTTTGCGATACTTTTATCCTTTTTTACCACTTGCTATCTACACATTTATCTCTTAAAAACCATTTCCCTAAGCTTTGCCTCCTATTTTTCACACTCCTCTAGTCATTTACCATCTTAGTTATGCCTTTCCCTAACCTAAACCCCTTTTTGGTAGTTTACATGACATAGCTAGCCACATCGACCTTGCATTATTATTTATAAAGCTTACTAGGAACTAGGTCAGCCATAGATGACATAGTTCATAACCTACTTAGTTTTTGCCAATTTTAATACTAGGTCGATTAGGTCAACATTGTTATCCTAAAGTTTCAAAAAGGTTTAGGGTTAGATCCGCCTATATAAACACATTCATTTCACCATTTCTAAGAGAAGAGAAGAATAAGTAAGATATATTATGCATCTGCTTATCCACCATTCTAATTGAGGAGCAAGATTAGGATTTCATAATTTCTTTAGAGATATAGATATTGTCTCATAGAGAAGTATTTTAGATGAATTGATAGGTTGTGTAGTCTGGAGCTGATTTATCCTTGTCATCTTTACATACGATAACAACCTCTTATGAATCACCTTGGCCAAGGGAGAGATTGAGGCTCGATGGGTTCATCTTCAAATGTAAGTATTCCTAAATTTATTCCTCCTTTGTAAGAGTAGATATATATGCATTTGAAATTCTATTCCATGCATTAGGATTCTATATACATTGGCATGAATATATGTCTTCTATGCATTGTTAACTTTTATTGTTTATTAACCCCATTTTGTGTCACAAGCTTTGGTGAGCACTAGATTAGATATTGATTTACTTGTTATTAGTATAGTGAATATGAAAACATAGGACCTAATGGGTTATTACATAGTTTTGCTTGATGTGAGGCTTTATAACCCTCCCTATTGATATTATTATGGTAATAGATCCCTTAATTAGGTCTAGTAGATCCATATTGGTCATGACCCTGATTATCTAATGTATCCCCAATTGGAAATGTTAGTAAGATCTATCTTCTCTGAGATAGGATTGATTTATATATCTACTGCATTTCCCATTGAATACACTATCGAAACATAAATCATAAAACATATGCAAAAGTTAGTAAACATACGAAATGCTAAATATTTTTGTATTTTTTATCTATTTGAATGTTTTTATATTTTCTTGAATATTTGGATTTTTGGGATTTTTGGGATTTTTAAAATTTTGAATTTCTTGGATATGTTTGGAAAGAGAATGTTATTCAATAATCCTATATAAAATATTCTCATATGGTGCTCTATATCTAAATATGTGAAATAAACTGGTCATGGTGCTAAGGATCATGTATATGTGCCAAATATAGAGCTATAGAATCTGTAATACTTTGTGTATGTCTCATAGTACTCTATGGTCATGAGTATTAGTATAAAGTGTAGGCTTTTTTGGAACCCATTTTTTAATTCTTTATAATATCCTTGGTGTAATATTAGATCTTTTTACCCATTCTAAACATGGTGCTCTAGTGTAAATAACTGGATAGGCTATGGAGGTGTAAATGAGGGTCTTGAAGATTCCACTATAGATATCTGATGCAAAGGACTCTCAATTATAAGTCACCTAAGAAAGTGGATTTCTTGTTTCTTACCTTTTCATGCATGATTAACCTTAGTAGGTTGTATAATGAGCTATCGTGGAACAAATTTTCCCTTTTATAAAAAATATTCATATTGGATCCTTGAAACTGTAATTACCTTATTCTCATGAATATACTTAGGATAACCATGTACTATGGAAGGTACTACATAGAACTTATGAATCCAAGCTCATCCCAATAGCATATCAAATACTATAGTATGTGGTATAATTGAAAATGTCATGGTCACATGTGTTGGACCAACTTGTAAAGGTATATCATTTTCACTAAAAACTTGTTGTGTATTCCCATCAATGATTTGACCATTTTGGTCAATGGAAATAAATCATATTGTGTGAATCCAAAATGTGTGAGTAATGTCATGGTACATACATTCTCACTAGAACTATTATCAACCATAACATTGTGTATATGTTGATGATCAATATGTGCCATGATAAATAAGGAATGAAAATCTAAATCACAATCCATAATATTGCTATCACTAAATGAAATATAAGGTCAAAGTTTTGATATTTTCACATTATATAGCATGAAAATAGAATTTATGGGTTAAAATTCTGTATCAATTATTTAATCAATGCATTTTGAACTACTACCCTGAAATGACCCCAATTTTTTTACCTGCCATCCTTTTATCTGCCAACGAAGGACATTCAACCAAATTTTATCACTCCAAGGAGTTAAGTGGGTACCTAAGATTTACATAATGCTTCATTAGGACTTTACATTACCTACCATAAGGTAAAATTAAAAATAAGAAAACACTCATTGTGCTTCCAACAGAAGTCAAAACAAACATGTTTTCAATCAATACCACTTATGTGGGTATGGTAGACTTACTTAGTAGGCCCATACCTTTTTGGTAAGAAGTTATGCACCTGTCATTGTCATGCAAAAATTTAATATCTTTCATAATTTTTAAACACACGTAATTGTACCAATATTTAGGGTGGTGCACAATAATGTACCCAGTTGCACTATACGTTGATAATGATAAAATTATTTAATAATTTTAAGTTTATTATTAGCCATATAAATACATGATCATCCATTCAGGGTATGTAATTTACCTAGATAAAGGATATAATTAGCCAATTCAAATTGTAAATTTAGCCTCGTAGATGCACACACATCCATTCACATATAGGATATGATTACCTTCATGATTACCCATGCAAATGCATAGGCTAAGATTCCTCTTTTAATCCCCAACCATCTGTATGTGTAAGGGTGTTCAAGGTACTTAGCCCATAATAAATAACAAGGGTGAACATACCTTTTATGCATACAACACAAGTATTTTAAATATGGTTTACCGAATTTATAGCATAGTATTAGTATAACCTTCATATCACACTTTTAAATAAATAATATTTTTCATTATAGAAAACTGTCTATAAGTGATGAACATGTTGTATATGTAACATATACCTATGTTTTTAGTAGGTATAACCCTATTATATTTTCATAAAGGTGCATCACATAGGTTCATACAATGCATTGGGTGGATACATCTTACTTTAGATCTCCACACAACTGCCTACCAATCAACCAATGACATATACAACTTGCCAAGCACGTGTACACATAAAAAAACTATTATTTCATATAAATCTATCACATTTTAGCCATAGTGTCACACAAGTACATGAAAAATTAATTTATCTAATTATTTATATATCATAAACTATCAAAAAATATTTAATGAGATAGCTCAATTGTAGAAACAAGATACTACTATCTACTCAATTAAGTCATGCACCATGATCAAATATGTGTATTAATCCCAGACATGAGAAATCAAATTATATTTTAATATGCTTCTAAAAGTGAGATGTAATAATAATAAGATCCCCCAAAAGGAGTATCTTATACTTATAGAGATACTACATTCCTTCCTGCCATAAGAGTATTATACCTGCTTGCCATTACCACATTTGAGACTATCACGTAGACTAAAATTAGAGCATAAATTTTCCCTAAGCATATTATTATGAAAGATATAATTATAAAATCAAATGGAATAAATAATGAGGCTAAAATATATATCAGAATAATTGTAGTTTATGTTTGAGTTAGCTTTGGAATAACTTTGCCTAATAATGAACAATTTATTCTAGTTTAGGTATTTTACTCAAACATACACCACTCATTTCTTGAGTGTCATACCAACTCCAAATTCTTATATATGATATTTTCACCAAGTCATATTTTTCATTCAAATTCATAATATCTTTTCTATGTTGCATTCAACATGCATTTTATCATTTAAAAAGTAGAATCGATCAATATCATATGACTGAATCTTTTGGAAACATCAACCATGGTAACTTATTCCTTCTCAAAAACATGACATCAAGCCTACCATAGTGATAATTAGTGTTACAAACACTCTAGCATGGCTCTGAAAACCAGTTATTAAGCACAAAAAATGTGAAAAACTAAAATAGTAGTCCTTGACAACCTATAAATCTACCAATAAAGTTAGGTGGGTTGTTATGAAAGAATAACAACATTAATCATGCCTCAGCATAACATTCTTGGACATTACCAATTCTCTTCCCATATCAGGTATTGATAATGCTTAAAAAAACAAGTTTCAACATTTATTTAATATTTTGATGGTTGACGGAACCCATCATCAAATACAATATCCTATATCATAAGAAAGATCCATAAGATTTTAGACTTGCCCAACCTAGTCCAACCTATTCACCCCACTAGGCCCTCTAGGATTGAATCACAACTTCAGACCTCCCATGAACCAATCAAAAACTTGCTAACATTATTTTACTAATTGGATTACCTATACCAGCCAACAATTGACTAGTTAGGCTTGGTTTTCATAACATATCTTCAAAAAAGGGTGGACTTAGCCAAAACACAAGGTGAACAATAAAGTTTCCACATACTCATTAGATTCTAGCCAAATTTTTTAATAACATGTTTCTCTCTTCAAATTTTATGAAATCCCAAAGATTTATCTAGATTACGCTTTGGTTTAGCTTCAGAGAATTATTCTTGATTTGATTTTCTACATAAGAAATCATGACACTCTCTATCTAATAAGATGGCAAGGTCTATCAACAACCATTTCTTCTTCATGGATCTAATTGCTTAAGGTACTCCTTTATAAGAGGATATATCAAGCTTTGATGGTTCACCCAAGTAAATCAATTTCTCTTAGCAAATCTGGCCTTCCAGTCTTAGGTCAACCCTTGGTCTTCCCAAAGTCACAATATTCTAAGTATCTATTAGCATCTTCCCAATATGAGTAAGCAACAAATACTAAATATCATTCCCTTACTTTCAAGGATGAATAAATTATCATTAGCCTCCTATCAAATCACCCATACAAGTCAAAAGTCAATAAGTGGTGTTTTCCTTGATGTAACTCAATTTTGGGAAGGGCTGACCCAGCCAAGACTATAGTTAAGCATCATAGTGTTTTTGTCAAAAATTCAGATTCCCACACCTACATTAATTTCAAGGGAATATGGGAATTTATAACACCTCCATCTTATAGAATAAGACATTCTCATATTCATCTCAAGAGGTTAATCATATCATATCCATTTCACATGAAACAGTTCATTAGTCCCATGTTAACAAAATTCTTATAACATAAATTCTTAGGGTTATAATTTGGAAAAAGCCAATAGTAAGTACAACATGGTTTAATTATAAGGCAAACCAATGCATATCTTAATTTACAAGGGTGAAAGATTAATATTATCTACTAAAAATATCTAAAGCATAGGCTCTGATACTAGGTGAAAAACCCTAATTTTTTTTAGCATCCCTTCTTTCAATATTCACAACAAAAAAGAAATGAATAATAATCTAAATTTTAGTTTTGCATAACCAAATATTGTTTTTACGTGTATGAAACCCTTAGTAAAGGTAATTTCCCCTAGAAGATTCTATGGGGAAGATTATTTCTGTAGGAATATCCTCATGTAATTTAGGGTGGTATTGATATGTGATCCATATCAATATATCTAGGATTGCATGGTAATAGACACCTTCCCAATAGGACCACATAGATCTCCTTATCCTACCTAAGTGTTCATCAATTATGAAACCTATAAAAGACAATTATCTCATATTTACCATAAAATATAATTAAAATTATGCTTAATTCCCACCAAGATTTCACATTCATAGAAATAACACAAAAAGATTCTAAAAGAAATAATTAATGTGAAATTCACATTTTCCAAAAATTTGGTAGTGAGTATGAAAAAAAAATAAAAGTAGAGATACAGATACAAATGAATCATACTAAAGTTATAACTCACAAAGAAATCCTGAACACGAAGTTTATAAAATCTCCCTATTCTAATATTTGAGTCAGAAATACAATCTCATCATTCAAAAAGTTTTTGTAGAGTCCCACTACCAAAAATCCTCCCTTTACAATGAGCCTAACACTCATATTTATAGTGTGGGAAGGTGGTTACGGTGCGTAACCACCTTTTTTTATGTTATAGATGGTGCAAAAGTGAGTTTATAAAAACACACCACTTAAGTGGTGTAAAAGTGAGTTGATGTAATTACACCATGTACAAATGTGAAATTATAACATTGCACCACTTAAGTGATATAAAAATGTGTTGGTGTAATTGGACTATGTGTAAAAGTGAAATTACAAAATTACACCACTTGAATGGTGCAAAAAAGCTTTGGTGATTTTACACCATTTGAAATATGTAAATCAAAATTAAATAATTTGAGACTTATAAAGTGACATAGTGCATTTACATGAATTGCATTTACAAGATTAAAATTACACAAAATTTACAACTATAAATTACAAAACAAGATCCAACATTAACATGAAAAGACTAGAAGCTTGATGAAGAATTTATTCACTTTCTCCTTCACTAAAGATAATCTCAATCATTTATTTGCACTTGTCAGGGAATCTCATCTTGCATATGATTGTATTTTATATCAACATCTGTCTGAGTAATCTAAATCTTACTTGATCAAAAAAATTCAGTGACTACTGATGTTTTCTAGTCATCATTTTTATTCACCATAAAAATATTTTCGTCATAAGAACATAATATTCATGCTAATATTTTTTTGAAGCCCGTCATAGCAATTTTTAACCTTATCAAGTCACTGACATAATTCAAGAGCCGAGAGGGTGCATACAATGATAAATAAATTTTAATTTACAACTTCCATTTGCATTTGGCCTCCAAAATTTTAGATTGGCAACTTATGCCCATAACCTTAAACCAAACACTAAATACTACTCAGCATATGCAAACATATATCCATCTGACACTTGAATTAATTTTAGAGATGCCCATGCAAAACAACTTTGTCTCATTAAAATTGCCTTATACTAGTAAAAACTAAAAACTTACAGCAAATACCATGCTTATGTAGTGAATCCCATGGTTTTTGGGACCAAAACAACCTTTTAAACACCCAAAACCATGGGTTTTATTGATAAAACCAATTCATTTTCAAAATAACATGAATTTATTCTTATAACCATCCATTTACCCTAAATTTGGGGAAGTGCAAAACAAAATTGCATGACTTAGGGAAATTTAATTTCAATTTACACAATCTGGAAAAAGAAAAATTCAATTTGCATGAGAAGGGAAAATGCAAAAAGAATTTACAAATTTCATCTAGTGGAAAAAAATTTACAAATTGCACTGAGTGGAAAAAAGAATTTTCAAATAACATGACTTGGAAAGTGTTGGGGCATTTTTTACAACTTGACATTTACAAAAATAAATTTACACGGCTTGTAGAAGTGCATTGGTGTTTTTGCATGAATTGAAACCTTTAACTATGATTCTTCCCCTTCATTTTTGAAGTTCAAAATGAAATTTTTATACCAAGTGTTTATAGTCAAAATTCATCTATTGGATCTTGTCTCGACATTAGGACAAAAATCAAGAACTATTAGAGAATTTTGATTTTACCTTAAATTTTCACTCTAGTGATGATAAGATCAAATTAATTCATTACTTTCCTCTTCTCTCTATCATAGTATGCTGTCCATGATGACAATAATCTTGTTGCACCAAAAGAGAAATTGTCAAGATATCTTCAACACACTATTTGGAAGCTTGAAAGATAATTATATTTCATTATTCTACCTAAGCATTATCCATTGGGATACAGATTTGATGTCCCATTATAATTTTTTTTACCATCCCCATATTTAAAACACCTCTAATTACTTGTATTAGCACAATTAGGGGTGTTGTCATGAAATGCAAAATTTTAAGATAATAATTGTCTCTGATTGTCGCACCAAATTTTTGAAGGAAATGTAAAAGAATTCTAGAATCTTATATGATTGGTGCCCCATTTTTTTTTTATTCTTGAATATGCCCATGTATCTCACATTTAAATGTCCTGATCTAATCAATTGATATCTAGTTCACCTATATAAATTGTATGATAAATGAACATGCACTGTTGGGTCAGATCCTTTGTTTTGAAGATTTGCATATTTTAATCTGACCAAGTGACAACCAGTTCTTACATATCAATTGTATGAGAAATAAATATGATGTCATGATAAATCATTTGTTCTTGAAATTTTACATGTTCACCACCTATTCGCTTGAAGATATCCATGATAAACCTATTTATTTTGTTGTTTGAGATATGAGCATCCCTATCACCATTTTCATAATTACAACAACTATTTTTTAGACAAACTATTAAATAGATATTTTGGAAACTCGCTCTACCAAAATACTTCATGGCCCATTTTTGTATTCTATTCAAGAATTGAAGAAGCTTTACACTAAAAAACTCACATGAGGATCTGACATGTATAACTGATTGGGATTCAATGCAGGTATAGGTCATGGCTACGAACATGTGTAGGAAGAAGAAAAAATAAGGAGAGAAAGGAACAACAAACAACCTATTGTATTTATTGAAAGCAACACATGCACACCAAAACAAAATAGGAAAAATAAACAAGCTAAAATAGGTAACGCAAAACTATTTATAGATGGCAAAAGAAAATAAGAAGACTATACAAAACCATTCACAGGCTAGGAGAAGTACCCACCATTTTAGAATAAAAGATTTGATTTTTGAACTTTGAACATATTTAGTATCATTGACCAAGAAAGTGGGAAGAGAAGCATACATTTATTATTCACACAAGGATGATTACGAATGAACAAATTAATAATGCTTTCTTGTTTTAAAATGAAATCATTATGAACTCTTTAATCTTCTACATGATCACTCCTAAGTAATAAATGACTTTTTAAATGTCTTCTTGGGTAACTTTGAATGCATCTAATATAGATACAATTATTGAATTGAAGATAAGTGTGTTGCATAGTTGTTTTTAAGATGGAACTACAATATGATTGTCTTCTCAAATGAATGAAGTTTTGATATTCATTTTCAAGTTTCTTCCCATGGTAGAAATGAATTCATCATGGAATGAGTCATTTTCATCACCTTCAGCAATCTCTTATACCTTGATAGTTTCCATTTCACTTGTAATGAATATTGGCCACCATTCATTTTGTTCTATATTCACATATTTTTTTATTTCAACCTTCACATGACTATGGTTTCCAATCTACATATGTTTGATTGCTTTGGATTTAAATCTTTTAGAGAATACTTGTACAAGGGGACATGAAAAATAAATGTCAAGGGAATATTCACCTTTGATCACTAACTCTTCCATTCTGATACAAGAGGAATATTCTTTTTCACAAAAAAATAGTTCCATGTTATCTTCACCTTCATAAAGTAAAAGATCATAGTCTGCATTATTACTCTTTTCTATTTGTGGTTCAACCACTTGTTCCTCAAATAGCTCATTATATCCTAGGACTGTGAGGTTTGAGGAATCATGTGAAACTTTTAATTTTTTTCTCTTTTTTGCCAAAGGGAAGCTAAATTTTTCATCTATTCTCCAATAAATCATTAATTCTTCCAACTATTCACCTTATTTAACAATTATGAAACTAAAACAATCATATGTGTTAGGAATCACTTTTTGTTTCTCCCTGCTAGACTTATGACATGTTTGATCAGGAACTTGCCTTTAAAGTCCCTTTTTTGAATATTTTAGACACTTGATTGCATCAGGTTTCATTATTTATTCAACACCATTTATGACAGTTGTAGTACCTTATGAAACCTCTTTATTTAACATTCCAGACATGATCAAATCATCTTCAATCTTAATGGATTCTTATTGTGCAACCCCTAAGTCATTTATCTTGTTTATTATAAAGATAAACTTTATCTTTGGGTGAAGAAAACCAATGAAGATGCATAGTTTATTGTTGATACTTGGTTTATTTATCTGAGGGATCAGTTTTAACAATTTGTTGAAACGTGCTACAAACTCTCTCATCTGCTGATCATCTCATTTTTAAATCTGGAAGAAATATAACAATTATGTACACACATACACAACTTATTTGAGTATGTTGAAGAATTTGTTCTTCAAGGATTCCCAATTTAAAATTCTTCCATCTTCCAAATGTCAAAACCAGTCAACAATAAGACCTATGAGAGTCTAAACAAAAAGTCTAATAATGATATCTTCATGTTTAATTCCCAAGATGCTATAGGATACTATGAAGACCAAGATATGGTTATCTAAATCTTGACCATTTTCTCCAATTTTTTTTGGAAATTTATTCCTTGAGCATGATGGTAACTCATTGTACTAGGCCAAAACCAATGGACCAAAATGTTTTTCGCATGGGACATGAGGAACACTAGGGTTGGGGAGAACCAATGACATTTATTAAATTATAAAGATGTATAAAATAGGTCCATCTCAATAGATTTTTCAACCTCCCTTCCAGGGGAGGTTCCTTGAAATGTCTGACAATCATGTGCGTAAAGGACCTCAATCCATAATGGACTCACCAAAAATTATTGGCTCAATTATTTGTCACAAGGATAAATTGGTGACTTTGAGTCAATAGTGTGGGAAATGACTCCTCACGTTAGTCAACAATGAAAGGATAAAGTCCCTCTCCTATTATTAGGTAGATCTACCTTTATTTAAAGTCAAAAATGGAAAAGTAGGGGAAAAATTATTCACATTTATTTACATTAAAAATGTTTTCTGTTGGGGGTTTCATACTTTTAACCAAAAAGTACAAAAAAGAGTTAGAAAGGAAAATGAGATGAATGATAAAAAAGAGGGGGGAAATGAGAAATGAAAAGAGGAACTAGATTATTATAGCCAATTAAATATAGAAGCTACCATGATAAACCTAGGAAAAATGAAAGACAACTCTGGGTAATTAAATATAAAAACTTACCAAAATAGTCCAAGAAGGATAAAACACTATATTCATGGAAAAATCTATGATTCAATGGGTGGTAAAGAGATAATTCACCCTTATAAGTACAAAACAAAAATTTATATAATTATCTACTACTAGTAATAGGATTAAATAAAACAAAAAGATAAAACTATCTCATATTTACTTGTAAAGGACAATTAAAATATTGATTATACCCCATCAAGATTTCACATTAATAGAAATAACACAAAAAGATTCTAAAAGAAATAATTTATGTGAAATTCACATTTTCTAACAATTTGGTATTGATTATGAAAACAATTTGAAAGTAAAGATACATATACAGATGAATCATACACAAAGTTATAATTCACAAAGAAATCATAATCACAAAGTATGCAAATTCTCCTAGTTCAAATATTTATTAAATCAAAAATCCAATCTCATCATTCAAAAAATTTCTATAGAGTCTCACTACCAAAATTCCTCCCTTTACAATGAGACTAACACTCATATTTAAAGTGAAAGAAGGTGGTTATGGTGTGTAAGCACCTTTTTTTTGCATTATAGATGGTACAAAAAAGAGTTTTAAAAAATGCACCAATTAAGTGGTGTAAAAGTGAGTTGGTGTAATTACACCACATGAAAATGTGAAATTAAAATATTAAACCACTTAAGTGATATAAAAATGCATTGGTGAAATTTCAATTCATGCAAAAATGATATTACAAAATTATACCACTTGAACGGTACAAAAATGCTTTGGTGTTTTTTCACCACTTGAAATGTGTAAATCACAATTACACAATTTGAGACTTACAAAGTGACATAGTGCATTTCCACAAATTAAATTTACAAGGTTACAATTACACAAAATTCACAACTATAAATTACAAAATGAGATCCAACATTAATATGAAAAGATGAGAAGCTTGATGAAGAATTCATTTGCTTTCTCTTTTGCTGAAGACAATCTCAATCATTGCTTTACACTTGTTAGAGAATATCGTCTTGTATATGCTTATATTTTATAGTGACATTTGTCCAAGTAATCTTAAATTTACTTGACAAAGAATTTTCAATGACCATTGATGTTTTATAGCCATCCTTTCTATTCATCATATAAATGTTTTCTTCATAAGAGCATAATATTCATCTTAATATTTTTTGAAGCCCGTCATAACAATCTTTAACCTTATCAAGTCACTGATGTGATTCAAGGGATGAAAGGATGCTTGCAATGGTAAATAAATTTTAATTTACACCTAACATTTGCATTTGGCCTCTAAAATATTAGATTTTCAACTTATGCCCATATCCAGAAACCCAACAATAAATACTACTCAACACATACAAACATATATCCATCTTACACTTGAATTAATTTTGGAGATGCCAATGAAAAATAAGTTTTTCTCATTAAAATTTCCTTCTACTAGTGAAAAATATAAACATACAACCAATACCATGCTTATGTAATGATTACCAAAGGTTTTTGGACCAAAACAACCTTTTAAACACTCAAAACCATAGGTTTTATTGATAAAACCAATTCATTTTCAAAATACCATGACTTTATTATTGAAACCACCATATTTCTCCATTTACCATGAATTTGGGGAAGTACAAAACAAAATTACACAACTTGGGGAAATATAATTTCAATTTGCACAACTGGGAAAAAGAAATTTTCAATTTTCATGAGAAGGGAAAATACAAAAAGAATTTACAAATTGCATTGAGTGGAAAAAATTTACAAATTGTACTAAGTGGAAAAAAGAATTTACAAATTTCATGACTTGTAAAAGTGCTGGGGCATTTTTCAAAACTTGATATTTACAAAAATAAATTTGCACAACTTGTAAAAGTGCACTAGTGTTTTTTCATGACTTGAAACCTAAAACTATGATTCTTCCCATTGATTTTTGAAGTTCAAGATAAAAAATTTATACCGTGTGTTTATAGTCAAAATTCATCTCTTAGATCTGGTATATACATTGGCATAAAAATTAGGAACTTTTAGATAAGTTTGATTTTACCTTAAATTTTCACTCTAGTGCTAATTAGATCAAATGAATTCATGACTTCTCTCTTCTCTCTATCATAGTATGCTTTTTTTTTATGACAATAATTTCATTGAACCAAAAGATAAATTATTGAGATATCTTCAACACACTATTTGGAAGCTTGAAAGATAATTAGATTTCATTATTCTACCCAAACCTTTTCCTTCAGAGTATAGAGTCAATGTCCCATTCTGAAATTTTTTTACCATCCCTATCTTTTAAACACCTCTAATTGCCTATATAAGCTTTATTGTGGGTTTTATTGTGAAATATAAAATTTCAAGACAACACATCCCAAATGTAAATCCAAACATGCCAACTCTGAACCTTATTCCACATAAGAATCAAAATGCTTTTTTGCTTGGTTTAACCCCAATCACTCATATATTACCCTTAAGGCATGCTACTCTAAAACCAATAGCTAGGTTTCCTTGGAAAACCTTATGATCTAAGTAAAAATGAAAAATAAAATAAATTTTTATTTCCAATCACTAAAAACACACAATAATCCACAAAATGGAAATTGGACACCATACAACACATGGTTCATAAACTCATCAATGATTTTTTTAGTCTGTAAAAGTAAGTTGGTAAATCTAGTGTGGAAAACACCAACATAAAATTTTTATACCATATGTGTAATAGGACTTTTAATAATCCAAAAAATAATGCATAACCATCACCAAACAAACTCCCTAAAATTCATATCTACAAATTAGCTTTACCAAACTAGCATAGGTTGCATAGTATTGCTCAGCATGGTGAGCTTGATTTGATTAAATTATGTAATGCATTCAAAATTTTCAAGAAATAAATGGATGTATATGAGGTAATTCATAATTATCCAAACCCTACAAGTGTACTATACCCTCCAAGTTCATCTAAGATTCATAGTACAACGATGATGTTTGAAACCTTAGTTTCCCCTACCGGGAAAAAAATGAACCTAAATGTTATTGGTAAAAATTAGAGTTATACAACAAAGAGAACACTACAGAGAATATACAAAGAATGATAATGTAATTCTCACACTCTTCAATTGAATTACATAATAGATATTACAAATCACTTATATAAGAAGTGCAAAATCTAAATATGGGGATCCTAAGTTCCTTATTAACCCTCACATGAATAACCAACCAATTATATAAAACTACTGCTGTAATATTTTTATTATTCACAACAATAATATACTACACAAACCTATTTACGTAATATTGTTTAACTAATAATATATATGTTATTAAGAACTTAATAATGTGAACACCCTAACATTCACCCCCTTGTGAACATTATTAATCCCGAGTATACACCCCCTTATGTGAACATGGGGAAAAAATCAATTCTATATATCTACATGTAATCATGATTTTGCAATTTTCACAAGACAACCATAAACCTTACTGATAGTTTTTCATATGGCTTACCAACAACCAAAATAGGATGGTTTTAAAGTGGATTACCAACATCCATAAAAAATAGTTTTGAAAGTAGCTTACCACAAACCACATCATGATGTGTAGTATGGTTATTAGCTCTCTTCACTATCACATATTCAAAGAAGATACAAAGAAAATTTTAGTTCACTTATTACAAATGTGAATATGTATACATCATCTATTCTTATTCACACAACTGAAATCAAACACAACTAAAAATAAAATGTGTCACTAAATCAAAAGTGGCCTCATCACTAGTGGCTAATGAGAGGCTCTGAAACCTCTAGACTCTATCTTCCAATAGTTCCACTACTTATTCAGTCGATATGTCGATGAAGCTTATGCCATTTTTGATGACAAGGCTTCCCCACATACATAACTGATGCTTTTGACATTTGACTTAGGACTTTGCATATAAGTGATAATGTATCCTTATATATTTGAACACTTTTAACTATGATTTTAACTCTTGACTTTGACACTTTTAATATTTTTGACAATTTTAGACTTTGATGACAATAAAGACTCTATATAGACTTTATTAAATAAAGGTCACAATTAATTAACTATAATGACTCAATTTTTTTTAATTTTTGAAAACAAATGACTCAAATTAAAACTTAATGATTGAAACTACTATAGGATAATCTAAAAATTGAATTGATTAAAATATATTTAAAAAGTAATAAAATAAAATTACTTTTTAAATACTATAAACAACCTAATATTATTATACCTTAATAATGACACTTATTAATTTTTTTATAACTATAAAGACTTGAATACCAAAACTATAATGACACTAAATATATATACTAATCTAAAACAAATTACTACCCAAGAAAATAATAAGACCATGAGCCAAAAAGTGATATTGACTAAACCAGTATATGCAATTTTTGTAATCACATCTTTTCAAGACCAACAGAAGTGTGTGTTGAAGGGGTGGCATGGAAGCCATATGTTTAACTAGCATAGTGAAATGGTTAGAGAAGATGGAATTTTTGTGGAACATAATAATTAGTGGCTACGTGATGGAAAACCTAGGTTAAAATAAAACAATAATGATTCATGCAACACAGATCTAAACACTATGAGGTTGAGTCTCATAAAATAGCCAAATATTGAATGTTTTGATCCCAACAATGAGTTTTCAAGTACATCAAATACCAGTGAAGTTGAAAAACAATGAAATTTCAATGCATCATATCCAAAATCAAGATTTGACTCATATGATGATAGGTGAAAGAGATCACAACATGTAGGTTTGTGTGATATCCTAGATCTAGAATTTTTTATTAACTGCATCTAACAATGATGAGATTCTTGTAGTCGATCAAACTATATGTTTGTGGCTTGAAGCATGGATTTTGACATGTAGATGAAGACTGTATATGGGAAGGTATCTATGTTGAATCTAAATATAAAATATGTTGGGAGGTATGTTGTATCCTAACAGAACTATTACACATACCATAGATATAAACAAATCTTCCAAACAAGATTTGAGTAGTTAGACTTTGAAAATATTGATCATACAATGTTGATAAGAGAAATCAACACTAATAGAGTGTCGTTTCAAAGCATTAATAATAGACTCATCACCTTTTGAAAAGAAATAATCATAGATTAATTTTGATAGGTAGTGGCCACATTAACCATGTGAATGGTGAAAGGCCAATAAAAAACTAGATCAATACATGAAGATCTCTTAAAATTTTCAAGATAAATTTAAACAAATCTTATCTTTCTACTAAAAACTATGATTCGATCTTGATGTATGACTTGGCCATTGTACATCTTGAAAATGAAAACAAATAATCTCATCAACCTTAATCTATATAAATGCCTCACAAAAATATTTTAGCCATGAATCAGGGAAACATATAGATGAAGGGTTTCACTTGCCAATCTATTAATTTTCCATTAAAGTGCAACCTACTCTGATACCAAATATTGGTAAAAATCAGAGTTATACAATAAAGAGAACACTAATAGAGAAAAGACAAAGAATGATAATATAATTTTCATAATCTTCAATTGAATTCCACACGAGATATTACAAAGCACTTATATAGGAAGTGTAAAGGCTAAATATGGGGATCCTGAGATCCATATAAACCCTCACATGAATAACCAACCAACTATATATAATTACCCCATATAATATTATTATTATTCACAAAAATAATATACCACACAAACCTATTTACATAGTATTGTTTAACTAACAATATTTACGTTATTAAAGACTTAATAAAGTGAACACCCTAACAAAGATAATGTTGGTGAAATACATGTTTTTCAATAATATCAGTGAAGAAATTATGAAAGGAAACAACAACCCTTAATAATGCCTACTCCTCTAAACCTTAGTGTGATACCCCCAAATCCAACAACAAATAATGACCCTCTGAATCTTAAAGGTAGTGACCAACGTTTACCTACATATACTCAACACACACTTAGTAGAGGTGGATACAACATAATCAATATATGAAAAGGATCAAGATAAACATTACCCTAAATGAGTTAAACTAGATCACCAAATAATGAGACTTGATCTTGAAATCCCTCATAGATAAACCAACCCCAAGTAAGTAGAAAACAACACATATGAATGTAACCATATATAAGACCAAAGCTTAAGTGCACCTATTCCTCCTCACTATGATGATGCTTATAAAGAACCTACATAATTGCTTGGTTGACTCAGGAGCATCTGTGAATGCTATTCTTGGAAGGGTTTTCCAAAGGTTGAGGTTGACTCCCCTAGAATTTGACAAAATTTTGGTTCAATTAGATAAATTTAAAGGTAGGGTATTTGGGGAATTATTAAACATCCACATGAAACTAACATAAAAAATTGGGATTCAAAAATTTATGGACATCCAAGTGGTGGAAATCCTTGGGGATTATAAAATGTTATTAAACAAGGATTGTTAAAGACTCTTAATGGATATATGACCACATAATTTTCACATATGTGGATTCCATAGAGAGGCATGTCTAATCATATTCAGGTTGACAAGGAGCCCAATATGAAGTATATGATTAGTAAATAAAACACACAAAATGAAAATGTATTTTTTTTATTTTTATGACACAGGTGTCTATACACTTACTGACTTAATAGGTAAAAATAAAAAGTACACAAAGTTCAATACACATGGTTTGTGGACCCTGCACTTTGATAGGGTGTGATCTAATCAAGAGTCAAGTTCAAGCATTATGTTGGTCAATCCTCATCAGAAACAATATCTTGTATCCAATTGTTTATAATTCCCCAACACTAGTAACTTGGCCAAATATGAAGCTATGATCTTAGGATTGAAATTGTATTTGAACCATGGTATAAAGGAATTAATGAAGTATGAAGATTATAAGTTGGTGGTTTATAAGGTAAAAAGTATATTTCAATACAAATTATCATATTTGAGGAAGTATAAACATAGAGCTTGGGATCTGATTCAAGAATTTGATGACTTTATTATAATACCTATCTCTAGGGAACAAAACTAGATAGTATATGCTTTTAAAACCTCTGTAATAAACCTATTTCCCTTAAATCAGTTGAATTATATGTCACATATTGATTTCTCTCTAAGATGATTTACTTGATTATCCATGGATTATTTGGTTATTAAATTGATTAAATACTATTTAATTAAGCTATAAGTCATACGTTGTTATGGGACAAGTATATGTTACTTAGATTACATGATTAAATTATTATGAGTTAGTTTCATTTGTATATAATTTACATTATGATCATGTTTTTAGTTGTTACAATAGTATTTTGTGGATGTATATCATGATATTATAGGCTAACTACCTATTTTTCATGAATTATATGTTAGGATAGATCCATCCCTCAGAGCATGATAGAGGGAGAGCATCATCAAAGATGATGGCATAGATGGAGGTGTTGGGGGATGACAAAGGAACAACTAGAAACCCATGCACACACCATGATAGTTAGCATTTTTTATATGTATTATTTGAATTATTAGCTATAATATGTCTTTTGTGTTATCTAAATTTAGATGATTGATTATGTGTGTTAGCTATGATCTAGTTTATATTTAATGTTTATGAGGATTTAATTTTATGTGATTGCATTATAGATGTAGTATATAGATTGAGTGTATAATGATGTTTACGATCAAGTCATATTATTGTATTCATGATTGTGATGATATTGATTTAACATGTAAGTAAAACTAAATGTTATTATTTACTTACTACTACTTATAGACTAATCAAAATGTCTTTTTAATGTATTAATACATTAACTAGTTATTATTATATTCGAGAAATATCATTATTTCAGCTTAATGCCTTGATATATAATAACTAGCAGAAAGACATTTGAGATAGTCTATATAGTGGTATTGACAAACCACTAAGTAGTTACAAATATCATTATGTTTGATATTGTTATAACCCTTGTTTGATGGGATATTAAAGTCAAAAGCTTGTTATTAATTTTACAATAGTCACTTTGTTAATTGAATCCATGTTGATGTTGATCCTTGTTAAGATGATTTAATAACTACCTAAACTATCTTATGAACTAACCCCTAGATCATGTTCAAATGCATATACATTAGTACTATGATAAGAATACTTGAGAGTGATAGTTATCATTACTAATGATAATACTTGGATAATGATAAAGTTGTTGTTTGGTGGGGGGTTCAACGAATATGCATGTTTTGTTATGGCTATTAAAATGATTATTAAAATCATTAGGAAATTTTAGGGTTACTAACCTAAGTTGATTTGAGTTAAGCATCATTCCAATCATAATATATTTTTGAATTTGAGTAAACTCCATGAATAATATGGTGATAGACTATAGTTTTTTTGGGTATGGTTGCATTGAACTCACCATGCATTTTATTGTCCACTTATTTCTTCGTTGTGGATTTGGGAGAGATGGGTGGAGAATAAATGCATGAAGGAGAAAGTCGCAATAAGTTAAAATTAGAAAAAAAAAGAGGAGATACACATGGGGGTAGAAGGCAGAGAAAGAGAAAATAAGGGATTAGCAAACAAAGGAAAAAACAAGCTATATTATGAGACATTTAATCTATCCAGTTTGGTGAAGTTATGTCATTATTATGTTTGAATGTAATAAATTTCTATGCATGATTATCTTGCTATGGTTTTTGGTAATTTCCTTGATATCCTTGTATAGTATTTACTATGCTTCTTGTTGGATCTTCAACAAGTATCAAATTAACATGTTCCACAAAATTATAAGAGACTACCTATGGTTTGATGGGAAAGGTGGGAAGAAAAGACATGCAGTCTCCTAGCAATTCCACTTGAAGACAAAAAATATTGGGCGCCTGGGTCTAAAATATATTAGGATATGGGGCTTAACCCTAGTTGTGAAATGGATAATTAGAGCATTCCAAAGGGATGAACCTTAGAAAATTTTGGTCAAGAATAATATTTTGAAGGGTTTTCCTAAAGGGAAACCATTTTGGAAAGGACTGAATATAGTAGATATATTAATTGGTCCTTTATCTATCAAAGTAGTGGGTTCACCTATTTTTGAATCCATTTGGTTAGCTTGGGATTTTGTTAAACCTTTCATCATAAAAAAGCACACTTTCAATTAGTTTGGGACATACTATTAGGGTTAAAAATCTATATGGTATAACTTATCTGTCAACATAAGGCTACTTGCTCTCACCAAGGGTTATTCTGCCTTTGAATGGTTCACTAAAGGGTTGAGGAATTTCAAGGATCTTTATTCACATTCCGGTTGGGCATCTTGGTTAGACATTAGAGTCAAATTTAAAATTCCTACTCCCCAATACAAAACCTTCACTCTTCTTCAAAAATCATTGCAAGGAAAAATTAATGTTGCCTTCATGGATGAGGAGGGTGAGTTTTAGGATAGTGTTAAGTGGATAAAGGACCCCACTCTGTTTGATTTTTCCTCTCAAATGTTATACAACAAGCTATATTTTTCCAAAGTCCCCTTCCTCACCCTTAACCACATTTGGTCTATCTATGATCCTTTGTGTTCTTGGTCTTTTAGATTTGATGTTATTTAGGCATCTTATCTTGAACCAAAAGAATCATGTTTTTTGGTGGTTGTTGATGTATAATAAGTTGGATGTTGGGTCTATTTTGAGTAAAAGTGGCTTTGACCAACCATTTTTTCTCCTTTTGTAGTAAGATTAAAACTATTGAACATGTCTTTTTCTTGTGTCCTTATGCATCTAACCTATGGAAAATTTGTCTTAAGTGCTATAATGTGGTCTTTGACTGTGACATTGGTTGGTTGAGTATTGATTTTGGATATATCTATACTAAATTTAGAGTTCATTCTTTCTTTCATAAAATTTGGCTTATTTTTTCAACTGAGATTTTGTGGTTTTTATGAAAGCAAATGAACTTATAGGTATTTAAACACAAGGCTAGGGTGCTTACTAAATTCTCTATGGAAGTCATCCTTTAGCTTGTTTCTTTACAAACATTCCTTCAATTGAAAGTGTTGCAAGAATAGCCAGAGTAGTTCTTGAGAACCAAAATAATCAAAATCACTTATGACTACTTGATTGACTCTAGTCAATACCCCAAGCTGAGCCCACACTTGGATTTGGTGGTCTATCATGAATTAGCTACTGAAGTGAAAATAATTGAGCATAAGTGGGAATATATAAAAGGCTGATACTTCAAGCAAGCTGATAACCCTATGTAGGACTGGGTGAACTCTTCAGACTTAGATAAAAATGGGGTGAATAGATGCCTTATGGAAAATGGAGATATGGTAAGGTATGTTCATAAGGACAATCTTGACAGTTGCATTATTAAAGAAGTTGAAGATTCTTTGGCCCCTCTTGGCTTATATATTAACCTGAGTTCCTTTGACAAGAATGATCTGATAACTTCCTCTCCCATGAGTTCTACCCCCATAGTTCAAAATGAAGATGAGTAGAATTCTATCTTAAAACTGATTGAAATAAATGTGAATGTATTCATAGAGAAATTGTAAAATCTTATAGAAAGGGGAGGTTCTATAGAGGTGGACAAGTCATGGATTATGTCAGAAAATAACATGAAATCATTGCTAAACAAATTTGATATATATCTACCACAATTAGTTTTAGGATAGATTCAAATGGGACCTAAAGGGAACAAGAGCTCTAAAGAGGGACTTGTTAGTGTGGACTCAAATGATGATTTTGAAATGGAATGCACTATTATTTGGAGGGAACTTGATGGCTAAGACTACTATGCCACGTTCTAGGTAGTGGTTCTAAGATGGTTTTATATTCTATGTTTTATTTGTCTTTCCTGATTGATGGGCCACTCTATGGGGCCACCTTTTTATATTGTACTATCATTTAATATGATCTGATATGCTAGGGGGATGACCCCATAACTAGTCATCTTATTTTGAGAACTTTACAACCATTTCTACATCATTGATGCACATATTTTGTAAATGATTTTACAATTAAAAATCCTAGATATATATAAAAAAAGAGATGAAAATTTACCCTGTGGATGGCTTGGCCATCCACATAACTAAATATATTTCCCTTGAATCCTTAAAATGAGGATTATGATTGTGTGTAGATAAATATGATTAATTTTAGGTTTATTTTGGGTATGAATACTATAACACTCAAACTATGATATTACAAAATTCAATAGTCGGGTTTTCATATATATAAGTAAATCTATGTTTTGTTATTTTGTTTCAAAAAAAACCCTTAAGTTAATAAGGATATATATATATATATATATATATATATATATATATATATATATATATATATATATATATATATATATAAAATAGTATCAAACATTAAGCCATGAATTATGACAATGAATATATTAAATCTTGAATGAATACATTTATAATAATACTGTGAATATGCCTTTGAAACCTTGTAATGGTAAACATAAGACTAAGTTGTTGAATAAAGGGGACGATACTAAAATTTTGAGTGTTTTTTATTGTATAATACGACCTGACTATGAGATATCAATCCTATTATGGGTTTTAGTTTATAAGGAATGGACTTAATACTTTTGTTTTTTGAAACCCTGAATGTATATAAAAGGACTGAGAAAATATATTTCATCTTATATGGTAAAATAGGTCTGATTAAGTTAGTTATTGATTGAATATAGGTATATATGTTAAACTCACACACACACACACACACACACACACACACACACACACACACACACACACACACACACACACACACACACACACACACACACACACACACACACACACACACACACACACACACACACACACACACACACACACACACACACACACACGCGCGCGCGCGCGCACACACACACACACACGCACACACACGCACACACGCACACGCACGCACGCGCACGCATGCACGCACACACACACACACACACACACACACACACACACACACACACACACACACACACACACACACACACACACACACACACACACACACACACACACACACACACACACACACACACACACACACACACACACACACACACACACACACACACATTTTTCATTCAATTTATATAGCATTTATGTGGATGGTTACTTAGTTCAACATTTTTATGTATTTAGAACTTGTAATATGTTATAAATTCATATGTGTATTCTTTAGGTTGCATAAGATAAATCAATCGATTCGATCTATAAACTATGATTGGGTTATAAATCTTAAGATGAATATACAGGGTTGACTGTACTTATATTAAATTTATGGAGGCCAAAATATTTGACTGTGTTTGGATTTGAATAACACATGATTACTATAAAACAAAGTTGATATCATAGCTTGGTAGTTCTGTTAGTCAAAATGAAATTGAATGCCTATTTAAATGAAACCTTATTATGGAGGATTAAGGAAAATCATGATTTTGATTAGTTTCATTTGATATTGTATTATGCTTAAAAAGGAAATGAAGAAGAAAAAGAGAATAGGGGTTCATAGAATATAGAAATCTTTTGTTAGATTTACTAGACTATTTCTAGAATAGATATATATGTTAGTTTGTTAAAACTATATGAAGTTCATAAGGAAAATATGAAATAAGAGTATATTAGAGGTATAAATTATACTCTAAGAAGATGAAAGTCAGATACTAGGGCATAATGGATACCCTATTAGAAATAATAGTACAAAATTAGATTTTGTGTACAAATACAAGTATACCATATATATTTGGTATCTATTTGATTTTTATAGTTACATATATATGGTATATATTTGTATGAGTGAAATATGAACACACAGATCTATATAGCATACACTTATATATATGAGATGTGTGCTTATAATTATTACATATATTTACTGTTAATCTAGTTAGAAAAACCTGTGATTACATGCATACAACTCATAAATAGTACATCTAGTAAATATGAAAAAAATGGATCTTTATTTATTATGAGTTCATACATTAACTATAATGTATTTGATCCTTGAAATTATTTATGATTGGTTTGTTGATAAATTGAGAAATGAGTAGATGGAAATAAATTGTGATAAATGTTGTTTACCATTGAAGGTAATACAATAGAATTACTTTTAGAAATTTGCTGACTTGTAGACGACATATCAAAAAATACCCGAATCATATGTTCCTTTAAAAAATTTAATTGTTAATGTTTATTATTTAAGTAATAAATAAATGGATTAGAGATTCATTGCATATGTTTATTAGATGAAATGTATGTATTTTGATTATTTCTGTACTTAGCATGTTTTATTCTTGTTGGTAGGAAGTAATCTGATTGAATATATTGGTTATGTTTGTATTAAACAAATCTCATATTTATGGTGTTAAATAATCCATGAGACAGAATTCACTAGCTTACTTATCATTATCAATACAAGATGAGGGTGATCTGATCAAGTGGTATGTATGAATTTGAGTGATTCGAGAGATCATTAACTATTGAAAACTCTGACCAAAGTAATATTTAGTTAAACATTATCATTTCATAAGTATGATTTACATGTTTATGTGATATCATTTAGATCATATTTTATTTATGGTATACATCATGTATTAGAAATCTTACAACACACGGGTACTCACTTATCTCTTTGGATTCTTGCACCATCAGTTTCTACCCATCTGTAAAGAGAGGGACATTCCATAGTTGAGAAAATGTGAGGGGGATCGATGGTCCATGGTTGGTGTGAAAAAATGCTCAGATGATGCTCTCCCTCCCCATAAAAATACTTCATTGGAGACAACACTTGAGATTACCATAGGATATTGGAGTTTATTGTGATTGATGCTTCATGGATCCTTATATCTTGCATTGTATTTATTATTATGGCATTATTCCTGATGAAAATGTAATCAATTATTCATTTATACATTGACAATAGTCGATGTGATATTGTATCAATTGGGGTTGAAAGTGAGTATTTACCTTTTGAAATATATGCAGTTAAAATTGAGTAATTTAATATTGTATTTGGTTTGCTTCTTTTGTTGATAATGATCAATAATATAATAGATTATTACCTATTTTATGGTTAACATACTTAGTGTGTTAAATTTTTATCACTAATTAGATTCTCATGGTGAAATCTAATGTACAAATATGTGGATTTAGATTTTAAAAAAATTACATTATTCTAGTAAATCCCAGTGGGGATGTTACATTGTGGTATCATAATTACGATTTGAACTCTAGGACTTTATGAGCCCACTAAAATTTTCTTATCCTTATGTTTACCATAAAAGAGAATGGTACAAGATAGAGCATTTGGTGAGGGAACTTAAAATGTCAATGACAACAACCCTCTGTTTGATCCTAATCAATTTACTATTGAGCAAGCAACAAAGTTAGATCAGATTTTCACAACCATGAATGAAACTAGGGACCAAATTACACCCATGGAATAGAAATTTCATGGCTATGATGAGGAAGACCATCTTATAGAGTAGGAAATCCCTCAAGAATAGAGGCATGATGAAGTGACTTAGGACATGAGAGTTCGAGTAGCTATAGAATTGGATAGAGATATGAAAAAGGTGAATCTACATAAGTTCAATGGAACTATTTTATTAGATGGAGCTAAATCATGGTTGACTGAGATGAAGAAGTATTTTGATATTTAAAATTATTCCAAAATCACTAAAGTAGTTTTGGGAGATTACTAGTTAGCTAGAGAAGCAATTACATGGTGGGCCAAGAGATTATTAGTTAGATAGAGAAGCAGTTACATGGTGAGCCAATAAAAAGTTAAAAATGAATCTTAACTCTACTACCACCACATGGGATCAGTTCATGACATTTTTTAGATCATGGTGGCTTCCACAGTTATAATTTTAATAAAAATATATAGACTTTTAAAATATTAAAAAAGAAGACCTATCGATGAATGAATGTTGGAAATAATTACCGAACTTTTGAAGTATGTACCTCAGTATCAGGTTGATAAAAGATTTAGAATTAGGAAGTTCATCATGAGATTAAAACTCCATATTGGTGGTGAGAAGGATGTGCATGGGCCATCTATCATGGATCAGGTCTTCAAGAAGGAAGTCAAGCAAGAACAAAAGTTGAAATCTCTTTCTTAAGTCAAAGTAAGTTTAAGAATAAGTTTGAAAGTTCTAACCCAACTTTTAAAAATAAATGGAAGCATAGGAGTGGAGACTCCAAGAATCAGTTCAAAAATTAGAATGTTATATTCAACAATGGTTTAGGTTATAGGAAACCTAGTAATAGTTTCAAAGGTGGTTTCAATGGAAACCAAAACTCTGATAGGAAAGGACCAATTTTAGGTTACTTCATTTATGGAGGTGACCAGTTTGCTCATGAGTGTACCTAGGATAAGTCAAAAAATAAAGGTTTTGGTCCATAATAATGAATGTTTCAATAATGGATATGTGTAACAGTTGATAATCGACAAGCTAAATTCTAAGCTTTACCCATAGAATTATCAAATATTTTGTTTAAACATCTAGTTTCTATTTTGATAGATATAGGGGAAAAAACTGTTTTATTGCTCCTATAATGCTAAATAAGTTATCTAGAAAAAGATGGAGTAATAAAAAATACATGGTCAGTACAATATGGGAATGAGTCTAAGGTTAAAGTTGACAAGTATTTAGTAGAAGTTGAGATTAGGTTACTAAAATTCACAATAGTAGCAGATCCTTATGCAACACCACTAAGATCATATGATGTGATACTAGAAGTCAATTGGATAGTGAAGCATAAGGCCAAGGTTAACTACTACCTGAAGAAGGTTGAGTGTCAGGATGATTTTGAATTAGACACAAATTCAAGGTGAACAAAGAGAGTTAAAGCTCAGGTAGATTTATGCAATGCAACCCAAAAAGGCTCAAGGCAAAGGATGCCAAGAATTTAATGTCAAGATAAATGAAATGGAGGAATATAAGGAACCATCCCTTGAAGATTATCATTTTCTTATAATTTTTCATGATGTATTTTTAGAGTAATTGTGTAATATCCCCAACCAATAGGGACTCTAGAAAAACAAAAGTTTTGATACCACTGTAATATCCCCTTTTCCCTTCAATTCTGGTACTGTATATTTTTCTAACTATTTCTCTGTATTTTGCTTTTCGATATTTTGCATGAATAAAGATACAATTTTTACAAGATAAATTCTAGATAAATAAATACACCATAGTATAATCTCTCAACTGGCAGATCAAATATCTTATTACTCATCCAGATGATTACAATAAAAGTCCTTTGTCATGCATATAAAATAATATGAAAATATAGTTTTAAAAAAACTTGGTTCTTCTAGTAAACTAGGAAATAAATCTAAATATAAAATGTTCGGGTTGTTGTGTTGACACACAGTCACCGACATTAGTTATTCTACTACTGTCGGTAGGATAACACTATGAAAGCTGCCGTCATCGATAATACTGCCGCTATCGATAGGAAAAGCTATCGTCATTGGTAATACTGCCGCAGTCGGTAGGAAAAGTTGCCATCATCGGTAATATTGCCGCCATCATTAGGAAAAGCTACCGACATTAGTTATACTACCACTGTCAGTAGTATAACACTGTGAACTCTGTCGATGTCAGTCTCTGCACTTCTTGCAGTGCTATTCGGCCTAATGCAAAACTGTATGAAATTGCGCAGATTGGTATGGATTTCATACAGAAGCAAGATAATATGTTGTGGCCTATATGCTAGACACCTGATCTCAAGAAATATGGTGCTAATACTGTAGATCTTTATTTTGAACAATTACTCAAACAAAACCTAATGAAATAAATACCTGTAATACCTGTGATAACTTTTGTGTGAAGTTATCTCTCAAACCTGTAAACCTCTGTGATAACTTTTGTATGAAGCTATCTCTCAATTTGGCAATAAATTGGCTGATCTCTCACAACCTCTGAATCACACACACTGAAGAGTGGATGTTCTCCAATGCAAATGGAATCTGGAACCCTTGACTCAATCTTCACAGAAGAATTCTTAGCAACAATCAATATCAATAATCAATGGATAATCATAATTCTCTCCCATGAAAAACCTTTATACCCTCAAAAAGATGTGCTTGCCCTAATTAGGGTTTCTTAAATTAGAATTAGGGTTTCATAATTAAAAATAGGCCAAATAATTAATATTTGATTAAATCAATCAAATATTAATATCTCCCTCAATACATGTCAGATTCTCGATCCGTCTGAAGCTAGTGAATTAGGGAGTGATTTTGCACATGACCATACCAAAATAAGGGTGCTCTGCTGCATGTCAAAAGTCTCTAAATAATAGGAGCTCAGGCCAAATGTGTCTGAAAGAACCTGAATGAAATCCAACTATAGAAATTTTGCTAATCGAAGCTAAGCCAAGCTCCATCAAGACCCTCTATCCATCCTCTCAGCCTACGAGGGTTGCATGATAGGCTAATCATCAACTCTGAGCGATGTCACCTAAAAAGGGGACATGACAAATTACCAAGATTTCCTCTTAAACATGAATTTTATTTCTCAATTGATATCATACCTAGATCATAACCATAATATAAGGAATCATACATGATGAAAACCATCAAATTGGTTGAATTGAAGGCTCAACTCTGGAGTTGATATCAAAAGGGTTGATCAGAGAAAGTGTGTCACCATGGGGTGCACTAGTTGTCTTCTTCAAAAAGAAGGATGGTACTCTTTGCCTCTGTATTTATTACAAAATGGTGAATAAGGTGTCTATAAAAAATAGATATCTACTACCTTGTATAGATGATATTTTTGGTTAAATATGAGAGACAACGATCTTTTCTAAGATTGATTTTAGAGTAGGATATCATTAATTGAGGTTAAGAGATGAGGATATTCCAAAAATAACATTTAGAACTTGATATGTGTCAGGGGATCTATAGCTCTACTAATTAGAGCACATATGATTACTTCTTATATTAGCAATTAAACACGGAATTATACTAGAATAATAAAGTAGCTAGAAACTTGAGACAGCAAAGAATTTGAGAGACAATACACACTCTTGTATTCAATATTACTAGAAGAAAATACAAATAAGGAAGATGCCACTTCTTCCTCCACCTCAAAGGATTGCCACACCTTAAGACCTTCTTCCCTCTCTCTCTTGCTCAACACAACAACTCTAAACCCTGAGTTGCTATCCCTCCTTGAATGCTTCAGCTGATCTCCTTGACCTTGCTAGCTTCAATGCTTTTACTTGCCTTCTTAATCTTTAATTACAATACATGCCTGTGGGTCTTTAAATAGGATCCCATGCTTACAAGAATAGAAATCTAGTTACAATAATTAGACACGCAGCTCGTGACTATAATTAGTCATTTAACATGCAAACACTTGCTTCACTTAACTGACTGTTCGTCAACGGCAGTTCTAGAAATACACAGGCGACCGATGCCGGTCCCTGCTAGTCTGGTGCTGCCGACGTCGGCCGACTCTCTACCATCGCCGGTCTCCTTCTCCATTACATCTAACCGATGTCGGTCATACTGCCGATGCCAGTGGCTCTGGTTCTTCAGCATCCTCTTCTTGTGTCTGCAAATAGTTGAAGCTTTTAGCTCCACACCATAACAATCTCCCACTTAGAGATAAATAGCTGCAACTTGTACCTATACCTGTACACCATCTATTTTTTTCCTTAGGCTCTGTATCCCTCTTCAACGTCACTCTTGAAGACCAACCACCACGCAAACCTGTGATGCAAAACTTGTATCTTATGCCACAAGAATTTTGCTGCTCCCAAATTCTTCATGACATACTTCTGAACCAACTCTACCCTTAGCTCAGAAAACTCCCTGTATATGAAACCCTGCAACAAGTAACACAATACAGTAACAGGATAATGTAGCTAATATTATCCAACCTGGTAAAGATAAAATACAATGGTCAAACCTCCATTGTTCTACAACATAATCAAGACCATATACCATAGCCTTCTGTCTCATGTGTCCATCCACTCTCTTCTCTAAAATGGGAATCCATCCCTCTGTCCAGTGCTTCCTTCCAGCTGACAACACTACCAACAAATACATGTTTGGTTCTCTAAGGACTCACACTCCTCATCCATGCCAAGCTCCCACTTTTCTGGATTCTACCTGCATTGCTTCTTCCATCTTCCTAGCTCATGACTATCAGCAAGCAATATAAAGAAGGTGAACAATGAATATGAGGTTCACATACCTTTCCTGACCTCCACATGGGTGTTTGAGACTTAGTTGATTCACCCACTATCCGTTCCAGTGACTGTTATCAGCCATCTCCCAGTCTGCTCTCGATCGATGTCGGTTCCCCGCACTGACCTTGACTGCTGACATCGTTTCCCTAGCCAACGCCAGTGTCCCTCCTGTCGACGTCAGTCCTTATGACCAATGTCAGACTTCTCCTGCCTGATCTATCGACCCTGTTGGTCTGCACATGACTGATGTCAGTATCTGGATGACTAACGTCGGTGCCAAGCGACTGACATCGGTGTTTGTGTGTTCCTGTAAGTGATGAAATTTTCATCTATGAGCTCTTCTTGGATCAAACCTCTGTCCATGCTGCCCTACTTAGATTTATTCAGCCCCTGTGACTGATCTCTGTCCTTCATCTCCTCCATAAACACCAAGGCTTCTTTGTTCCCGTCAAAAGCATCAAATTTCCTCTTTCTGCAATGAACTCTATCTATGCTTTCCAAATTTGAACACATACCTTTTGAATCAAGAACTTCTATTCCCTTCCTATTCATGTGACCAAGCCTATTAGGCCACATCTTCGAATCTACACCAGAAGTAGAATCAGTAATACAAGTAGACAGATAAAGAGTATCTACTTTCTTACCTTTTGCTAGAACAAGTGCTCCCTTGGTAACCTTCCAAGAATCCGCTATGAGGGTTATTGTGCATCCCTCATCTCCCAACCTTCCTACAGAAATTAGACTCTGCTTCAGAACTGGAACATGCATGACCTCTTTCAACACCCACGTGTTGTCAATCTGCAATCTCAGCTGCACTTTCCCTTTGCCAACTATCTGACAAGGCGATACCATCCCCTAAATAGAGCACTCCAAAATCTCTCTGTTCATACTCATAGAACAAATCTCTGTTTAAGGATGCATGAAAAGATGAACCAGAATCTAAGATCCATGATCCTACTTGACTATCCGAAGAAAGTATGAGAGCATTCTGCATCACAATATTTGCATCATTTGCTTCTTCCATACCTGCATGTTGATTCTCCTTATCTCTCAACCAACACTCCTTCTTCGTATGTCTTTTCTTTCCACAAAACCAGCAGGTAATACCTTTGGACTCGGATCTCCTTCCCGACCTTGATTTCCCTTGCTCAATCTTCTCCTTTTGCCTTCCCCTGCTTTCTGCACTTAGAGCATTTTCTGATGATTCACCTGTGCTTCTCCTGCATATTTCTTCATTCAAGATCACACTCACAACATCATCAACTTTTAAGATTTTAGAAGCAGATGTAGAATTACTTACTGCCATAACCATACCGTCCCAACTTTCAGGCAAAGAACATAAAATCAAGAGAGCCTTTACCTCATCATCAAAAACAATATTGACTGAAGCCAATTGGTTTACCAAACCATGAAAATCACTGAGATGAGTATGTACCGATCCACTTTCCTGCATTTGCAAAGTAAATAGCTGCTTCATAAGGTATACCTTATTAGAAGCCGAGGGCTTTTCATATAAATTCGCCAAGGACTTTATCAACTCTTCCGTTGTCTTACACTGTGATAAGCTGGAAATCACAGATGATGCAAGGCTCAACCTTATGGAACCGAGAGCCTTTCGATCAAGAACGTTCCATTCTTCATCCTTCATATCTGTGGGCTTGCATGCAACCCCACCCAACGGTAAGTACAAATCCTTCTGATACAAATAGTCCTCGATCTGCATCCTCCAATGTTGATAATTCAAGCCGTTAAACTTGTCCATTAGTAGTCTACTTTCTACTGCGATTGTTGAACTCCCACTCAATCAAAAAACCCTGTGAATGACCTGTAATAAAAAAACAATATCCTGCTTCCTGCAAACCGTAGCTCTGATACCACTTGTCAGGGGATCTATAGCTCTACCAATTAGAGCACATATGATTACTTCTTATATATTAGCAATTAAACACGGAATTAAACCAGAATAATAAAGTAGCTAGAAACTTGAGACAGCAAAGAATTTGAGAGACAATACACACTCTTGTATTCAATATTACTAGAAGAAAATACAAATAAGGAAGATGCCACTTCTTCCTCCACCTCAAAGGATTACCACACTTTAAGACCTTCTTCCCTCTCTCTCTTACTCAACACAACAACTCTAAACCCTGAGTTTCTATCCCTCCTTGAATGCTTCAGCTGATCTCCTTGACCTTGCTAACTTCAATGCTTTTACTTGCCTTCTTAATTTTTAATTACAATACATGCCTGTGGGTCTTTAAATAGGATCCCATGCTTACAAGAATAGAACTCTAGTTACAATAATTAGACATGCAGCTCGTGACTATAATTAGTCATTTAACATGCAAACACTCGCTTCACTTAACTGACTGTTCGTCAATAGCAGTTCTAGAAATACACAGGCGACCGATGCCAGTCCCTACTGGTCTGGTGCTGCCGACGTCGGCCGACTCTCTGCCGTCGCTGGTCTCCTTCTCCACTGCATCTAACCGATGTCGGTCATACTACCGACGCCGGTGGCTCTGGTTCTTCAGCATCCTCTTCTTGTGTCTGCAAACAGTTGAAGCTTTTAGCTCCACACCATAATAATATGGGCACTATGAGTTCATAGTGTTACCATTTGGGTTGACAAATGTTCTAGCAACATTTATGAATCTCATGAATAGTGTGTTCAGAGATTATCTAGATCACCTTGTTCTAGTCTTTATATATGGCATTTTTATATATTTTAAAGATGAATAAGAAGATATTCAAAATCTTGAACTAGTTTTATAACATTTTTAGAAGCACAAGTTGTATGGTAAGTTATCTAAGTGTGTATTTTTCCAAAATAAAGTAAAATATTTGGGACATATTATCTCTACAAATAGTATTTCAGTAGATTTGGCAAAGATAAGAGCCATCATGGAATGGTTGACACTAAATAATGTGCATGAGGTAAGGAGTTCCATGGGATTAGTAGGATGTTATAGGAAATTCATTTCAACTTTTTATAAGACAGCTAATCTGATTACCTCTTTGTAGTGAAAGAATCAAAGTTTTATCTAGTTAGATAAGTGTGAAGTAGCTTTTTGAGAACTAAAAAGTAGGCTTACTTCATCACCAATGCTAATAGTTCTCAATCCTAATGGTCAATTCTCAATGATTATAGATGCATGTGGTTATGGAATTGAAGGAGTTATTATTCATGATGGTGCAGTGGTAGCCTATAAATCAAGGAAACTTAAGATTTATGAGGTGAACTATGCCCTCATGACCTAGAATTTGTAATAATTATGCATGATTTATAAGTTTAGATGCATTATTTGTTGAGAAAACCATTTGAGATCAAGACTAATAACTTAGGAATCAAGTACATATTCACCCAACTAAATCTAAATGCTCATCAAAGGTGTTGATTAGAGTTCTTATTTGATTATGATTTTGATAATGATTATATCAAAGCTAAGGAAAATAGAGTAGCTGATGCCCTAAGCTAAAGGAGGTACATAGCAGTTGTGGCTACTATCAAGAGTAATTTTAGGGATCAAGTTATTTAATTCTTGTTAGGATATGAATTATATGATCAGGTCAGGAAAGTGTTGTCTGAGAATGCTCAAAATCCCAAGTATAAAAGATTTAGAATAGAGAATGATGGCCTTTTACGATACAATGGAAGGATTTATGTACTAGATAGAGAGAATCTGAGGAGCACAGTGATAAAAAACTATATAATTCCCCATATTTAGGACATTTAAGAGTAACCAAATCATGGATGAGATTATACCACTCTATTTCTGGAAAGGAATCAAGAAAAATTTAACAAAATTTGTGTCTCATTGTTTAGAACGTCAGTGTGTGAAAGTTGAACATGTGCATCTAGATGGATTGTTGCATCCACATGACATACTAGAATGAAATTGATAGGTGATTGTTATGGAATTTGTTCAAGGTTTACCATTGTCATAGAATAAGAATGACATGGTCTTGGTATTACTTGACAAACTAACCAAGGTAACTCATTTTATACCAGGCAATTTCACTGATGATGCACCTACTCTTGCAAAGAGATTCATAAAAAGGAAGTGTATTGATTGCATGGATTTATAGAGAAGATCATTTAGGATTGTGATTTGAGGATGACTTATAGGTTTTGGTTAACTCTAAATTCAACTCTAAGTACGTAACTAAACTTCAACATTGCATATCACCTATAAACTGATGGTCAGACAAAGTGAGTTAATTAGGTGTTAGAGGATCCCCTTCATATGTATTTCATGGATCAACCATACAAGTAGGAGGAGTCCCTTACATTGGTTTAGTTCTCATACAATAACTCATACCAATCATCTTTGAAGATGGAACCATTTTAAGCATTGTATGGAAGAAGGTGCATAACACCAATCAGTTGGGATAGGTTGGAATACATGGTAGTCTTTAGACCTGAGATGATTTAAAAAATGGAAGAGTAAGTCAAGATAATTAATTAGAGGTTAGTCAAGGATAATGATAAATAGAAGAGTTATGCTAATTTGAAAAAACATCTAGGCAGTTTTTAGTAGGTGATAAAGTGTTTTTGTGGGTTAAACGTCAAAAAATCTTGATTAAATTCAAGAAGTTAGCAAAATTTTTACTAAGATACGTAAGACCCTTAGAGGTTTTAGAAGTGGTCAACCCTATAGTGTATAGGCTTGATTTTCCACTATCCCTAGCTCTATTGCTTAATGTCTTCCATGTATATTATCTTAAAAAGTATATAGTTGATCCTTCACATGTGTTGGATTAGAATGCTTTGCAGGTTTTGGATCTTGGGGTGGTCATGCTAGAACCAATTAGAGTAACTGATACTCGTAAACTCTATTTGAATAATAGAGAATTGTCATAGTGCAAGTTCCTATGGAAATAATACTCTAAATATAAAACCACTTGGGAGGACTATGATAAGTTATACAAACTATTTCCACATTTATTTTCTTGATTTGATGCTTCATACTATGTTATTTTTTTACTAAATAATGTTTTAAATTTAGAACCAGTGTTTAAATAAGTGTCATCAGGATGGTGACCAACTTTAAAGGGGAAGGATGTCACATCTTAATTTCTATGTTATCTAATTTACCTAATTATCTATGGATTATTTGGTTATTAAATTGATTAAATATTATTTAATCAAGATGTAAGTCATATGTTGTTATGAGATAATTGTATGTTGCTTAGATTACATGATTAAATTATTATGAGTTAGCTATATTTGTATATACTTTACATTATGATCATGTTGCTAGTTATTACAATAGTATTTTATGGATATATATCATGGTATTATGGGCTAACTACCTTCTTATCATGAGTTGAATTCAAGATAGATCCATTCCTTAGAGCATGATAGAGGGAGAGCATCATCAAAGAGGATGGCATACATAGAGGTGTTGGGGGATGATAGATGAAAAACTATAAACCCATGCACACACTATGATAGTTAGCTCTCTTTATATGCATTGTTTGAATTGTTAGCTATAGTATGTCTTTTGTGTTATCTGTATTTAGATGATTGATTATGTGTGCTAGTTTTGATCTAGTTTATGTTTAATGATTATGAGGATCTAATTTTGTGTGATTGTATTATGACTATAATATATAGATTTAGTGTATAACGTTGTTTATGATCAAGTCATGTTATTATATTCATGATTACGATGATATTGATTTAACATGTAAGTAAATTTCAATGTTAGTGTTTACTTACCATTACTTATAGACTAACTAGAATGTCTTTTTAATGTCTTAATACATTAGCTAGTTATTATGATATTCAAGAAATATCATTTTTTCAACTTAATGCCTTGATATATAATAAATATCAATTAGACATTTGAGATAGTCTATATAATGGTATTGACAAGCCACTATGTAGTTATAAATATCATTGTGTTTGATATTGTTATAATAATTGTTTGATTAGTTATCAAATTCAAAATCTTGTTACTAATTTTATATTAGTCACTTTGCTAATTGAAGCCATGTTGATGTTTATCCTTGATAAGATATAACCACCTAAAATATCCTATGAACTAACCCCTAGCTAATGTGTGAATGCATAAACATTAGTACTATGATACAAAGACTTGAGAGTGATAGTTATCATTAGTAACGATAATACTTAGATAATGATAAAGTTGGTGCATGGGGTGGGGGTCTACAAACATTCATGTTTTGTTATGGCTATTAAAATGATTATTAAAATCATTAAGAACTTTCAGGAATGTTTTAGGGTTTCTAACCTAAGTTGACTTTAGTTAAGCATCATTTCAATCATAAGCTATTTTTGAATTTGAGTAGACTGCATGAAGAATATGGCAATGGACTATAGTTTTTGTGGGTATGGTTGAATTGAAATCACCATACATTGTTATGTCCACTTATTTCTCCACCATGTATTTTGGAGAGATGGGTGGAGAATAAATGCATGGAGGAGAAAGTATTAGTCAGTTAAAATGAGAAATTATGAAAAGAAAGGAGGAGATACACATGGGGATAACAAGTAGAGAAAGATAAAAGAAGGGATTAGTGAACAAAGGAAAAGACAAGGTATATTTTGAGACATTTAATCTATCTAGGTTGGTGAAGTTATTTCATTATTATGGTTTTATATATATATATATATATATATATATATATATATATATATATATAATATAAGGGATACATATTTAGCCTTGTGGATGTCTTGGCCATCCACATAACTAAATTTATTTCCCCTGAATCCTTAAAATGAGGATTAAAATTGTGTGTAAATAAATACGGTCAATTTTAGGTTTAGTTTGGGTATGAACACTATAATACTCAAACTATGATATTACAAGATTCAACAGTCAGGTTTTTGTTTATATAAAAGAATCTATGTTTTGTTGTTTTGTTCTAAAAAAAAAACCCTTAATTTAATAAGGAGACATATTATATATATATATATATATATATATATATATATGGGTGGATTTATATAATAAAAACACTCAAAATTTTAGTACCGTCCCCTTTGTTCAACAACTTTTCTCAGTCTTATGTTTACCATTACAGGGTTTTAAAGACATATTCATGGTACTGTTATAAATGTATTCATGCAAGATTTAGTATGCTGATGAATATAATAAAACTTGAATGAATGCATTTATAACAATACTATGAAAATGTCTTTGAAACCCTGTAATGGTAAACATACGACTGAGAAAAGTTGTTGAATAAAGGGGACGGTACTAAAATTTTGAGTGTTTTTATTATATAAATCCACCCAGCTATGAGATATCAATCTTATTATGGGTTTTAGTTTATAATTAAAGGACTGAGAAAACATATTTCGTCCTGTCTGGCAAAATAGGTCTGAGTAATTTGTTATTGATTGGATATAGGTATATCGGTTAAACTCATTTACACATATATATACATATTGTTCATTTGATTTGTATAGCATTTATATGGATGGTTATTTAGTTCAACCTTTTTATGTATTTATAACCTATAATGTATTATAAATTCATATGTGTATTCTTTAGGTTGCATAAGATAAGTCAACTGAGTTAAACTATAAACTATGATTGGGTTATAAATCTTAAGATGAACATATAGCGTTGACTGTATTTAAATTATATTGATGGAGTCCATTATATTTAATTGTGCTTGGATTTGAATATCACACAACACTATAAAACTATGTTGATATAATAGCTTGGTAGTTCTATTGGTCAAAACGAAAATGAATACCTATTTAAATGAAACTAGATTATGGGGGATTAGGGAAAATTAGGTTTTTGATTAGTTTCATTTGATATTGTATTATGTTTAGAAATTAAATAAATAAGGAAAAGAGAATAGGGGTTCATAGAATATAGAAATCTTTTGTTTGATTTAGTAGACTATTTCCAGAATACATATACATGTTAGTTTTTGAAAACTATATGAATTTCATAAGGAAATTTTGAAATAAGAGTATATCAAAGGTATACGTTGTACTCTAAAAAAATGAAAGTTAGATAAAAGGGCATAATGGATACCCTATTAGAAATAACAGTACATAATTAATTTTTGTGTACAAATACAACTATACCGTATACATTTGGTATGTATTTAATTTATACAGTTACATATATATGGTATGTATTTCTATGAGTGAGATATGTAAAAATACATCTATATATCATACATTTTTATATATGAGATGTGTGCTTATAATTATTGCATATATTGACCGTTAATCTAGTTAGAAAAACCTATGAGGTGGTATATTTTGATTATATACATACAAATCATAAATAGTACATCTAATAAATATGAAAAAAATGGATCTTTGTTTATTATGAGTTAAGACATTAATTATAATGTATTTGATCCTTGAAATTATTTATGACTAGCTTGTTGATACATTGAGAAATGAGTACATGGAAATAAATTGTGATAAATATTGTTTACCATTGAAGGTAATACAGTAAAGTTATTTTTGTAAATTTGGTAACTTGTATACTAAGTATCTAAAAATACCTGGATGGTATGTTCCTTTAATAACTATACTTGTTTACATTTATTATTTAAGTAATAAATAAATGGATTAGAGATTCATTGCATACATTTGATGGACTAAATGTATGTATTTTTATTGTTTCTATACATAGGATATTTTATCCCTAATGGTAGGAAGTAATATGATTGAATATATTGGTTATGTTTATATCATCTAAATCTCATAATTATGGTGTTGAATAATCAATGAGATGGACTTCACTATCTTACTTAGTATCATCAATCCAAGATAAAGGTAATCCGATAAAGTGGTGTGTATGAATTTGACTAATCCTAGAGATCATTAACTATTAAAAACTTTGGTGAAAGTAATGTTTAGTTAAACATTCTCATTTCATAAGTATGATTTACATGTTTGTGTGATATCATGTTAGAAAATATTTTCTTTATGGTGTATATCATGTATTATATATCTTATAGCACATGGGTACTTTTTTGTCTATCTATATTCTTGTACCGTCACTATCTACCCATCTATGAAGGGAGGACCATTCCCTAGTTGGGGAAATGTGCAGGAGTTCGATGGTCTATAGTTGATGTGGAAAAGTGTTTGGATAATGTTCTCCCTCCCCACAACAATACTTCATTGGAGAGTATACTTGAGATTACCATAAGATACTAGAGTTCACAGTGACTCATACTCTATGAATCCTTATATCTTATATTTTATATATTATTGTGACATTATTCCTGATGAAAATGTAATCAATTATTCAACTATACATTGATATCAATGGCTGTGATATTGTATCGATTAAGGCTGAAATTGAGTATTTACCTTTTGGAATATATGTAGTTAAAATTGAGTAATTCAGAATTGTATTTGATTTGATTTTTTTAAAGATAGTGACCAGTAACGAAATATATTGTTACCTATTTTATGGTTAACATTTTTAGTGTGTTAAATTTGGATAAATAATTAGATTCTCATGGTGAAATATAATGTATGAATATGTGGATTTAAATTAGAAAAAAAAAATGTTATTGTAGTAAATCCCAGTGGGGATGTTACATTGTAGAAGTTCTCAATCTAATTGATTCCATGTCCATTTGTCCCTGACAACATTGAAAACTTTTAGTTATTTGATGATGATAAACAATTTTTTCACTTTTTGAGTAATGCAAGTGTGTTTGAATCATAGATAATTGATGAGAATGACACGAGTGCTTCTTAGAAAAACAAAATGGAAGATGATGGGATCATTAATCTCAAAGTAAACAAGATACCAAGAGGGATGATGTCACTAGAAAGAACCTTCGATTTAGATCACTGTACCATAAGTCTAGGGAAACATAAATCTAATGAATATGAGTACAATTTTGTTAATCCAGGGTCGTAAGAATATCCTAAATATCTGAACATTGGATTGAGATATAATGAATTGGAAAATTAATAATTCATATCTCTGATCTAACAATATAAGGATAGTATTTCTTGGTGATACAATGATTTGAATATATTTGACCCAAGGATCATCAATCACACCATCCTAGATAGGGATGAACATAAGACTTTCATATGGAGACAAATACATGTTAATCTAATTTTGTATCCCCTTATTCACAAGGAAGTGCAAAATTTGTTGGCAACCAAAATTATATTCCCCATTAGACATTCAACTTGGGTGGCTAATTTGGTACATGTGCAGAAAAAGAATGGTCAAATTTGATTGTGTGCTGATGTTAAAATTTTGAGCCAGGCATTTGACAAAGACAATTATCCTTTACCCTCTCTAAATTAAGTCATTAAAATGGTTACTGGTCCTAAGATGATGTCTTTCTTAGATGGTTTTTTAGGATACAACCAAGTTATTATTGATAAAGCAGATAAAATCAAGGCATCCTTCACTACTAAATGGGGAATGTTCATTTACAAAAGAATGCTTTCAGATTGATAAACACATAGGGAAACTTTCCAACATGTTGTGGAATTTTTCTTTCAATTTTTGGTTAGTAAGTGTATTTTTATATATATTGTTGATCTTATTATTTTCTCTAAAAATGGGTCAGAACATGATCATCATTTCCGAAAGATTTTTGATGAACACATAAGGTATGGCGTCTCATTCAACACAAAAAAGAGTATCTTTGGTGTAACCAAAGGTAAGATAATTAGACACATCATCACTAATGAAGATATTTATATAGATTATAAATGAGTTAGTTCCATTTCTAAGATTCCATTTCCTAATAGTTAAAAATAATTAAAATCATTTTTTGTTAAGATCAATTGTGTACACAAGTTTATTTAAGGTTTTACTCATATTGTCTAATCAATAAATGATATATTGAAACAGGATGCAAAGGTGGAGTGAATGTCAAAAGCTAAGAAGTCATTAAAAGATGTTAAAAATTTTATCACCCAAGTGCCAATATTGATTAGTCTATAATTTTCCAAAGACATCTACCTCTATTCATTCACATCAGACTATACCATTGTTTCATTGCTCACATAGAAATTCGATTGGGAAGAACATCCTATAGCATTCATGAACATCAATTTGGAGGAAGTTAAGCTTAGATATCCTATTTTAGATAAGATGGCCTATACCTTATTCAAATCATTAAATAAGTTCAAACATTATATCCTATATAATAAGGTCTATTTAATTGTTCTCGACCCAACTGTCAAACTCATGCTAGGACAAAATGTGCTAGAAAAACAAAGATTGAAATAGATTAAAAAACTTCAAGAATATGACCTAGAGTTTAAACCTAAGAATATGGTGAGAGGTAAAGGCCTCATGCAAATAATTACAAAATTTAACCCCATAATCACTATCATGAAATTGCATCAGACATACATGATGTTTTTTAATCTAAAATAAATTGAGTGAAAGATTAAACTAGTAGAAATATGATTTAGATTATAGTAAGCAAAAAATTAGATTAACCTAAAAGTAACTTTACTAAAATGCATGGAATTAGAAATATGTTAAAACATTGACTTGTACAAACCTATCTTAGATCTAATTCATGTTTACTATGCGGATTGTTTATTGATAGAAACTGGTTAGAAGGGCTTTGTGACTATGTCATAAACTTTAACATAATTTTATTTTGTTTTGGGATAAATATTCAAGAGGATAGATAAATAGTGCATTATTGACTAGCTTATACAAATTTTTTCTATCAAATTATGCTCTAAAATTGATAAACTGAGTATCTACATTTGTGTTTGTTGATGACCTATTTTTATGCTGGAGCTAAATTAATGAGCAAAAGAATTGTAAAACCAAAAACTTATTCCAACATAATCACCAAATAGATATCAATTATGAAGGGAGAAAAATGGGGGAAGTGAAAATGTCCAAGATATCCTCAAAAAACCTTGTGCAGTACAAGTGTTGCCTATATAGCCCAAAAAGGCCTCAGTTCGATGTAGTTATCCTTTTAGGGAAGATACTATGAATTCAACTATAATATTTGATTAGAATGCTTGAAAATTAATTCCAATAACATGTAATAAAACAATGTTAAACATGGCCTATGATTGTAAAATTGTATTAGAATTGTAAATGGATAGAATAGGGCTCTTTGCTCAGAAAATAGAAGATTTTAAAATTAGATACTCATATGATTGCTAAGAATATGCTATGGGTTTTAAGTGTGAACCTTGGTGTATTTTTTAAGAGAATATTTTGAGTATTTCCATTAACCAACATTTTGAAATGAATGGGAAAATAGTTAGGAAGCATGTCATTTAAAAAAATTAACCCATAAAGCATGGGAGACAAGTCTACACTACTAAACAAGAGTGTAGTGTGTACATGTTTACCAAGTGTAGAATTTTCCTAAGAGGATAGAGGATTTTGAAACATGATTAAAATGTGTTTATATTCTTAATAAGGATGAATATGGATGTATGGAATATATTCTTAGTATTCACAAGACAATAGAGGCTTTCATAGTGAATTTCAAGTTTAACATAATGAAGAATAGGACAAGCAAGGTAATATGTCAAGGAGAAGCATTGTCAAGAATTTATGGATTAAATTTGAGTGTATAAAGATGGGCCATGACTATTATGATCCAATAATTCACTAATTTATATATGGGAAATTCCATCTAGAACTGAATAAGGAACAAAGAAGAGCTCTTAGGTTAAATTCAACACATTACATGATAAATAAAAGGTTTCTATATGGAAATAATTATGAAGAAGTATATTTTTGATGTGTAATAAAATAAGAATCTAATTAAATCAAGACTATCTTTCATGAATGATTAGGTAGTGGCCTATCCTCAGGAACTATAATGAAAAATAAAATATTATGAGGTGGGTAATATTGGCCTACCATCCTAAAAGATGCACTTAATCATGTTAGGACATGCCATAAGTGCCAAAAATTCACACAGAGGGAAGCTCATTCATTAACTCCACCCCAAATTATGATTGAAGGATGTCCATTCACTTAATGTGAATTGGATTTTGTTGAAGTTATTAACTTCAATTCTTCAGTTGGATGCAAGTTTACATTGACTACTATAGATTATTGTACAAGGTGGATTGAATTTGTTGATACCAAGAATAATACTACAAAGTAAGTGACCATATTTATAGAATAAAGTCTAGTCACTAGGTTTGGAATGTTGGTCTCATTAGTTTGTGATAATGTTCATGCTTTTCATTCAATGAAACTCTTATAATGGGCCTATGAAAATTACATCACCTTGAATTTTTCATCTAACTAATACCCACATGAGAATGTGGTAGCTAAATCCACAAATAAGAATTTTATGAATGTAATCAATAAATCTACTGAGAAATGACCTATGGATTGGAATTGATTGTTAAAGTATTCATTCTAGATTAATTAGACTAGATACAAACAATCCATCAAAAGTTCACCATTTATTTCGATATATGGTTAAAAAACAGTATTTCTAGTGATACCCAAGTTGCCTACATACCAATTTATGTAGGAATACATGGAAAATAATGTTAGGGTAAATTAAATATTATTGTAGATCATTCAAATGGAGGATGCAAATGAATAATCTCTTCAAAATTTTAGTAATCATTAAGACATTGTCAAAAGATGGTTTGACAAGAAATCCAAAGTGAAAGCTTGTAGAATTTTGGACCTAGTTTACCTTGGGAAAAAGTCCATGAAAATATAGGGAAACATGAAAAACTCACCCCATTATGGATTGGTCCATACCATATTTCAAAGATATTAGGAAACGATGTTTTCAGATCAAAGGACCTACAAGACAATGATCTGTCACTTTCAATGAATGGGAAATACTTGAATCACTACTCGATTTTTCCAACATCCATTGCTTCATAATGATCAATAAGTTGTGTTAGATTAGAATAAGTTAGATATCATGGATTATTTTTTCTTGCTTTCATAGATTAATTTATCTTGCCCTCATAGATTAGTTATTGTTTCATTGTAGTTTGTTTTCTTAGTTATTGAATAAGTCTTTCCCAAGGTAATAGCTTGATAATTATTGACAGATATAAATATAAGGCATATATGGTAAATAATGGTTGACCCACATTAGATATATTGTGGGGTTTGAAGATTCTTGTAAAATTTTGTTGAAATTTTGAATACATAAATGATAATTTATGGTTATTATATGTTTTGTTATGACCAAGGTTGTTATTACAAAACCAACATATGAATTAAATAATAGTATTTAGCAATAGGGAAGACTCCACAACACTTAAAACATAATAAAGTTCTATGAGATAGAAAATGGTCACAAAAGGAAAGGTTGACAAAATAAAATCTTTTTGAGATACCCTCAACTTGGTTATATTGGTTTCTAGCCTTCTAAAAAATTTAATAATTTAATTATAAGTGAGGGAGAAACAAAATACTTAAAGCAAAATCAAAATGGTTTTCTCTTAAGAAGGTGATTTGGGTATGTCCATCAAGGTTATCAACACATTACTGGAAATGGATCAATGCCTAGCGTGGAGCCAAAGGTACCTTTATCGGGGCTATGGATGCGTAACTAAGAGCAAAGAAATACCCAAGCATTTTGTACCTAAGTTATTCCCCTAAAAATGTGATAAAAAACCTTTCAAAAGATTTTTTTTGTGAGACTAATCCTTGACTAAAACATTCAATCTAAAATGCAAAAGTAATTAATCATTACATACACACACATGAGGTTCTTTGCTTAGTGTAAATAACTATGTCACATGGTAGGTTTAAGCACCAAATCTTAGTTTTGATAAGACTATGGAATTCTTAAAGATTTAATGATGTATCTATGACTTTAACAAAATATTCTAGGTTCTAAACACTATGTAGTGTTTCCTCCATAAGTCACCATTTGTGACCGACATGCCCCATTCCCTTGGAATGGAAACCCCAATATCCTATATAATTTTGTTGAGGAACATCAAAATTGACCACTGAAACTTATATAAGGTATTTTATAGATATTTTGATTGATACAACTTTTGATGAATTTTGAGCCTTTGCTATTCCCAAATTTCCTTTGAGAATATGTTTTATTTTTAACAAACACATTGCCTTAAGGTTTTCACAACTTTATTGTGAACAAATTTAGTGCCTATATGTTTCTAAATGTTTTATAATTAGTTTTTTTAGGGGTATTAATCTCCCTATGGTTGAGCTAGATTTGATTTGACATGTCTATACCAAAATGGACTCTTGCACTAACATGTTCCCATAGTCCCGCATTCATGTGCCCCTGTGACTTGGATTTCATAAGTATCTCTTTTCATGAAAACTCTATAGGTCCCATGATCCTCTTAATATAGATTTTATTTTTTTGGTGATGCCTCCCTTGTCGTACCCATTTTAATTCCACTTATCAATATTTTTCTCATTCGCACCTTCAATATTTATAAATGGAGTTCATGCAGAACCCAAGGAGGGTGATGTTAAAAAGTAATTTGAGATTGCCACTTATCATCATCTTGTTTTATCATAGTGGTAGAGGGATTGCAATTCAAATATCAAAAGTTAGCTACAATTATGTGAAATAGATCCACATAGTTCTAAACAAAAATTAGAAGGACATGATGATGTCTAGGTGGCAATCTCATGAACATTTAAGGGAAGTGACTCAGCTCAATAAAAAGAGAAATCATATACTTGATATTTAAATGGATAGAAAATTCATATCTTATCAAAAGTGAGATGAAGATACGTGTTTGTGTCAGATCTCCATGTGAAAAAAGGGCAACTTAAAATGCAATTAAATTGAGTGAGTTTGCAAGAAAGCTTATTTAATGTCATTTCACTACATGATGAGCATTTTATTTCAAATCACCAAACAAGGGAATTCACAAGAACTTGATAGTAAAGTAATTAGGCTTCAAAATTCAAGACATGATGAAGTATCTATGTCCATTTGATGTAGACCATATTTTCACAAACATGACATTAAATTTTTTTCCATTAGGAACAACACTACAACACTCTGAACCATGGATAAGGTCATAGATAATATTTTGACACTGTTGAAGGAGACTAAAATACATCGAGTTTTGATCTTAATGGGTAATTAGTTCCACATGACAACTTCACTACCCAATTATTTCCTTTAATGACAAGTTTTAAAGACAAGATCACTCAAGCTAATCAAGGTAGTATTGAAGTGATTGAATTGGTCTCGTATGCCAAGGAGAAGATTGGAAAGGATAATGTAATTAAATAATTATTTTATGACCCCCTTTTGATCCACAACTTTTTGATAAAGAAGGTCAAATTACTCTTCCAACATCCAATTGTGGATATAGAACACATAAACAAAGAATTCACTGAAGTAAGCCTTTTACTTTGAAGTTAGCAAGAAAACTAGTTACAACAACTAGATGACACAACTCTTCATCTCTAGTTGCCTCTTCTGCTTCAACAACTTCCTCAGTTCAATCTGCCTCATAGAATCCCATTCAGTGAGTGTTTTGTGGATCTTTTGGATATGTATGGAACTAACTGTAGTTCCAATATTTTTGTATTTGCATGAATTTTGTATCTTATCCTTGTAAACTCCACCTTTGGGGCCTATTTGTACCATGTATTTCAATGATTTTAAACAAGATAAGGATCTTTTTAATATTAATAAAGCCTCAGAATTCTCAAGAAATTTCAATTGATGTGCTTTACTTTTTTTTCCCTTTCTCAGATTTTATAGATGCATAAGTCATTTCAATTAAGTAAGATTAATTTGTGTGATTAGTAAAGCATTTAGTTTAATCAAAGTATTTGGTTTGTGAAGAAGTTATATTGAGCCGATTATTATTCTAACTATTGTATATATAAAATATTTTATTTAAAGTTTTGATTCGTGATTGGATACGTTATCTACAATTTGTCATTAATTAAATTCTGTATGCCAATATTAAAAAAATTATTTCACATAAACTCTCCACTATATTTGGCTTGATCCAAATTGTTACTATAGTAGATTAAATACTAGTTTGAATTTGTTTGACTAATTCCATAATTTAATTTGTTTAAAGGGTTTGCTTCATATTGACATAAGACATTTCTTCCTCCTTACCCTTCCCTCTTTTTGAAGTTTATTTATATGGCCTACTTCACCTTAACTTAGAATCACATGTATAACTCTATAATAGGTTTTGAAAGAAGTCTCTTCACTTATTCAAATCTAAAATTGTTCAAAGGTAACAAGTAACCACATTGTTGTTGTGGTTGTCAAAAATCACATGTATAAATCTATAATAGGTTTTGAAAGAAGTCTCTTCACTTATTCAAATATAAAATTATTCAAAGGTAAAAAGTAACCACATTGTTGTTGTGGTTGTCAAAAATCACATGTATAAATCTATAATAGGTTTTGAAAGATGTCTCTTCACTTATTCAAATCTAAAATTTAAGTATTATATATTTTAAATATTTTTTTCTCAAGATTATCATTGATACTTTAATATAATTAGTTTTAAATAATTTTATTAATTATTTTTTATTTTAATATTTTAAAGTAAAATAATTTAAAATTAATATTATATATATATATATATAGTCAAATGATGTCAAATATAAGATTGAAATTAAAAGTTAACACACTCTCTAAATTATAACATACCCCTAGATATCATTGTAAAATACATCTCGATTTGATTAAAGTTGTTTGTTTACTATGTTTAAATATTATTTAATATATATATATATATTAAATAATATTTAAACATAGTAAACAAACAACTTTAATCAAATCGAGATGTATTTTACAATGATATCTAGGGGTATGTTATAATTTAGAGAGTGTGTTAACTTTTAATTTCAATCTTATATTTGACATCATTTGACTATCATTTAATTTTTTAATTTTTTAATTTTTTCTTGATAAATTTAATCAAAAAATCATAATATATTAAACATATAGTGGAGTTTAGAACTATTTTTTTTCATAAATATTATTTTGAGCTTGATACATTACTATAATTAAATTGACACGATTCAATAAAAAAATTGTTGAAAAATAATAATAAAATTATTAATACTTATAATATATAAAAGATCTAAAAAAATACCTTAAAATTGACATTTCATAACATTTACAAGATAAATATATTTTGGATATCTACACCAATTATATATTATTGAACATAATTATTTAATTGAAATTATTTCTAAAGTAAAAATAAAAAATATAAATTAAATTTTATCTAAAAACATATATGTATTATTGTAATTATTTTGAACATAATTATAATAAAAAGTAAAAGAATGTTGATATATGTAATTTATAAAATCCTTCTCCCAACGTTTAAAATTCAATGACTAATCATAATCACATCCAATCATAATCATAGCTTGAATTTCAATGACTATCACAATCATATCTAATTTCTGTAGATTTTTGCATAGTAACCTTATCTTTTTTGCAGGGAGGGTTCACTTTACAATTTTATTTTCTTTCCTTTTTTGTGTACTCCCTAGACTATATATATATATATATATATATATATATATATATATATATATATATATATATATATATATATATATATATAAGCGTAAATGTATAAATTATGTTGGAAGGGATGGTATAATTTTTCTTTTTATAATGAACTCGATGAACTTTATAAAGATACATGTTCAAATTCAATGTAATTTGTAACATAGACAAATGGAAGCTATAAGATAGGTTATGAGATCTAAATGTCTTTTCCCCACATTAGTGGTATTGCATAATTGATTCAAGCTACACATCAGACATGAAGCCCTATCACAATCAAATTAATTTAAAAATACCACCACCTTACAAGATATGAATGCCTTTACAATGGGAAATGGTCATGTAAATTGAAAAGTTGTCCTAAATCTAGGTCTGGGATTTGATTTTATTTCCTTGGTGTATGATATCATTAGAAATACATTGGCATTGCCCCTCACCATCGTTGTTCATCTCACCTTGAAATATTTCACTATTTTCAAGTTTTGTATGGCCTTGCCATTTCTTCTATGGGTCTAAGTATGTTATTTTTATATGTTCTGAAACCTAATGTAATTACTCTAGGTGTTAATATATTGAAATCATGGATGAATAAAAGCTACAAGATAGACTTTGGGACCTAAATGCCTTGTCTTAGGATCAATAACATTGCATTGTTGGTTTGAGTTGCACATGAGATGTGGAGCCTTGCCATAATTAAATAATCTATCATGACATCCTCATCCACCCTTGACACTAAAAAATGGCAATCAAAGATGTCACCACCTTACAAGTTGTGGACCCTTTTACAATGCACATTGGTCATGTGAATCTAAAAGTCACCCTGAGTCTAGGTTTGGTGTATGACATGGGCCACTTGGTGTATGATATCACTTGAAATAACATGTCATTTCCCATACCATCAGTGCTCAACTCACCTTGAAACATTTCACTACATACATGTTTGTATGGACTTGCCTTTTATTTTAGGGGTCTAAGTATGACATTTATGTATGTTATTAAAATTGATTTAATTGTTATATATGTCAATATATTGGTATCATAGATTAACAAAAGTTACAAGATAGACTCTTAGAGCTCAATGTCTTTTCTTCACATCATCCACATTACAATGTCGATTCAAGCCACACATTGCATGTGGATCCTTACCATAATCAAATCAACTCTCATGATGACATCATCCACCATTGACAATAGAAAATGACTAATCAAAGATGTCACCACACTGTAAGTTATAGACCCCTTTACAATAGGTGCAAATAATATAAATCTAAACAGTCACCCCAAATCTAGGTCTATATATGATATGGGCCATCTAGTATATGATACTAAATATAATATAATATAAGGTACTCTATATTATATAATTATTAAATATTATAATAATAATGTAAAATAAATATTATATATATTAAATAAACCTTGTATAAAAAATAAATAAATAAATTATATGTGTGTGTGAGAGAGAGAGAGAGAATATAATTGTATAATATTAAAAGAAAACCTTACAAATATAATATGATGATTGGTCACCATTGCAAATTGGATACAAATGTTATTACTATTATGTGACAAGAGTTAATAGAATTAGGCCCATGGGGATATCAAATATGGTATTGGGTTAAGAATGTGACCATATATATATAAAGAAAACCTTGGAACATTTTCAAGATGATTTATTGGATACATTATTAAGTCATCACATGAAAGATGCTCTTTTTGGCATTGGTCAGTTTTACATGGAAACAAGTGTCATCCCAGGCCATGTGCTTTTCTTGTCCAACCTCCACATTCCTTATGTAGGAAATGCATGTGAGATGTGGGGTCTTTTGAAGAATGAATTGTATTGCTCCATCATGCTATCATTGTTTTGGAAATTCTCTTCCAAACCTTCACTATTCCCCCTCTCTTATGTTCTTAAGGACAATGTTGCATGGTAGAAGATCTACTGGAATATATTAGAGGTGTTTATGGTTGGATGTTTTGCAATTTTACCAATTGAGCTCCAAAAAGGATGACGCCTCTTTTGTACTAGGAATGTACTCTCCATTTTAAATCTCTTAAAAAATAATCCAAGATATTTTTATGTAAGCTTTGAATATATGAATGACTTTGAGCATTTAATATAAAATTTATAAGTCTATTTGATTAAATGAATAGCTATTCAAATTTAGATTTATATAAAATCTTTGATAGTGCATTATAATCAATATTTGTTGTATATAGCCACAAGAAACACCATGTTTGGCTTGACCTATACCATAACTGTAATCTTGAAGACCTTGGTATGGCCTCAATGTACTTGTAAATTGGCTCCAACACTCCTTATTGGCCTATATTTCTACCTGTGAGGATGAAATCAAGTTTTTGCCACTAAATACATTTGTATGATGGGTTTATATGTTTAAAGTTGAGCCTTCATTCCTCTGTCTTTGGGGAGGACATTATTCACATATTGGGGTTCTTTATGGATTCATATTAGATGTTAAGTCCTAATAAGTACATAAAATTCAAGTGTAAAAAGCGACTTTTATGACACATGATTTAAGTCTAACTCTAAAATATGCTTTAAGTGCGTAACATGCTAGAAGAAGACAAGGGATAGCGGTTTTGACAATTATGAGCATTATACCTTGCCCATGTTTCATTCCCTAAACAATCTAAACAAAATTTAGCAAAACATGTTTTATTTGGGTTGGGTGTATAGGTGGTAGTGGTTTATTGGCCTAGAGGGCATCTTAAAAGACGTTGGGGTGAATATAGACAAGCTTTGTACCAGTATAATGCCTCCAACATAAAAATAAACTATTATATTATAATTATAAATATTTATTAAAATAATTATATATATTAATATTATTATACATATTTTTATATTAGATAGTATATAAATATTATTATAAAATAGTAATTAGTAGTTTAATTTTATATATTGATATAATATTAGATAAAATTTATTATTACTATATAATATATATACTAACTTAATTAAACATAATAATGTAACATTCATAGATTTTATGTTACCATAATATTATAGTTTTATATTATATAATTATAATCATTAATATATTTAATAATTCATTATATTGTATAAATATTACTTAGCGTTAATAATTAGTTATATATATATATATATTAATATTATATATAAAATTATATTGTATTAACATATATAATCTATTACTATATTACAATATATAGTGATATAATATTTTTATAATATAATAATAGTAATAATATATTTGACATCATACATTCAAACTCGAGCAATGTTTATCTGTGGAAATTATGAAGAAACACTTAGATTTTATTATCACATGCAACAATCGGTCCTATAAGCGAAGATTTACCAACTACCCTTCTACTATTTGACAGCATATATTCAAAGTTGATCAATGTTTATCTGTGGAATGTTATGTTCAGAAATTATGAAGAAACACTCAGATTTTATTATCACATGCAACAATCGGTCCTATAAGCGAATCATTTCACTTATCCATACGTATTGAAGGAGAGATTCACAGAATCGACATCAGATTCATATCTGTAGTTCGCTCCAGTTATAGATCGATATCAAAACTGGAAGATCCATTTCATTAAGATATATATAAAGTAAATTAAGTTTCTTACTAACCACCATGGGTGAAACTTGTGAGCCAACGTAGAGTAAGTACATTGATTTACCATAGAAGCATTTTAGGGTGGCGGCCCTATCAAAAACCTTTTAATTTACACACACACACACATCAGTTGTTTTAAAGGTGTAAGCTATATTGAAAGAGATGGTGTAATTTTCATTTTTAATAACGAATTTGATGAACTCTAGAAGAAATACGTTAAAAGTTTAACATGTCATATCTTTCAATGTAATATGTAGCATGGATAAACATAAGCTACTAGATAGGCTATAAGGCCTAAATGTCTTGTCTCCACATCAGTGACATTGCGTCATATATTCGAGCCACACATTAGATGTGGAGCCTTATCACAATCAAATAAATTTAAAAATATTGCCACCTTACTAGCTACGAATGCCTTTGCAATATGCGATGGTCATGTAAATCAAAAAGTTGTCTTAAATCTGGGTTAGGGGTTTGATCTAGGCCCCTTGGTGTATGATATCATAAAAAATACCTTGGCATTTCCCCTCACCATCGTTGTTCATCTCACCTTGAAATATTTCACTATCTTAAAGTTTTGTATGGCCTTGTCATTTCTTTCAGGAGTTTGAGTATGACATTTTTGTGTGTTCCTAAATCTGATGTAATTACTCTAGGTGTCAATATATTGGCATCATGGATGAATGGAAGCTACAAGATAGACTCTAGGGTCTCAATGTCTTGTCTCGGGATCATCATCATTGCATCATTGGTTTGATTGACACATGAGACATGGAGCCTTGTTGTATTTAAATAATCTATCATGATGTCCTCATCCACCCTTAAAAATAGAAAATGGCCAATCAAAGATGCCACCACTTTATAAGTTGTGGACCCCTTTGCGATGCACATTGGTCATGTGAATATAAAAGTTTCCCTAAATTTAGGTTTAGTGTATGATATGGGCCACTTGGTGTATGATATCACCTAAAATAACCTATCATTTTCCCTACCATCAGTGCCCAACTCACCTTCAAATATTTCACTACTTGCATGTTTTATATGGACTTGCCTTTTATTTTAGGGGTTTGAGTATGGCATTTACATATGTTCTTAAAATTGATGTAATTGTTTTAGATGTAAATATATTGGTATCATGGGCAAACAAAAGCTACAAGATAGACTCCGAGACTTCAATGTCTTGTCCTCACATCAATGACAATGTAATGTTGATTCAAGCCATACATTGGACGTGGATCCCTACCATAATCAAATCAAATCTCTTGACATCCTCATCCACCAAATTAACAATAGAAAATGACCAATCAAAGACATTGCCACCTTGCAAGCTGCAAGTCTACCTTTACAATGAGTGCAGATCATGTAAATCCAAATAATCACCCCAAATCCAAGTTCATCTACAATATGGACCCTCTAGTATATAATACTAAATATAATATAATATAAAGTACTCTATATTATATAGTTGTTAAATAATAATAATTTTAAATAAATATATATTATATATATTAAATAAACCGTGTATATATAATATATTATATATAAATATAATTTTATAATATTAAAAGAAAACCTTACAAATATAATATGATGATTGGCCACCATTGCAAATTGGATATATGTGTTATTATTACATTATATGACAAGAGTTAATAGAATTAGGCCCATGGGGATGATTGGCCACCATTGCAAATTGGATATATGTGTTATTATTACATTACATGACAAGAGTTAATAGAATTAGGCCCATGGGGATGTTAAATATGATAGTGGGTTAAGAATATGACCTTGAATGAGAATGATTATATATATAAAATAAAATATATGATAATGAGAATGAATATAGATAGATAGATAGATAGGAACATTTTAAAGATGATTTCTTAGATATATTATTAAGTCTGTGCATGGAAGATGTTTTTTTTTACATTGATGAGTTTTACATGGAGATAAGTGTCATCCCAAGTCACGAACTATTCTTATCCAACCTCCACATCCCTTATATAGGAAATGTATGTGAGATGTGAGATTTTTTTAAGAATGAGTTGTATCGCTCCATCATGCTATCATTATTTTGGCAATTCTCTTCCAAAACTTTACCATTCCCCCTTATTTTGTTCCCAAGGACAATGCCGCATGATAGAAGATCTACTAGAATATATTGGATGTGTTTATGGTTGGATGTTTTGTAGTTATGCTAATTAAGCTCCAAAAATGATGATTCCTCTTTTGTATCGGGTATGTACTCTTTATTTTATATATATATATATATATATATATATATATATATATATATATATAAAATAAAGAGTATTAATATAGATATTATTAGTTTAATATATATTTATAATTATTAATAATATATTATATTATTAAACATAATTAATAAGTAATATTATTAATACTACATTACTAATATTTAATAACTATTTTTTATGTTTAAAATAAATTAATAAATGTTTAGATGAAAAAATATTATTCAAATTTAATATGAAACAAAATGTCCATATAAAATATTACCATGATATATAAATAAACACAACCTTATTTTCTAGCTAGCTCCACTATTACTAATTTTAATTCTTTCACTGTACCAAAAAACTTCACCGAAACACCAAATCATATCCCTTAAGACATAAAGTAACATGTACCTTCAAGACTACTACAATCAGAGTTAATGCATGATTAAGAGAAAACAACATCGGTATTTTGTGACAACAAGTCAAAAATTGCATTATCAAAGAACCATGTCTTTCAAAAGAGAAGTAAGCAGATTGATATAAAATATCATTTTGTTCAAGAGCTAGTCAACCATTATGAAATCTTTCTAGAATTTTACAAGTTTGAAGACTAGTTTCCTTATATTTTGACAAAGATTTTATCAAATAATGTTTTTGAGCATCGTAGAGATTACATAGGTATAATTGATGTTCTTGGTAGTCTATATTAATGGAGAGTGTTGGATGATGTGGCCAAGATAACTATAATCTAGACCACCTACTAATGATGACAACCTCATCAACCTCATTAAATGTCTATCACTCATCGATAGCTAGTAAATATAATGTATATATCATCATACATAATATATGTGTCTACCTTAGATAATTATATATGAATTATTTAATGCATTAAAGATTATCTTATTATTTCATTAGAAGTGAATTATGTCTAGAGAGTTTGAATGTTTTATACAAAAAGGATATCTATTATATTGTCTATATTGATGAGAGATTGAGTGTTGAAGCTTTGTTGGTTTGAATATACAAGTTTCTATTTGTTTATGTAAAATACTGACCATCGAAACTCTGAGAAATTGAAAATATAAGAGTTTGTATTTGTCTAGTTTTTTTGTTTTTTGTTTTTTTTTAAATTAATGCAAGGGTTAATATATTTCATGATTATTATTGTTTGTTGTATGAATATAATTATAGTTTATATTTATAACCTTTAGTTTTATGTTTCAAAGATAGGTGATTTTGTTCTATAGGGTATAATTAATCTTAGTTAATGGCAATTAAGGTAATGGCATTATTTCCAATTTTTTGTGCTTAATTCAGTGTCTTGCCAACACATATGGTGTATCATCTTTTACATTCACGTGTAGAACATCTACACTTTCTATGTAAATAATTAGAAGTAGAAAATGAAAAGTTTGTGATATTAGAGTGTGTAATATAGGAACTATTGAGGTATAAGCATTTATTACAATATGAATATATTTTATATTGTGTTGAGTCTATAGACCAAATAAGTAAGAAGATAAAGATGCCTTAAAATACCATAAGCAAGTGTTGATAGGATACACTTTGATATATATTAAAAAAAATTATGTTAATTATGTTATGATGATGATTTTAGAACCTATATACAAGTTTTTAATAATTTATCATGTCACAAGTTTCATGTTCTTCTATATTTTATTTTTTAAGTACTAGTAGTTATTCTACCATTCAAGTTGGTTTTTGTCTAGTGTGTGACATAAATAATTGAACATGGAAATTTTATTGTTCTCAAAACCCAACTTGGGGTATTGTGGCCACATTGTAGATCCCTAATGAAAAATTGGATAAGGATCAATATGATTTATCAACTATAATGGGTTTTTACTATGAAAAAAAATAACAAAGGGAGATGACCTATGCAACATTTGGAACATTCTTTATGAAAGACAAAAGTTCGGAGTATGAAATAATTTAGTCATTTGACCATATCTAAGTGGTAATTTCTAAATTAGATATCTAATGAAAATGAGTGCTTAAAATAAATTTATAATCAAAAGGAGCTTAAATAAGGTGGAGGATTGCAGAAAATAATATTTAATTACTTAATTGGGTAAATGGCAAGTTTTGGGTGAAATTATTAACATTCATCAATTGATCATGAATAAATGGATTAATCACTAGAGTAGTTCATTTTTATTTCCATTTGTCTATCAAAAAATTTAAATTATTTTAGTTAATAGACATAAAAAATCAAATGTTGAATGTTGGCACAATTATCATATTACATTATTTAATTAGTCAGTTCTTTTGGTACTTCAATTTTGTAACCATGCATAGGTGTCATTTGATTGTAGTTTTATAACTGTCTCTTCATTGTATTTATATCCACTTCAGTTTGTATTTCAATAAATCAAAGTTTTAATCAATTATTTATACATACTGATATCAGAGCAATACCACACAGCTAGCAAAGGAAGAGTATGGTGACGTGTTGTCCAAATCTTGGTGGAAGAAGACAAAGAAGCCTAGTGTGTGAAGGATGTCTAAGATGCATTTATAGAAGTCTACAAGCAGCATAACTTGGGAGAATCATGACTTGGGAGAAGAATAATAGTCACCTGGTCGTGGAAGCCCATGAAGGGACAAAGTAGTGGAAGGAGCATGGAAGTCCAAGCCTACATAAAAATTAGTGAAAGCCATCTCCACATCACCATCCATAAAGGAGTGTTGGTAGTTGTATATGTTGGCATATCTAAGCCTTCCTGAGGGTGAAGAGAGCGTCACAGCTTCTTAAGCCTAATAGACACCCAAAGGGAAAGTTTGATCAGTAAATAACATGAAGTTGTAAAGCATAAGCCTATAAAAGAGCCAAGCCTAGAGGAGAGTTTTGGATCCATTCACAAGAGGCATTATAGCCCACGTATTGAGAGCCTTAGAGAGCAGCCCATCATTAGCAAAAGATTATGATGTTGTGCAAAGGAGGTGTCTGAAGACTACGATCCAGACTTGTAACTACAATAGTCCATTAAGCATTCCTCAAAACAGAGAGAGTGCAATCAAATATACAAAGCCATGGGATGTGAAATATTAGAGAAAATCCCTCTACAAAACATTTAAAATACATAAATTTTGAAACTTTGAAGCAATAAATTCTTATTCTGGCTTGTATTTTCTTATAAAAATAAAGTAAGGAAACACACAAATATGTCTGCACCCATGTTGCTATTGTCAGATGCCCAACTCTTGAAAGGGCCAAATTTTTCCACTTGGAAGATAAAGATGAGAATGATTCTTTAATTTGAAGAATTATGGGGCATCGTCACTGGAATAGTGACCCATCCTACCAGACTAGATGGGCAAAAGAAGTTTGATAAGTCAAATGTGAAAGTGCTCATGCTGATAACTCTCAGTATTATTGATGAAGTTTAACTACATGTTCGTGATGCATAGACATAAAAAGAGGCATGGGAAATTTTGTCCATAATTTATGAGGTGAAGAAGTAGACCAAAATCCTACATCTACAATCACTTCTTCATACACTCAGTATCAAATCAGGTGAAAAGGTTAAGGAGTTCTTATGTTGGGTTATAGAACTGTGAGTAGAACTTGTTGTGCTTAGAGAAAAGGTTGAGGAAAGATGCTAGTTTTGATCATGATGAGAGCTCTCCCATCTTAGTTTTTTATGTTTGTTATGACACTGAACATTACCAAGCAAGTGGTGTCATTCAAAGAACTGGTCAATTTGCTTCAACAAGAGTAAGCAACTCAGTCCATGCATGAATAATTTGAGGATAAAGCCCTGATCTCCAAATAATGGCATCCAAAATTCAAGAAAGGACCTCAGAAGTAGCCACAACCACATCAACAATAGCAGAAGACTATGAAGCTGAAGTAATGGTGTAACATTTGCAAAACCCACATGCACGATACTAATCATTACTGGTAATGCCTTGGCTCAAGGCTAATCCAATCAATAAGGCTCTTCTAATAAAGAAGATTCAAAGAAATCTAAGAGACATCCTCGACAATGGAAGCAGAAAGGGCATATAGAAACACAAAATTAAGAGGAGAATGCATCTGATGATTTTTTCATAAAAACAATTAAGTTTCACATCTACGTATACAAACATTGCAATGAAATGCACTATGACTTGTTCAATTTTTGGTAGTACAATAATTCATGCCAGAAAATTGGAAAGGAATGGAATCTGTAGGTCATGTAATAATTCATGCTTGACATTTGTTCTTTTATTATTAAATTTATTATACCGAATGAAAATTCATTGCTGTAAATTGGAAATGCAAGTTTAAATGTAAGATGGTTTATAGAATTTCTAAGTTATACAAATTATTTATTTAACATATTTTTAATACAAATTTGATATTTTAATGTAATCTTCATGTCATGTAATCATTCATGCTTGATATTTTTTTTTACCATTAATTTTTTATGTCAAATCAAAATTTATCACTATAAATTGGAAATTTAAAAACTTAAACGTAAGATGGTTCATAGAATCCAAGTCATGTAAATTATAAATTAAACATATTTTTTATATAAATTCAATATTTTATTTTTCTTACAAATTAAATATTTTTTTAAACAATTAATTTTTTTTATATATAATATATTTATATTAATTAAATTTAAATAAAAAATATTAAAATATTTTATAAATTTTATAGCCTATTATTAAGTCGATTCAAAATTTTAATTGTAATGAATAATTTACAGACTGTATATTTTATTCCTATGTGTAATAATTCATACTTTTTATCATTGACTCACTTCAAAATTTTGTTTTTATTATAGAAAAATAATAACATAAATCAGTCTATAAACTAAATTTGATGGATGTATAACTATTTTTTTTTAAATTTTAAAATATATTTAATTTTTTTGATAAATGATATCAGATATAAAATTAATTTTTAAATAGACTATTAAATAATTTCAAAAAATTGTAATAAATATATAATTTATTTTTAATATTTTTTACTTTTATCATAAAATATATCAATAAAAAAACATGACAACCATAATAAATTGTCAAATTTAATCCCTATGAGTCACCATCAATGATATATTTTAAATATTATAATTATTTTTATTTTTAAGATGAATAAAATCTAAATGCTATTTTATTTTGCTCAACATATTTATTAAATATTATAATAATTGTAAAGTATTTTTAACTATTTTCACTTTAGATTTAGAAAATCCAAACACTATTATAATTTGCTCAAAATATTTAAATAATAATAATTATTTTTTTTTGGGGAGAAATCATTGTTCTTAAATCAAATTTAAAGTGGTCAATATCTTATCACATAAGGGACAATTATAATCTATAGTTTGTCTAATTATTAAGACATATTAGATACAAACAATTTATAATGCTAATACTTTTGAGTTGTAAAACTGCAACTTCAAAATTATAAAATAGATGCATGAATGATATACTTATTTCAAATTATTTTATTTAAATTAAAAAATATGGATGTTATATATTTTAAATATTATTTTTATATTAATATTTATATTTTATTAAATAATTTTATTAATTATTATTTATGTTAAAAAATTAAAGTATTGTTATATTAGTGTATTCATTTTTATTGCAATCTTAAATTTAACGTTTATTTAATCATTATTTATTTTTGACTTTTTTGTCAAAAAATTAATTGAAAAATTATAATATATTAACTATACAATAAAGTTCAAAATCCATTTTTTCTATAAATATTATTTTAAGTTTGACATAATAATATAATTAAATTAAAATAATTTAATATAAAATTTGTAGAAAAAATTAATGAAATTATTAATAATTGTGAGTCATAAAAAAAAATTTAAAATTAATATTTCATTACATTTTTTAAGAGATATAAATTTTAAATATCTATATTAATTGCTATATTATTGAACACATTTATTTAATTAAAATTATTTTTAAATAAAAAATACAAATTAACTTTTTTTAAAAAATACATCTATTAATATAATCATTTTATAATTGAAATATAATTATAAAAAAAATTAAAAAACTTTATTATCTATCTAATCCAAAACTTGCTCTCAAATCTTTAAATTCAATAGTTAATTATAATTATATCCAATCTTTAGAAAAAAAATCTTCCTTGCACTCTTAGAAATTCAAAAACTAATCACAATCATATCTCATCTTTATAATCTTCAAAGTCAATGGATACTCAAAAGCACATTAAATATTTATAGATTTTACATGATAGCCATATCTTTGTTTGGAGGGTGGGTTCACTTTACAATTTTCTTTTCTTTACTTTTTGTGCACTCCCCCGACAATATTTATCACTTTTCTTTCATTCAAACTTTTAAACACTTTAAAAAATGGCAGATCGAGAATCTCATAAAGTTATAGTGAAACCTATGACCAAGCGTAGAATATTTTGGTACCTAATGATCATTAGGTTTACAAAACGTTATGGAGACTCCTTCATACTTAGTGGCCTCCAAACCCTCAAATGTTCTGATAAGTCACTCATATTTAGTAGTTGTTAGGTTCTTTAAGATTATGCCAAGTTGTTTATGTACTTAGTAGTCACTAGGATCCCAATTTAAAATCTTGACTTGTTGTGCATACCTGGTGGTCGCTAGATTCTAAAAGATATCGACAAGTCAGCCATACCTAAAGATCTCTTGGTTACCAACAATCCCAACTTGTCATTCATTACTAACAGTCCCTAAGTTACAAAATTAAATGAAGGTAGGATTTACCTTGTTAAATACCACTAAACCCTGAAATGGAGGAAACACAAAATATTTTATACACTAACATCACCCCTTGATGAGAGCTTCATGAATTATCATCATGTTTTGTAATTGTGTAAACTTGACTTCCATGAGAGTTCATATGAAAGTATTTGCCACTTGATCATTTATCCTATACTTTTCGAGATCAATTCCTTCTTATGGAATGAATCCACTCCTCATGTGATCTCAAACATCAATGAATCCAATCACCATTGGATACCTTTGTCAGGAAAGGATCCATTCTCCATTAATTACCTTTGTCATCAATGAAGTCAGTCTTCATTGGACACATTTGTTAGCAGTGAATAAAATATTCATTGAGTACCTTAATCATTAATGAATCCACTCTTCACTGGATCCCTATGTCATCAAAAAAGCCACTCTTCATTGGATATCTATGTCACCAACCAAGGAACTCTTCATTGGATAGCTGAACATTAATGACACCACTCTTCATTAGATAATCATCAACGAAGCCTTTCTTCATTGGGTACCTCAACATCAATGAAACCACTCTTTATAGTATACGTCTATCATTAATCAAGACAATTTTCATTGGATAGCTAAACATTAATGAATCCACTCTTCATTGAATACCTTAATCGTCAATGAAGCATATTTCCTACTAAAAAAGGTATTTGACACAAACATAAAGCTCTCAAAATAATATTCTTCTTCTATCCTTGCAACATGAATCCATTCTCTGATAAATACTCTTACAAACCACATATGGATTCTATCCAAATATAAAAGGAATAATAGACAATGATAGAAATATGGATCCATATATGCTTTCTTAATGCTTTCTCTCAACCAAGGTAAAATGGGGCCATCATTCCTCCTCTTGTACTTGTAACTATCATAGCCCAATATATGGTGATCATCATATATTTGATAGCATGTATATGTCATGTAATTAGTCTTTGAATTCCCCATAAGTCATCTAAATGATGAATTATGATTCCCATAATAATCCCTCTCCATTGATGAATTAAAGTCCTTAAAGTGTCTCTTTATCTCATCTCTTCTCTTTCTCAAGCAATTCCTCAAAAAATGTCATGTCTTTCCACATTATAAGCATATCTTCTTCTCCTTGTTCCCCTCACACTATCTTGAGAGACATTTGAAAATTTTGATTCCCAATTTTCAAAGGAATCCTTTTCATATCTATGGTGAATAGAATCTCCTAAATAATGATTTCCTTCTCTTACCCCTATGAAGACTACCTCAACAGGAAAAATAATACCTTTTCCCTTCTTTCTAATTCCACCACATATACAACCTATTTTTGAAGTAACTTTTCTCCAATTCCTTGTGTGTTCTTTTCAAATTCTTTGATCTTATGATAAGGAGACCTATTGTAACATTATCCTCATCAATATGATCAACAAGATCATCAACATAAATGACAACATGATAATTAATGACATGAGCATCAACAATATGATTTATTGCATAGTTAGTAGTATGAACATTAATACAAGCATGCTTATAAAGAAAATAAATAATAATATCATCAGTGGAGGTAGAAACATTAAAAAACTCAGAATTAGTAAAAGTATGACCATAAATAATTAGCTTTGCATGCTTTTCAATGTTTTCATTCTTCTTTATTAATCTAATGATATCCCTTTGATAGTCGTGAGTTGGGTTCCATAAATATCTCATTTTATTTTATACATTAAATAATATCATCCTCAAACAATTGCTTATAATATAACTTCTTCAACTTGTGCCACATCTCAATTAGCATATCCATCCCCTAAAGATGACATTGAAACTTAGGTGCAATATTGATCAATATATTTCCTACCGCTTGATTTTTGTATTGAAGTAGTAGTTGTCTTCTTCTTTGATAGTAAAAACCCTTTCAATCCCCACAAGAATTTATCACAAGCCCATAATTCTCAATATATGTTTCATAGATGGCTCCCAATCCTCAAAATTGTGTTCCTTCAACATAGGAAACTCATAAAAATTATCTCCATATTTGGACATACATCCCATCCAATTAATATTGAAGTCACCCTCAAATAAAAAATACAACTTGAAGAGACCAAACCTAATTTCTAGTGAGCTTTCTAAAAAATTAAAAAAATTGGAAAAATTCTAAAAATTATGATTTGTAGAGAGATTTAATTTAAAGACCTAAAATATGACTAACTCGATCAAAAAATTCATAAAAGTTTGAAATATGAACTATAGCTTCTTTCCAAAAATCCTCAACTTCCCTTACAAAACACTAAAAAAAACACAAGTTATGATAAATTCTCAATTCTTTGAAATTATCCCTAATTTCATAATGCAAATTTCAACTACTCATAAATCCCTTAATACCACTCAAAATTTGGAAAAATGACCACCTTTTGAAGATCTCTCAAAGTATACTTTCCAATGGCATAAGAATTGGATCAATTTGATTCCTATGAAAACTAATGATCCTCATTATTATTTGGATGATGCCCTTGTCTTCACATTGTAATTTATTCTCCTTCATTATCTTCAACAACACAATCATAATCTTATATGATATATCTTATTTATCTTCTCAAAACATTTTACTAAATGTATAAGATCATTACCATCAATTCTAATACCATATTAGGATTATTGTATATTTTCCATAATATATATAACATTTGAAATCGAACTTCACACTACTAAAAGAATGCACCATTTGAAGAGAAACAAGAAAATGAAAAGACATTATTGAAAGACACCTTAGATCAAAATATAAAAAATAAAATTTTACAATGAGGTGTATAATTCAAGAGGACACAAAATGACTTTCTTAAATAACAATTTATGCAGAGATCAAATTCAAATCTCTATAGAGGTTGAACTTATAAGTATCATAAATTTTTATATTCCCAAAGAGTCAATTGGGACATATTACTTAGATGAGCCCATAGTGAATAATTATATGGCCCCCAAAAAATATACCTAGTGGTTTATAATTTCCTAATAATACACCTATTCGATGATAACCTTGTGGTTTCTAGGTTTCTAAACATTATGCTAATTACTATGTACATAGAAGTTGTTAGGTTCCAAAACATTGGGATAATGTATTCATACTTAATGGTCTCTAGGATAGTATTAGTAAATTAATATTGTGAACATTATTTCATAATATTTACGTAGTTGATCTGGGTGACACTTTAGGTGACTATTCGGGCGATGGTTCTACCCCAATTGGTGGCAAAACTTCTTGGAGCCATAACTTTTGAACCATAACTCCGTTTGACTCCTCATTTGAACTATTGGAAAGATGAAAATGAGGGTAACATGATGAGATGTCATAGAGATATGATCGGTGGTTTTTTACCTCCAAAAACTCAATGGAAGTGCCTAAAATTTCAATTTTAATAGTGTTGTCTAAAAATAATAAGTTTCTAAAAATAGTAATTTCTCGAATTCTATATTATTGTAAATTGTGGAAGTTGAAAAACTTATTCTCCCTCAAGATTGGTGACCTTCCAAATCCTCATCCTAACTTCAAAGCATGTATAGAAATATATGTATCACGATAAAGAGATTAGACATCTCTTTCCAGAGATAAACATATGTTTTTTGCAATTTTGTGAGCAATAAAACATCTCTTCCCAGAGATAGCATTATATGATTATGTTATTTTGTGTTCTTGAATTATATTTTAGCCAAAATCTCTAATATTTGGATAAATAATGGTATGAAATCACCAACACTAGAGGACCCAGTCAAAAGAGAATAAGCCACAAAGACCCTGAGAGCATAGGACTTAGAATGGAAGTAGATGACTAGGGAAGCGCTTGGAACATAGAAGCAGTTAGAGGAACAATTCATTTGGGACACCTAGACCCATATTCATAATAAATTTAGTATCAAAATGTAAGGAAAGTAACACATGGCTGTAAATATCTAGCATAGAGTAAGGATATATGGGTCACAAAGGACTAGATCCTCAGGAGGAGATAATTTTTTTAAAAAGCCTCAACTTTGAGTCTATTGAGAGTTTATTAGATAATCGCTCGAGTCATTTACGATTATAAACACTTAGTCAGGGATAAACAAGTATAAATACCCCTATTGTAAATAAATGTGATGGAGATAAATAGATAGATATTTGGAGATATAGTTGAAATGAACAAATAGAAATATGATTTTTAATCTTAGGGATTCAAATCTAATATATATAAGTTTGTAGGTTTATCAAACTTGAGTTTATGATGGATGTGGTTATGTGATTTAAGGATAACAAGTAGAACTTAGTTTACATTCTGACTCATCTATTATTATAAGAAACATCTTTGAATTACAATGGCACTAATCTGTGTAGCTATGGTAATCGAACTTAGGACTCTAGGAATAACAATGGTTTATCTTTATTTTTATGAAGTAGCTAATTAACTATGTCTAACATAAAAATAATAAATAAATATTATTGTGTAATAAAAACCTATGGGAACCAGTCTTAATCCATGTATTTTGGGTGATCATGCAAGACCTCGATCTTACATGAAAGTGCCAACACATTAGCTCATTGGGCTAGACTTCAACATCAAAACTATTTACAATAAGAAAACCCCAACATTTTGGTTATATTGTCATGACCTATAGCATTTTCTACCCATTCATGGAAAATATTTGAGCACATCACTCTTGAGAATATATAATAATGGATTAGTAGTGTTGAAGATAACTTTCCAGTTCCTTACCTTGAACTAGGAGGTTCAACATGACAGCGGGTATCACAAAATCTAGATAGTGTGTTGTATGAAACTTTATTTGCTAAGATCCTAGTTCATCTGCATGCTTGGCTCTCTACTTATGTGCAAGGATGGTCCCAAAATCTTGGAATGGGACAACTTTAGACTTTACAGCATCAAATAACCTTAGCTCGACATGGGACCCCATGAACTAGAGCTATTAACATTTCATGGAAAGGAGTGTTGAATAGTTACATTCTAGAGTAGGTTGTAACCACCTATTCATGTCCTGAAGAAGCTTAATTTCAATTCCTCCAAGAACCATGTGAAAATTACATCAGATAGTTTGATTTCAAGATAAAAAATATATTTATTGATCATGGGGGCTTGAGATTATGGAGAGATAAATCTTCCTATGTATGAGCCACACATTTGGAAAGGGATAAGAGAGTAGTTGGTAGAAGACTTGGGTTAAGAATGGTAGCCACTCAGTGGGCATTATAGAAATGGAAGTATGATGAAGCTCGATAAAGGATTATAGGAGTTAGCAGTGTAAAAAGGGACCAGGAGAATTCAAAAAGTGTTGTAAGGATCCATAGGGAAGCAGAGACACACAAAGAAGAACCTATCATTTTCAAACTACACCCTATGTCCCTGATATCATATAGAGGAGAAACTAGCTAGATGACAAGAACTAAGGAACCAAGTCTGAACCAACCCAGCTCCCCAACCATAGTGTGTGCTCATGCTATTCAAACATAATTGGGATACAAACAACATGTACTCAGAGGCTGGTCCAATAACAGATACTAGAATTAAGCTATTTGACACACTTATAGGCACAACTTGGGATGTCTGAAGGACCTAGACTACAAGGACAAAGTACAAGCCCAAATTTGGGTAACCAACAATCTCCTACACCTCATAGCATGAGTACTACTATTGGAAGTGCTAGAGGTGGTGGTACTAGAGGAAGTAGGTTTCTTCAAGGGATAAGATCTAGAGGTTACCAATAACCACCACTCCAAAAACCTCCATCCACCATAGTATATTATGAAATGACACTTCACTTGTTGGAATATTGAGGTATAGAGAATATAGCTGAGCATGTCCACAAATGTGAACTTATTTGGAGAGTGTGAAACTTCACTTCCTTTGAGTGCAAGGCTACACAATATTCAAATACACTTTTGGAGTGCATGCACAAATGGTATAAGAAGTTTGACCCTAAAAAATTAGTGGTCAACTATGATAAACTTAAAGTAGCCTTCCTTTAGGAGTTTGACATTCCTAAATTTGAACAACAAAGTATAGCTGCACTAAAAGACATAAAATAGGGACTTACTGAAAGCATGTGAGAGTATGATGTGAGGTTCAAAATGTTGCTATCAAATCTATCATTTGATATTAATGCTTCTCAACATGAACAATGGTTTGTGAGAATATCATTACTACATTTTCAATAAACATTATCTCAACGGACTTTTACTAGCCCACATGATGCTTTGGAAGCTATTCTATGCATTGAGGTGGTTACAAGTATGGATACAGGGATAAATCCTTTCATAGAAGCCTTTATAGCTTCAATGGAATCATAGATTAAAAATTTAACAACCAATAATGCACATTAAACATGAAATGGGGTTTGGTACATTGGTTTTGAATCTGAAGGCCATACACAAAGAAACTACCTACACAAAAACATTTGTGTTGTACTAAAGCAATCATGTGAAATTTGTCATGAATAACATGACGTGAATTATTCCCCATTTTGTCATCAAGAAATCCACTCAAAGGTGTCTAAATATATTAATATATGTGATTCCTATACACATAACACTAATGACTACCAACTGATTAGTGATATACATGAAGCATGGGTGCACGACATGCACCAAACCACTATAGAAAATAATCAGGATAGTGGTGGTTACTATCATCGAGGATGAGGATGAGGATAAGGAGGTGGTAATTTCCCACCTAGGACATGTTAAAAATGTGGATCCCTAGACCACTATCAGAGAGAGTGTCCAGAGTAGTCCACATGTGCTTACTATAAAAAGGACCATCGTCTGGAAGATTGTCATGATTTATATGCAACTATCACTAAGGAACTAAATGAAAAGGGTGATTGTATGATTGATTTGAGAATCCATAATTGTGCACATGTTTTGGCACCCCAAATTTTCAATAATTAAATATCACCACACACAATAGACAGTCTCCATCTACCTTCAATCCTATTGAGAAGGTGTAACATGAAAAACCAAGGGAAAGAAAGTATCCAAATGTCCAAGAATAGAAATATGTTTTTCAAGACACAATGACATTAGTTTGAGAGTTCTAAGGTGATATCCAATTCCTCAAAGATAAATATGCAATACAAACTGTTAATATGCTAGAATCAACTAAACCATAGACTATGGCATGTGATGACTTTCAGGAACTGTGCAAGCGCATGCTGAATGAGGAAATTGTCCCATAGCTAAGAAAATGGCTTAAGAATTAGGCACAAGTACCAACTAAATTTCAACCTCCACTCCTCAATCAAACTGATGATCATCACCTAAATCATGCTCAATGATAAGACACTCCTATTCCATCTAATCCTCCAAAAGATCAAGAGATACTAGTCAATGTTGTTATTGATGGATGGGTAATTTGAGACATCCCAGTTGACATTGGCATATAAGTAAATGTTCTTACTAAATATGCCTAGATAAAGATGGCATGTCTAACACTTCAACCCTTACCCCATGCCTTGTTTATGTCAAATAAGACTTGACCCATCAAAGTCATTAAAAATGTAATAGTTGACATATTAGTGGTACCATTTTAAGGAAGATTTTGAGGTTCTAGAACTAGCAAAATTTGATGACTATCCCACTCTATTGGGAATAACATGGTGCTATGAGAATAATTCATACTTAAGTTTCAAGAAGTGATATGTTAGCTTTGAATTATTATCCCACTAGATCATGCACAAGGACCCCCTTACATAGAGTCTATAAACATCGATGAGGATATAAATCACATCTATAACGTTATTATAAGGAAAAAAGAGTGAAGAGATCCCACTTCAGATGGAATTCTTTGATGGATGGAAACTCAATCCCTTTCTGACACTACAAGCAATGCTTGTAATAATTATTCCCATGGTGACTATGACCTTACTAGATGATTATGTAGTTAGGAGACTGTTCTGTGTCCATTTACTAAACGTCACAAGTTTATTCATCTTATCAGACTAGCAATGAGAGGACCACTCATAGGCCTACTATTAGAAATATTTGATGAAGTTTCATGGTTCCATGGATAAATGGAGGTAAGTGACTTCATATAACACCTTGAATCATTCTATGGCATTGAAAGTGATCGAATGTAGTCATTAGTGCATCTCTTTGATAAAACTACCGTAAGGTGGTGGTGCACCCATAATGAGCAACTAATTTAATGGGATCAATTATGCTCCACTTTGCATCACTGGTTCTACCATGACAATAAAGTCAGATGGTCACTCAATTATATCATAATATAAGCATTGGAACCTCATATTAAATCTTTTGAGATAAATTGGAGGGATGAAACTACAAACTTACCAGATTATTTATGGTTACATGCATTTATGGGACCTTATGCACATGGGCATAGGCATGGTATATGCATGTAGAATGACACATGGGTAACATATTCTGGAGACTATTAAAGGAGAGCATGAACTCAACACTATCTTATTCTTCACCAAGGATGGATTTATACCTCACTCTCCAAGCCATGTGTGAAGCGGTTGTAGGTGACCTAAGTCCCCAATTATACCATTTGTGAAGTATTCATCATGATCTAGAGGAAGCCCTACACATCTTCAATAAACCATCAACACCACTAAATACCATGCTAGCCCTAGTTCTTGATCAGAATTGACATGAAGAAATTTGTTGAGGGAAATGAAAGTTCATGTTTCAATTAGAAGGTGAAGCATCTAGTTCACTCGACCTAGTGTCTAATCATTTATATTTTCCTATAAGTGTTTTCACAAGAGATTTTCAAGATATAGGCTATACTATAGAAATCCCCTACAATGGACCTATTTAGACTATTCAACACAACATCAACATGGAACAAGAACCAAATATGGCTATAGTAGGAAATTACTAGACTGATACTAAGATTTCCAAAAATTTTGAGTTGCTAAAAGAATTTCAAGATGTCTTCCTGAGAAACTATAGTGAAATGGAGGGAGTCCACCCATCCCTGGGAAAAATACATATCAAGTTAGTTGAAGGCACTCAATCAGTTAGAAAATGGCCATACAAGATGGATCCCAATCTATGGGCATGATTCAAAGAGGAAATTGATAGCATGTTGTGTGCCAAAGTAATATCCCCTATTGATGAATCTGAATGGGTTAGTCCCATGGTGACTAGTATCAATAAGGATGAACATATCTATATTTATGTGGACTATCAAATACTTAATGCATCCTATGTCATGATCCTTTCCCAACACCATTCATTGAAGAAATCCTTGAGGGTATTGCTAGATGTGAGATATATACCTTCACAAATGGTTGTTTAGGCTACCATCAAGTATAAATAGTTGAAGAAGACCAACTAAAGATAAAATTTTCCATTGAATGGGGATATTTTTCATACATTATCATGCCCTTTAGGTTAAAGAATGCCCCAATAGTATTATCATGAATAGTAGTAGAGGCTTTTAAATATTTCATTCATAAGTTTATTCAAATTTACTTAGATGATTAGACAGTTTATGGTTTGGTCAAGGACCATTACTCCAACCTAAGGCTTATGCTTGAGCATTTTACGGTCTTAAAGATATCTTTAAACTTGAATAAATGCTTATTTGATACCTCATTTGGTGTGTTCTTAGGCCATATCATTTGTAAGGAAGGCCTTATGGTAGACCCAATAAAATTATCTATTATTATTCGCTTACCAGCATCCAAGACTCAATGTAAGGTTCATGCCTTTCTAATCCATACTGGTTATTATAGAAAGTTCATTCATAGATATGCAAAGATTATTGTGATTTTGGAAGAGATTATCAAACATGATGAGCATTTAATTTGGACTTACTCCTGTAAATAATCTCTTAAAACCCTAAAAGACAAACTAATCACTACTTTAATTCTCTAGTTCCTGATTGAATGAAACCATTCCATGTCCTTGTTGATGTGTCTAGAATGGCCATTGGTGCCATCCTTGCAAAACTAGGTGAAGGTTACCCAGATCACCCAATTTACTTTGCTAGTAGGAAGCTTACCCTAGATGAAAGGAACTATACTATAATAGATTATGAAATATTGTCCATGGTTTATGCTCTATAGAAGTTCTGATAGTACTTACTTGCCACTCCTTTTGTTTTATATGTAAATCATGAGGATTTGAAGTGCCTTGTTAATAAACATGTACTACATGGATAAATATATTATTGGATAGTTTTATTAAAAGAATTATAATTTTCCATTATGGTGAAACTTAGAAAAGCCAATTGTGGACTTGAAAACTTACATTGGATTGAGTCTAGAGAACCTTTGAGTGCCATCAAAGATGATCTTCTTGATGTTTATCTCTTCCATGTTACTTAGGTACTTGAGGAGCTAGAAGAAATTACAACCATTTTGAATATTGGTTCAATGCCTGACTATCTTACTTCATAGGAAAAAAATCAACTCATGGTCCGCATCGCACCTTTTTATATCATAGGTTGTGATCTTTATAAAATGGGACATGACAAAATTTTTCAACATTGTGTCATGAAACATGAATGATCTGAGGTACTCATTGAAGTTCATTAGGGTATTACAGGTGGAAACTATGTTGGAGAGGCTACAACATGTAAGGTTTTATTGGTTGGATTATGGTGGCCAAATCTTTTCCAAGATGCTAAAGCGTATGTTTGATAATGTGATATACATCAGCGCATCAACAAACCTAACTAAAGAGATGCCATGCCACTATGACCAATTCTTTCTCAAGAACCCTTTGAAAAATGGGCCATTGATTTTGTTGGTCCCATTATTCCTATAGGATAACATATAGGTTATCGATACATCATCATAGTAATTGACTATCTCACATACTGCACTAAAGCTGTGCCAATGAAAGATTGCACTATTACCATAGTTGCATGTTTCATTTGGGAAAATATTATAACTCATTTTGGATGCCCACTGATTTTCACTAGTGATTATGATACCCACTTCCTAAATGAAATAATATGTATCTTATTAAATGAGTTCATGATTTCACACCAAAAAATAACACCATATCACCCTCAAGCCAATGACACTACCAAGTCATTTAATAAGATCCTAGGCACCACTCTAAAACAATTTTACAACATTGGCTAAACAAATTGGGATGATAAGTTATCTACAGTCTTGTGGACATATTGAATGATATACAAGCATTTGAGCAAAATCACCCCATTTAACTTGGTATACAGTAAAGGAGCAGTCCTTCCAATTCAGTTATTAGTACCATCTCTTTATATAGAATGTGTAGGATAGTTGGATGAGGAGTCATATTTGAAAGCATGTATGGATGCTCTATTATAACTTGATGAAGCCCAGTTTCTCACTTATTGGAGTCAAAACATGGAAAAGTGCAAATATAAGGCATGGCATGACTACCACATCAAGAACTTGACCTTTACTCTAGGCATGAAAGTCTTGTTGTATGACTCCAAGTTTGCATGCCACCTAAGAAAATTTTGAATCCAATGAGATGGTCCTTTTATAATCCATAACATTCGACTGATCGAATCATGTTGATTACAAAGGATGGATGACCAGTTCCTTCTTGAACACTATAATGGAAGCTAGCTCTGACCGTATTCCACTTCTAAATAATGTAAAACTTTTGTATCAAAATAAGGATTATACCATTAGCTTAGGATTTCCTATTTTCAATAAAATCACTACCTTTTTTGCACACATTTTTTTCCTATTTATGTTTATGTTTTTTTTTCATGGACCATAAGTCAATTTTAGTGTGGGGTAAGAGGTTTAAATTCAAGTAGGTTGAAGGTTAAGATGTCCACGTCCTTGTTTAATTATAAAAGTGTGAAATTTACCTAGGCATGTGTGGTTCATAGGTGTGTGGGGATCCTTGGTGTAAAGGGTATTCAGGGCATGCAAGTACATAAAGGTATTTTTTTTTTTTAAGGCACAAAAGGGTGGAGTGTTCCTACCTTAATTGTGAAAACTCAATGATAGTTGTCTCCCACTCCAAGAAAGTGTCGGACAAGATGATCCATCAATGAAAAAAACAAATCATAAACGAAAGCATATCAATGGAGTGACAAGACCAATCTGTTAGAAATATTAATGACTAGATGAGATGGGTGAAGAACATCAACCTTTAAATGCATTTATGACAAGAAGTGATGGATAAGTGGGAAAGGGATAATAAATGTGTTCTCTTATACTTATAAATAGGTGACTTAGCTCAAATTTATAGTTTAATTTTGCAATCATTCAAGAATTATAAATCCCTTAGTTACATTGAAGCTAGAGCAAAGTCCAAACCAGTGCTTTCGATTTATAATGATCTAAACTTGACATTATGATTATATATTTAGGGATTACGATTTGCCTAAGTAAAGATAACATAGAATAGCTTGGAATATAGACACAATGGGAAAATATTGTAGGTTTTAGGTTACAGAGGTCTTTCATTAGAGGGCATTCAAGATTGAAAAGTTGAAGTAGTAAGCCACAACCACGTATCTATTTGGGAACATTAGATGGTTGTGTGTCAAATTTTGGGTGCTTCAGAGGGTAATGCAGCCTAATAAAAAGTCCCAAAAAATTGACCTATTATCGACAATACCAGAGGAAGGAATGATTGGAGCATAAGTAGTATTTATTAGGAAAGAAACTCCAGAAGAACAAGTTTAGAATGAATAAGAGGAAACAAGCATGACACAGTAGGAAAATAAAACTCAATCATCTTTGCCTCCACCTATTTTGATTGAATAGAAGCAATATCTAGATTTAGTGTTATACATGGAGAACTAGGTCTCCAAGGTACCTTCCTACCTAGTTTTTGATTAAAATCATTGACAACCTAGAAATGAGGTTGAACTATAAAATGACTACAAAGTTGATCACCAGAACACCAAGAATGAATTAGTGTATGATTTGAAAATTTTAAATGCACTAAATGCAATAGGGATTTTCCAAATTTTTAACTTTCCCTATTTTGGAAAGCCCTTCGAGGCAATAAATTTTATTCTCTTGTGCATCTATGAGGACTACATATATTTCATGGGGCACAATATGAATATTATGCCCAAAATAGTAATCAAAGTATAAAGACTATAATATATAGGGTTAGAAGTGGCTAATGACCTGATAGACAATGATAAGGTATAGAAGACAACCACCATTCTAATGTATCAAAAGAAAGGCCATGACATGCATATCAAGAACCTTCAAGATCATACCCTCTGAGTTATAGTGTGGATCATTATGACTAAGATTGGTGGGACCAATCGATGGAAAGAAGTTGACATGGTGCACCTCTATATTGCCCACCAACTCACACAAGGACTGAAATATAATTGAGCTATGTATTTTAGTCAAAAAATCATAGAGGATGCAGAAAAGGCCCACCAAATCCCCAATCATAGGATTTCATGGGGTGTGTTCCTCCTATTATGGTTTTTGATGAGATCAGTGTACCAGATTACACCTTAGGGGAATGTAAGTGGATCTATCCACCTGAGCATAGATCCCCAACTAAACACTACAAATCAATTACCTATCCCAGACACATCACCCCATAATATAAAATAAGAATGAAGTATTGGTTTAATGGTATGAAGAAAGAGTTTAGTAATAAATGGTGCATTATGAAGGACTTGCCCCATTTGGATATTGAAAAAGCATAATTTATAGTGAAGTATCACTTCTCTCTCATGTAGATTAGGATGATCCCTTCTAGTGAGCGATCTGCTTGGCTAAAATTGCCATATGCCTTTTTGAAAAAATATTTTGTTGACTCCGTGAATAGAATTCACAATGCTCAAAATTTTACCTAGGAAGTAGAAAAGATTGATTCAAAGATTCACACTCTCCAAAATATATATATATATATATATGTCTAAGTAATAAGGCTTATAGGGAGAATGAGGAAACAAACCTCACTTATATCAAAATAAAATAGATACTAGTGGGAGAATAAGTACATAACTTGTTCAATATATTATGACCCAAAAAATGCCTGTAACCAAAAGAGAAGCTCCCACCAGAGCCAACCTTGAAGATGAAGAAGTGGGTTGAAAATGAACCCAACCCCAGTGGCCAATAGGTACCAAAAAAGAAGCCAACAACCACTCAAGCACCACCTCATAGACCCACACCCTTCTCCACCTCACCCCTCTCCACCTAGTTCCTCTCCTCTACAAGTCCCACCTCCACCACCTTATCCTCCACAAGTCCCATCTACACCACCTTCTCCTCCACATGCTCAAATTCCACTTCCATCTCCTTCATTAGTATCTCCCTTAGGGGATACTCAACATCTAATGCACAAGGAAAATACCACCTCTAGTGATTCATTACTCGATGCTGAACCACTTTACTATGAAGAAGGGGTTGATGAGGAAAAAAAGGTAAGAACCATGATCATTGGTAGCACCTCTATAAATATCAATGAAGAAGTTGAGGTCCTAGAGCAAGACCTAACTAAAGGAAAGGAAATGATCAGGTCTACAGAATAACCAACTATGGACATATCTATAAAAATGCATGACCAATATAAATAAAGCATCCCTAATAAGATGTTATATTTATGTCTATACTTCACTCCCAATGATGCAACTCTAGAAACAAAGAATCAGTTGTCATTTTTATTAGACATGTACAATGAAGAGCATGCTTTTGAAATCCCACATGATAGCCTATTTTTGGGACTTGATGCTCCCAAGATACCAAAACCATTATGGGTAGATCATGAAAAGATCATCCCTATTCAAGTAAGTGCAACATTATAAACTATGGCCATGGGGGTCACACGATAGACCATTTTTTTGTAATTAAATGGAAGAAGCACTAAGAAAAAACATGCCCAAGTAGTAAATTTATATAATAAATAAGTTAAAGCAAGAGAGGTGCTTATCAAGGAAGTGGCCATTTTGAAGCAACAGATAAAAGAGGCCATAGAGGCATAAATTTAAATATTCAATATGTGTAATACAATAATGGAACAAGATACAACACTATCAGATGATTTATCCATTTATGGGACTACCATAGATAAGTTGGAAACTCTTGTGAACCACGTATTAAAATGATGTAAGGACCAACCTATGCCTAGAGATGAGGGACTAAAATGGTGGAAAAATTCATAGAGGCCATAAAAGTCTAAAATCACACCCTAAAAAGGGTTGGGGATGTCATCCTAATTTTGGATATCATTTTTGAGTGATTGGCCTGATTGAATAAAATCTTGGAGGCTCAACTCCAAGAAGAAGAAACCCAAAGGTAGCAGTTGGCTGATGCTTCACTCTTAATAAAGGACCGCATCGAGTGTGTTAAGGCATTCAAAGAGGTATAGATGATGGAGGAAGCCATCAATGGCCACCATTAATAATTAAAGGAAAGTTTTACTACCCTCTAAGGATAGGTTTTTAAGGAAGTCTTAACACTTGAAGGCATCCAAAAAGATGCTACCACATCCCTAGATGAATTGGTTAAGAAGGCCAATGAGATCTCCTACCAACCCAAGGAGATGAAGAAAATGAAAGGGGTCATCAAATAAATAACTACCAAAGTGCTTGAGTCATTGTCACATTGGGATAATGTTAGAGGTTGTTAAGGAAGACTCAGTGCTTGAAGGCATCCAGAAGGATGCTACCACATCCCTAGATGAATTGGTTAAGAAGGCTAATGAGATCTCTAACCAACATAAGGAGATGAAGAAAATGAAAGGGGTCATCGAAGAAATAACTACCAAAGTGTTTGAGGTATTGTAACATTGGGAAAATGTTAAGAAGGATATTGAGAAAATGAGACCCAAGTTTTTGACAGAGGTTGCTAACGCAATCTAGTCTAGGATTAACTAAGAGCTTAGTGTGGGGTGATGTTGGCACCAAAATTTTTGACTAAGTATTATGATATTTTGGTGTAAGACCAGCATTCCACAAAATTACCATGGTGAAAAATGTATTAGGCACTAAATAACCATGGTGTATAACCTAAAAGGCACAAAAGGATAATAATGCAAAAGCACCAACATGAGAGGACCTAGTCAAAGGAGAATAAGCCATAAAGAACCTGAGAGCATAGGACTCAAAATAGAAGTGGATGACTAGGGGAGTGCTTAAAACATAGGAGAAGTTATAGGAATGATTCATTTGGAACACCCAAACATGTATTCAAGGAAGTTTAGCAATGGCCTACAAGGAAAGGAACACCTGGAAGCAAAGATCTAACATAGAGCAAGGATATAAGGGGTACAAAAGAATAGATCCTTAGGAGGAGACAATTTGTTTAAAACACCATGATTCTGAGTCTGTTGAGAATTCATTAGATAATCACTCGAGTCATTTATGATTGTAAACATTTGGTTAGGGATAAACAAGTATAAATACCCCTATTGTAAAGAACTGTGATGGAGAGAAATAGATAGATAGCTAGAGATTTAGATACATAGTTGAACTGAATGAATATAAATATGACTATTAATATTGGGGATTCAAGTCTAATATATATAAGTTTTTAGGTTTATCAAACTTGTGTTTATGATAGATGTGGTTATGTGATTTAAGGATAGAAATTATAACTTAGTATACATTTTGACTCATCTATTATTATAAGAAACATCTTTGAACTGTAATAGCACTAATCTATGTAGTTATGGTAATCAAACTTAGGGATCCAAGAATCACAATGGTTTATCTTTGTTTTTATGAAGTAACTAATTGAATATGTCTGACATCAAGAATATAAATAACTATTATTGTGCAATAAAAACTTATGTGAATTGGTCTTAAGTTGCACATTTTGGGTGAGTACGTAAGACCTCAGTCTTACGTGAAAGGGCTAGCACACTAGCTCGTTGGGATAGACTTCAATGCCAAAACTATTTACAATAAGAAAACACTAGCATGACTCATAAATTACATATTTTCCTAGTATTCAAGAAAAGATACATGACTCTTCTCTAATCCATAATGAGATGCAACATTTTGACAATGATGAACATATGTAAGAAAAGAAAACTTTTAATAACGAAACTTCAATCTATGGTGTGATGGATTTTACATTCCCAGATGCTCAGAATGGTTTATCATAATTTTAAGAACAACCTAAGAAGTTAAATCTATCCTATTATAATGATTACATTAGTGATTATGATTATAATAATACATAAGATTGGTATGATCATGATGAATTGACTACACATCATATGAATATGACACACATGATACAAGGCCTTAATAGAGGCATCTCCTTGGTGAGATCTTTAGCTTCTAGTAGAACTTTTCCATTATTCATAGCACCTTTGATAATCATATTATCATGTTAAAAGTTTAAAATATTCAAAAAAATCAAATATTCAAGAAAATATGAAAACATTCAAATAAATAAAAAAATACAAAAATATTTATCATTTCACATGTTTTAATAAATTTTGCATATGTTTTACTTTATGTTAGTATATATCATATCATTTCTATACACACATATGTTTCATTGGTATTTGAGTATGATAAAAGATACATTAGATCCATGATATATGAGTATGTAGATGTTGGATCTTTCCTCTTCCCACATGACACACTATGTTAGAGGAAACTTGATTCTATTGATCATGATTGACTTAAGTTCTATTATTTTATAATAATTTTTCATTATCATATTGAGCTTATATACTAACATTTACACATGCTCATACTCTTTTTATATCTTGCACATTGTACTTGATATGCTATTTTATAGGACATTTTATGTGTGTTTGATTGTCTTATGAGTTTGTTACTTCTAGACATTTCCATTATACATATCATGCATTTTAGGGCTTGTTATCTTTTGATATTGTGAGCTTAATTGATATATCCACTTTGAAATGATACTTCTATATGCTTTAAAGACTACATAATTCACACATATATAACATAGTTACCTTATCTTTTTTGAGATAAGGTGACTATCATTTTTCATTCCCCTCACCTCAAAGGGGGGGATATTAGTGGGGGAATGCCATATAAATATGAATTCAAATACATACAGTTGATAAAATTGACAAATTTAAAATCATTTACATTATCAAGATATACACTTGGGGCATAATTTTATACATTTGGCATATATTTGGGACAAAGTTTTTCAGATTTTTGATACATATTTTACATAATTTATAGAGCATAGGTTACATTTTGATATATAATTTATATTGAGACACATTCAAGGTGCATATGCCATGTAAATACACCAAATTATAGATACATTATTCAATTATACCAATATTCATATATCAACCTTACCAAGATGCACTATTTGAGATTTTATCTATTACATAAATTGGCTTATTTGATTAGTATGATCAAGATTACACACTCTCATTAGAATTGGAACTAATTCTATTATAGCAGGTTGATATGGTTACACCATTTGAATTAGGTGATATTGGCTGGATTATGTTTGTATTTGAGTTGTACGATTGATATTTTGAGTTATCGATAGACTTGGAAAAACTCACCTTTACACCGGATTGGGGGCATGATCACCCTCTAATTTCCCTCTTCACATCTCCAAGGTTTACTTGTGAACCTCTCTCCAATGCTTCAACTAGGAAGCATCATTATCAAGGAAAACTATCAAGGGGAAACATAGTTGCATAGACACATAGGTGTACTCATTCCTTGCTCTTTTTTCTTTCAAGTAAATTTAATTATTCATTTTTAGATTATAGGCACTAATTAAACTATAACATACTCTTAGTTTTATGTCATACACATACAACAAATTCAAATAGGGTTCAAGTCAAATAAAGGTATGTTTTATACACGAGGATACACATTTCTTTCCTTTAACTTAGTAATTTCATCTTTATGCATTATTAGATTAAAGGGATGGAATGTAGATACTCATCTATATTTATATGTCAAACTAGTCTTATACACTTGGAAAATATTATTCATGGCTCTACCCTTTTGTTATTGACCTTCCTTACAACTAAAAGGCTTGGGTTCACCATCTTAATGTCCCTAAATGCTGATCTTATGTCTTGAACCTAATATTATGATTACCCATATCACCATGCCCCACAATATGCTTAAAAGCTGATAGATATCATTCACCATTAGTTATAGAAATCCAACAACTTTATATCTTCTTGGACACTTGCATATAGACTTGGAATTTTTTTTGATATGTATGGGTCAACCTATTTTTTCCTTTAACCTTTCTATGAGAAACATTTCAAAAGAGGTGTTATAAATAAAAGTTAAATCTTACTTATTATCAATCTAGAAAACACTTCTCAAGCTTATACTACATTAATTAAAATAAATCACATAACTAATTTATTATTACCTATTTTTTTCTGAGTCATAAAAATCATACTACAGGGTTGAAACATTCAAAGAATAACCTAGAAGTAGTATTTTCCAAGTTACAAGCTAGATCACCACATATTTTATCATATAGTGTATTACACAATTGTTCACACACAAGCCCACATAAGGGGTAAAACTACATTGATTTGAGGTCCTCTTCAAAGTATATGGCTATGTATCTAGTGCTCACTAATAGAGGGGTATTTGAGGTTATCTCAAATTCACTTGAGCCCACTAAATCCTATTTTTCAAGGTGGCATGTCCAAATTGGAGGATCTAGGGTTTTGAACTACACACTAATAAATAAAACCAATGTGCGAGATCCAAACAAACAATCTAAAAGGTTAAAGTGATATATAATAGCTGCATGTAGAAATTCTAGAAAATATTTAGTATTATGATCTAGACAAAAGCATTTAAATTAGGGCAATAACATCGAACTAGTGTCCACAAGGAGACACAAGTGTCCAAGTTAATATAAAGAAAATATACTGAATCTAATGATGAGATCCATATCTTTAGACATTCTACTTATGCATTTACACTACTCAATATTACATGTACATCATTGTATAAGTTAAATATAATTTTTTCTTCATATTATTATTATTAAGATATTGAATGTTATATTTTCTATGTTTGACATATGCTTAGATTCTATATATCTCATCAGATTATCAGTAAAATCTAAATTATTTTAATTATATTGGTTCACTCCTTCATTGATTAGGTTACTCTTCCAACCCTTAATTATAAAAAGGATTAAAAATTAGTCACTAGGTTCACAAATATCTTGACTTGTTGTGCATACCCAATAATCTATAGGTTCCTAAAGAATATGTCATGCATGCTTATTATTACTAATAATGGTTTAATATTTTTTAAGAAAATGAGGGAATCTATAATTTAAAAAAAAAATAATCACATGGACTACAGTGATGTACTCAGGACATTCAGTTGTATCTTGTGATCACATTTTCCAATATACATGTCAGTCAAATTATTTAATACTATAACATATAAAATATATATGAATTTTATCATGATTTTTTCAATGCACATACCTTTATGTGACATCACCTTCTTACTTGTTCTCCAAACAAAAATAATACTCTAATCTATATCAAACATTTAATAATTATTTTAAAATTATGCTGACATTGACTGTAATGATGGGATTCAAAAAATTTAGTATGTTTCATGAATATAAAAATATCTTAGAATTTTTTTTTGACAATTAATGAATTAATTATTATATTTATTATTTTTTTTTAGTAATAAATTTCAAAGTTTTAAAGTATTAATTTAAAAATTTAAATCATCCAAAAAAAATTTATTTGGATGAATTCTACATTCATATGTCATTCCTTTAAGAGAAAAATATACTAAATTCAGTAAAATATCAAGAAGTAACATTTTCAAGATAGTTTTCTATCCACCAAACATAATTAATTATCATAATGATTTATTTTTTTAACTTGAGGTAATTTTCTAATTCCATTTTGAAAAATTATGATCACATGGACTACAATGATGGGATTAGGACATTCAATTACATTTTGTAGTCGTATATATATATATATATATATATATATATATATATATATATATATATATATATATATATATTTCATGGCATTTGAAACTATAACATTTGACACATATCTAAATTTGACCAAACTTTGATAGATGCATTGCCCTTTATGTAGAAACTTCATCTTGTTTGATAAACCAATGTAAGGACTACATTAAGATATTCTAGACCAATAAGTGAGATCATCCTAATGCCAATCTAAATTATAACACGTGATAAAATAAATAATAAATATGAATTATTTGATAAAATAATGCAATGATTACAAGATATCATAATGAAACAGTGATAATAGATGCTAATAAAACATAGACTTCATAGCTTTGCAAATATTTTTTAGTAGTTGATTTTATGTATGTGTGGCTCCCTTTACAAATTACTCAATAAGTGAAAAAATGTTATATATATCATGTGTTATAATATTATATGTTTCACATCCCTTATAGATTATCCATCCCGCCACAATTGGATAAGGGTTTTTGTATTGATGTAAATGTAAATACTCACACATGGACTAAGGTTAAATCACTACCATGAAATGGCTTATTGTATATTAAATGGTTGAGTTAATACATTAAATTAGTGATATTTGTTAATTTTTTTATGAAATAATTTTATAAATTAAATTATCTTGTGTATATTGTGAGGATGATAATATTTAATTATGGTGCAATTTAAGAAATTGTCAGAAACAAACATTTCTTATTTTACATAATTGTACAATTATTTTCTATTTAAACATTACTCAATCACTTCCATGTTACATATTGACCATCTACAATAAATATTATTTTAAAATATTTATTTATATAATTATTATTTAACTTATAAGTACAATTTCATCAAATTTATTTGGGCATATTCATTCTCTAATATTATACTCTCATTAATCTATCCTTTTTAATTATATTCTTATTTAATATAAAATAAACATTAAATGTGCCATATTATCTGCTCAACAATAATAAACCTTTAACATTATGTAGAACACCTTTAGTAACCTTGATTAAGAATATGCACTCATTTTTAGGGTCACATTTTAGAATTATCTTTTCCTTTGATGGCCATGATCAAAACTATGCACTCACTATATTTTTCATTTTTAGAATGATATTTACTTATAGTTATTAGTTTTATTCTTTTTAATTATATTATTCTTCAATGTAAATATGCATTGTGTTCTTGTTGTGTTGTGGAGTGCATTTTTGAATTACAATATATTTTTAAATACTATATATTTTAAATATATTATACACTCTATATGTATTCTTACCGAGGTTCGGGGGTGGTAGCCCCCAAAATATTTTCTAGACCCCCTTTAATGGGAAACCATTTTAGGTTGACTTTACTCATGGTTTTGGTACCCATTTTTTTTTAATACCACTTTGTTGATGTATTATGTATAGATAAATATTTCATAGGTAATACATCATGAGAACAAGGGTTTGAGAAGGAAGAATAGAGTGTGTGTGAATTTAGGTGCAAATTTAGGAGGGTTTGTTGAGCACAACTCTAAAAAATATTTTTGCATTTTAATTGTGAAGACAGATCCAAAAGTGATTGTATTCTAGTGGCTTGTAATAAAATTTGAGCAAGTGTTTCTTGGTGGATGTAGCCCAATTGGGTGAACCATATTAAATTTGGTCTTCTTATTGTACATGTTTATTTCTATTATTTATGCATCTCTAATCATATATATTATTGAGATTCTATGAAATCGTTTTGCAATAATTTATATATTTATTCCTAACAATTGGTATTAGAGCTTCAGGTTGTACTTGTTGAAGTGTTGAATTGTAGGAAGGGTTATTAGTTCAAGTAGGAACTATGGCTAATGATCATAGATCAAAGGTTGAAAAGTTCAATGGATATAACTTTGGTCTATGGAAGATGAAGATGAAGGATTACCTCTATCAAAAGAACCTCCATGCTCTACTAGGAGGAAAAGTAAAATAACTAATGAGCATGAAAGATGAGGCTTGGGAACTGCTTCACAGGGAAGCACTTGGGGCTATCATATTATGCCTTGTATTTTTAGTCATGTTTAGTATATCATAAAAGACCATAGAAGGTCTCATGAATGAATTAGGGAAGTTATATCAGAAATCCTTTGCTTCTAATAAAATATTTTTAATGAAAACGTTATTTAATATGAAGATGTCTTAAAATGGTTCAGTTATTGATCATCTGAATGAATTTAATACAGTTGTAAGTATGTTTAATTCTATAAAAATTGATTTTGATGATGAAGTTAGGTCTTTGCTTATTTTGTGTTCCTTACTAGAGAGTTGGAATAGCTTGGTAATGGCTGTGAGCAACTCGATCTCTAATAATGCCAAGTTGAAGTTTGAGGATGTCATAGGAGTAATCCTTGATGAGGAAATGTGACAAAAAAGCTCTAGGGAGACTTCTACTTTAGGTGATGCTTTGGTAGTGGAAAGTAGAGGGAGACAAAATTTTAGAGGAAAAGGAAAGCGTGAAAAGTCAAATGATCCTAGAAGGTCAAAATCAAGGGTCAGGATAGTATATTGGCACTATGAAAAGACTGGGCATGTGAAGAAGGATTGTTGGTCTCTTCAAAACAAGAACAAAAATCAAGAAGACACCAAAGAGGTGAATGTGGTAACATGTAATATTTGTTAGGATGCATTAATTTTCTCCCTTGACAATATTTTTGAGTCTAGGGTTTTAGATTTAGGGGTTTCTTTTCATGCTACACCATATATGCATTATTTTATTGATTATGTTCAAGGGGATTTTGGACATATTTACCTTGGTGATGATGAGACTTGTATCACATTAGTAAAATTAAGTGTTCAAATCAAGATGTAGAATGGGAACATTTGGATATTAAAGAATGTTAGGCATGTGCTTAAGTTGATATGGAATTTGGTATCCACAAGAGAGCTAAGTAGTGAAGGTTGTATGGTGAAATTTATAGTAGATTCTTGGAAGGTGACCAAGGGTGCTCTTGTGTTATCAAAAGGTAATAAGGTTGGTACCTTATATTTATCAATTAGTGTTGATTATTTTAATTTAGTTGCTACAGATGTAGATGCAACTTTATGGCACAATAGGCTCAGTCACATGAGCCAAAAGGGTATGCAAATCTTGAAGGATTGGTTGCTTGGATTGAAAGGATCTGATTTAGAGTTTTGTGAAGATTGTGTGTATGGAAAATAGAAAAGGGTAAAGTTTCTGAAGGTTGGCCCTACAAAGAAGGAGAATAAGTTAGAGATGGCTCATTCAGATGTATGGGGACTGGCTTAGATATCTTCTATTGGTGGGTCATCTTATTATGTCACTTTTAGTGTTGATGCAACTAGGAAATTTTAGGTATATGGCATTAAGATAAAATTTGATGTGTTTGATACATTTAAAAGATGTAAATCCTTGGTTGAGAATTAAACAGGTCTCAAGTTAAAATGTCTCAATTCAGATAATAGTGGGGAATATTACATCAATGCATTTTTTATTATTGTTCAAGGAATGGAATTCATAAATAGAGGATGGTTCCAAGAACTCCATAATAGAATGGAGTGTCAGAAAGGATGTTCATTACTATCTTGGAGCATGCTAGGAGCATGAGGTTGCATGCAGGACTACCTCTTCAGTTTTGGGTAGAAGTAGTAAACATGTATGTATATCTAATAAATAGAGGTCCTTCATCTTCTTTGGATGGAGGCATACCTAAGGAAGCTTGGTCTGGTAAGAAGGTTAATTATTAATTTCTTAGAATATTTGGCTATGAAGCCTTCATTCATATTGATAAGGATGATAGGAACAAGTTAGAGGTTAAGTTTAGAAAATGGACCTTTATTGGTTATGGTGAGGATGACTTTGGTTTTCAGATTTGGAGTTTTAAGGACAAGAAAATCTTTAGGTCTAGAATTGTTTTCTTTAATGAAAAATTCATGTATAAATAGAGTACTAGGATCAAAATGAGGATTCCAAAAAAGAGTACACAATACTGGAGGACATTATAGATGATAAATTATCTAAACAACTAGTTTAGGCACCTAATCCACAAGAACCCCAAACTCCTATTGGGAAAATGTCTTCTAGGGTAAGAAGGGAACTTGAAATTTTTTATCCATCTCTTAATTATTTATTACTTGATGATAATGGAGAGATAGAGTGATTTGAAGAAGCAATACAGGTAGATGTCAGGAAGAAGTGGGAGCAAGAAATGGATAAAGAGCATCAGTCTCACATAAAAAAATAGACTTGGGATTTGGTAACCGCACCTAAAAGTAAGAGATTATTGTAGAAAAAATGGGTGTATAGAGTTAAAAACGATGATGGAGGCAATAAAAGGTAAAAGTTATGATTAGTGGTAAAGGGATTTGCACAAAAAAAGGGAATTGATTTTGATGATATTTTTTCCCCACTAGTAAAGATGACTTCTATTAGGACTGTTCTTGGATAGTAACAACGGAAGACTTGCACTTAGAGCAACTGGATGTGAAGACTATGTTCCTTCATGTTGATTTAGAGGAGGAATTATATATGTAGCATCCATAGGGATATGAGGTCATATAAAATAACATGGAGTGCAAACTAAAGAAGAGCTTGTATGGCCTGAAACAAGCTCAAGGATAGTGGTACAAGAAATTTGAAAATTTTATGATGAAACATGGATACTCCAAGTGTCATTTAGACCATTACATATATATCAATAAGTTTGATGATGGTAATTAAATTATACTTCTTTTGTATGTGGATGATATGTTGGTTGTAGGTAAGAAAATGCAGGAAATAAAGGTACTCAAGGAACATCTTAGTAATTCCTTTGCCATGAAGGATTTGGGAGAAAGATAACAAATCCTTGGTATGAGAATTAATTTTTATAGAAAGGAATGAAAGCTAAATTTATCCCAAGAAGAGTACATCAAAAATATCTCGGAGAGGTTTAGTATGTAGGATGCCAAACTAGTTGGGACTCCTTTAGTAGGTCATTTCATGTTATCAAAGGAACAACAACCCAAAATAGAGAAGGAGAGAATCCAAATGTCACATGTACCTTATTCATCAATTGTTGGCATCTTGATGTATGCCATGGTGTGTAATAGGCTAGATATTGCCCATGCAGTGGGATAAGTAAGTAGGTACATGAGTGATCTAGGTAGAGAACACTAGAAGGTAGTAAAGTGGATCCTTCAGTATTTAAGAGGGACCATGGGGATAATTTTAAGCTATGATGGGTTAGACACCACTTTGTTTGGTTATGTATATTCAAACATGGTTGGATATTTAAATAGCAAGAGGAGTACAATAATATATGTATTTATTATAGGTGACCCAGCGGTGAGTTAGATTTCATGACTATATAAACTTGTGGCTTTATCAACCATGAAGGTTGAATATGTTGCTACCATAGAGGTAAGCAAAGAAATGATTTGTTTATAGAAATTTATTAAAGATTTGGGGCAAAAGCAAGAGGAAGGGAAGCTATATAGTGATAGTCAGAGTGTTATAAATCTAGCAAAGAACTCCGCTCTCCACTATAGGATGAAGCATATATAGTTGAGGTGACATTTCATCAAGACATCTTTGGAGGACGAGAATTTGAAGATAGAAAAGATTCATACTAGTTAGAATCTTGTAGACATGATGACTAAGGTGGTCATAAGGGAGAAACTGAAGCTATGTTTAGTTTTGGTTGAACTTCATAGTTGATAATGAAGGGTTGAGAAGCCTACTCAGAGGAAACCAATCTCCAAATGGGAGATTATTGTGTTTGGAGCCTATTTCTAAATTACAATATATTTTCAAATACTGTACATTTTAAATGTACTATACACTCTATATGTATTCTCATCAGGGTTTGAGGCTGGGCCCCAAGTAGGGGATTGGGAATGATAACCCCTAAAAAATGGAGGTTCGAGGGTGGTAGCCCCCCAAAAAAAATTTGGACCCCATTTAATGATAAACCATTTTGGGTTGACTTTGCCCATGGCTTTGATACCCATTATTTTTTAATACCGCTTTGTCGATGTATTATGTATAGATAGATATTTCATAGGTAATACATCATGATAACAAGGGATTGATAAGGAAGAATAGACTATGTGAATATAAGTGTGAATTCAATACCATCCTTACATCAATTTTGAGCTAATCCCAAGTGCCAAATGACATTATGCTATATAAATTTCAAGCTTTGGTCAGACACTTAGCCCTTGGAAAAAAACTAACCTTTGACCAAAGTGGCATGTTATCCTTGGGCCCTCTCCATAATAACCCATTGTATATCAAAATTATTTTAGCATGTACACATTTAAATATATCATCATAGATACTGGATCAAGCCTCAATAATGTATCTCTATGGTTAGTCAAGCATCTTGGATATATAACAACTAAACTTTAGGTGGAGACCATTGATATCAATGCCTAAGATAATGAAGAAAGAGATTCACAAGGAAGAATTTGTTTGTCATTTATTGTTGGGCCTTTGACCCATGTCCACTTTTCCATGTTTTGGATCTATATGTATCATATAACTTGCTTTTGGGTTGACTGTGGGTACACAAGATTCATGTGATACCTTCCACATTGTACCATTGTATCAAGTTCCCTCATTCTAGGATAGAGGCAACTATTCTTACAGAACTACAACCATACCAATTATGAAAACATCTAGAAGTCGAGTATGAGAGTTATAATTATTATTTTGGCCAAGACCTTACACCCAAAAAGGATAAATATATACTTTTTGAATTAACAGACTCTAATTATATATACCCAAATAGCCTTAGCTCTACTTCCTCTCCACCCCTTCATGAGATAGATAATCATTTCACTATTTTTGACAAAGGTTTGGGTAAGTACCTCATGCATAATGTGTTCCACATAACCAAAATTCCACATGCCCCTAAATTCTATGGAAGACCCAAATCCAAGGTTGTTTGCATGGAATAGAGATAGAAAGGAAAGTTTAATGACCAAGAGCTTATTATTTTCACACTAGTCACTATCCAGGAACAAGAACCACCTGATGAAGATGATTCCTAAATTTATAATGATGACTTGGCAAATCATTACCAATTAAAAAATACACCATCCCTATCCAAAGCATGGATAATAAAGCTTATGAAGGTAGAGGCCTGTGATAAAATGAGAAAGGTAATCTTAAGCCCATCTCCATGACTAGATATAAAGCAACTCATGGTATTAGATTTAAACCACTTGGTGGTGACCCCACATATCTTATTTATGTTCCTACACCAATGACTAGAGATAACAATGTTGGCAACAAAGTAGAGGTCAATTATAATATATATGAATAATTGTCCAACACAAACCTATTTAACCCATATACCATATGTACCATTACACCTATTACTCATCATTCACCACCTTTCCTTCATCATCCTCAACTCATAGATTGAGACTAATTAGAATCCTTAGTATCACTTGACAATTTCAAAAATGATGAATCCATTTGTGATTTCTTGGGCTTGAGAGATAATTTTCCTCTAGGATATCATAAAAAAATTATCTATAATGTTGGATCCTGCTACCTATTTCAGAGAGAAGGTGAACTTCCTTTACCAAAAATAAAAATAAAATCAAACATTGAGGTCCCAAAGTGAAAACCTCTTTAAGGCACTTTTAGACAAGGGTAAAAGTAAATAAAAAGGCCAATCTCTTGGTGAAAACCTATTATTAGGTGCCATTAGTCAGGGATGTTCTCCTTTCTCTAAATGAAACTTAAGATACCTCCTATTTTAACCTTTTAGGACTTAGATGTATGTAAATCCTATGTTGTTAAAGTACTAAGTATAGTAAATTAGGGTATACATAAGCAATAAACAAAACCACTAATTTGTAATAGAATTGACATAATTTGACCTTTCTAAAAATAATAATAAATAATGTAAAGAACTTAGTTAGATAATGACTGAGTGGGAGATTTAGAGGTTGTAAGATGAAATAGTGGCTAGTCTAAGTGTTATCAACAGGATCCAGGTGTCAAAAACCCTCCTATATAGTATATCCCTAATTGGATAGTAGCACCATATGGTGTTAGTGTCCTTATTTTGGTGCTAGTGTCCTCTATGTAGAGATGTTTTGAGCTTATGGGTGTACCTATGTCTGGGTCTATCAAGCTTGTTATTACACACATAAGTTCTATATCTCTGTATATGACCTATTTTGATTGATTGTATGTGAAAACCCTAATCCTCCATGTTTTTAGGGAACCCAATTTATAAAAGTATTAAAGTGTGTTGTTAATGGGGTATGCTAGACATCTTCAACACCCCATTATAATGAGAGTTGCCTACATACCAATAATCCAAAAAGGAATCAAGACTGATTAATTCTCCCCACCTAAATGTTGGTGTAAGTGCAAATGAAGCTAGTATGAGTTTTTAATTGAGTGATTTTAATGTGTTTGATACTAGAAACCTAAGTAATCTAAGCTTAGGAATGTTTTAGATAGTTTTATGGAGAAGTAGGGTAGAATAGGGATTGATAACCTTGATTGTGCATAACTTGTTCTAATGTTATATGTGTAATTTACATATAATCTCTATATAGTGGTTAGAGGGATAAAAGTCATTTATATATACTATTATTTTGCTCGTGTGGATGTTAAAAAAGGTCTTGACCGACCCTATGTGGTCTTAGATTTAAAAATATATTCATTGGTGGAAAAAAGAGGGAAAGGAAAATAACAACAAAATTGTGAAACTAGCACAGTGTGACACTACTATCCCTAGTATGGTGCTAGTGTATAGGTGGAAGAACCTAAGGCACGAAGGGCCAAGATGTCAAAATTAGGGGCTAGGATTAAATTTAAGGATGTCTAAGGATGCCTATGGCCCACATAAATTTTGGATAAGTGTGAAAATAGGCCCTAAGATCAGTTTATTACTAAGCTAGGGATGGGTGGTCTCAAGTAGAACTCTTAACACTCAAGTGTCATTTTTAGGTGATTATATTTACCCCCCATTTATTCTAGACATGCAATAAAGAAAAATGACTAAGATAATGGAAAAGGAAGCATGCATGGACTTACCTAAGAGGTGAAGGCCATGAATATGGATATGAGTATGTGAAGCATGCTCCAGTACATGTCCTACAAGTGAAACACACATAGATCGATACTTAAGAGATATCAAAAATAAAGACAAAGCTGAGTAAAGAGATAAAACTATGTAAAGAGATAAGAGAGAGGAAAGGAATGAATAAACCTCACTAGGTACACAAACCAATGTATAAACCTAGTGATAACCTATGTGTGTGAATGTATATAGTGATCAATCAGTGAATAATTTGGACTAAGTTGATGGTTTTATCAATCCCCATGTGTGGGTGTCTCAATAACTCAATCCAATTTTGACTCCATTATTTCCCACCCATGCTTGGTGGATCATGACCTATGAATAACTTGGATTGGAATGATGATGTGTTCAAACATCTCATGTAGGTGTATCAATAACTCAAGTAGACTATGAATTAATCATTACCTACCCATGTGTAGTAGATGCATCTAAAACTAAAACTTCATGATGTAACTAGAAATGTCTAATTGGAGATGTCATCTCTACAACCACTTGGGTATATTAGGTAGCTCTAGGCCACTCAAGAATTCCAACCACTATAGATGGAGTAAGACATGAATCTGGTGTGTAACTTAGAAAATAATATATGATGTGTATATTTTATAGAATGGCATGGAGTTTGTAATTCTATTTGATCAACCAGTTGTATAAGTACCAAACTAAAACAATGTGTCACACACATGCCTCTAAATCTAATATCTGAGTATATTGATTCTAGATTCAGTTGTAATAATTTGTATGTAAGTATATAAACTAAAATGAGAATGCTCATTCCATACATGATGCCTCTAATCAAATAAAATTGGTATGAATATGATCTAAACTGAGCCAAAATTGGTAATTTGTACTTGTACTTATGCAAAGCTAGACTGTACCTACTATAGTTTTTTGGCCAATATGGAATTTTTTGAAATTGAGGCTACTAGATAGTAGTGCCATATCTTGGATAGTAGCACCATGTGGTAATATTGTCCTAATTTGGATGCTAATGTTTAACTATTTTGATTTCTATGCAACTACAACTGATCTCTGTGTCACTATTTCCCACTATGTTTACCTGAGTTAGATTTTTATATTCTAAGCCTATGTGCTAAAATTTATAATCTGAGTGCATTTAGATAGCTTTATCTCTATGGAAAACCCTTGTGAATTCCCCCTCTTTTGAGGGGAGTTGTTGAACATATGCATGAACTATCCTTAAATAAAAAGCTATACAAAATATGTGTTAGCTAGAGCATATATGATATCTATGTAATAAAATAATATAATGGGAATACATGACATTATAATTTAAGATAATTTGAGAAAATTTTTGTAATGTATGATGTATGTTAGGTCTAGCATTCACAAGGCTATAAATATAGATATAACAATATATGTGAAAAATAAATCTAAGTAATAATTGACTATCTACCAAGCAGGATGGGGCATGATGTCCATCATGGTACTATTATCACTTGGATATGCACCCCTTTGAGGAGATTAAAATATCTTCTCATCTAAGTGGCATAATGGAATCACCTCTAGGATTGTGGGCAGCCTAAGTAGTGAGGGTGAGTCTCTAGATAGGGCTAGCTCCCCTTGATGTACCACTTTGGATTGAAAACTACCACTAACTTGGGGGGGGGGGGGGGGGGGGAGTAAAAAGAGAGAGAGATAACTGAAATCAAATATAAACTAAAGAGGTGATACAAAAAATCAAATTTATGACTTCTAACCAATTGTATTTTATACTTGTGATCAAAAAAACTAACCAAAACATACACATTTCCAATCCAAGTCTTCTTGCATCAATATTACATTATGAGGTTATGGAAGAATGTCTTATGCTAGGAGGACTTAGACAAGAGGCATTAAATAGAACTAATGAAAATACAAACTCACTTAAACATGGACATCTCTTGGAACACTTCACATGCCCTAAAAAAAAGAGGCTATAAATAGGTGAAATATTATGACAACTTACTAAGGAATCCATAGTCTTCACTAAACAACCCAACATTCATGTAAAAAAAAACTAAGTACAGTCATGAAAGAGGCACAACTTAGTAATTTTATTGATAAAAAGGTATATAAATGAGAAAGGCTTTGCCATAATGAATTGGAGCATCCTTACAATGGCTAAAATGGCTAACTCAGAGAGAGAGAGAGAGAGAGAGAGGAGAGAGAGAGAGAGAGAGAGAGAGAGAGAGAGGAGAGAGAGAGAGAGAGAGAGAGAGGAGAGAGAGAGAGAGAGAGAGAGAGAGAGGAGAGAGAGAGAGAGAGGTTCAAGGGTCACAAAGACACTTTTCAAGATGATACAATGAGTTGATTGTGAATTTGAGAAGGATGTGGGATGAAACATGTAAGGTTAGGAACAAAAAGTGTCAATTCAATTCATAAACTTGAAGGAAATTAGCAAGAAACTCCTCATTTTACACATATAAACTACCTTCATGGTTGCCTCTATTTAGACATCCCATAACTAATGAATACCAATTATAATGATTAGTATGAAAGATAGGGACACAAACATGCCTCTCCATGAGTTGGTTGCATGCTTGGTATTCTATAATCAATTTAAAGTGAGCCATCATCATCTGTTATCTTGAAAACTACCCTTCCATGTATCCTACATGTCTAGCTTCCAAATTGGCTTCAGGTGCTCATGAAAATACATATAAGGAAGTGGTTGAAATTTTTAAAGACCCTCCATGTCCTTGGAATCATTAGGGTAACCTTAAAATAACTTTACTTAAAGATTTCCTCCCTTCACTCTAGTTTGCCCAATATGCTAGATTTAACTAGATAAGTTGAAGGCTATTTTTAAAACCCTTACAAATTGTTTAAGGAAATATAGTGACCATAAGGAGTTATAAAAAGTCTAAATATTCCTCCAAAACTTTATTTCATCTTCAAATGCCTCTTGTAGCCTACACAACACAAAAAAATGGTAAAAAATAGCATGTGTATGCCCTCATCCATATAAGTATGTACAACTGATCATGGTTTAACGTATCTTGAGGGAGTTATCTCCAAGTTCTAGTAGCTATTATGGTCAAACTATGTCCTTAGATTTCATCTCCAACTCCATTTTCATAAACTGGTTGTAAGGGAGGGTTTGCAAGGGTTTTAGCTTGTTTTCACTCTTAAGGTTGGTTCATAAAATTTGGATGTCCACCCTGAGAAAAATTTCATAAATTTGGCCTTCAAGACCCTTGATAACATTCCCTAACTCATCTATCTCCCATGTAGGTCCTCATGAAAGATATGAGCTTCAAAAAATGGCCTATCAAGTTTGTTCTTCCATTTTGCATAGGTCTGAGATGTCTCAAATTCAAAAAAATGGTTTTATCTATCCTCAAAAAATCTTATACATGTCTATTCTAGATCTATAAACATGTTTTCATTGATTTGAGTGATCATATTATGTTATAGATGCAATTGACCTACCATTTGTCTTAGGCTTAAACCTTATCCCAAAAGTTTGCTTGTAACCTATGGCTCAAAATGACTTTATTGATGTTTTATTTGCATCCATATAGCTTTGACATATTTTTTATAGTACTAAAATCATGTTCCACATAGGGTTAGAGTGACCATATTATGTTGGAAGTGCAATTGACTTATCATTTGACCCTAAGTGTGAACCATGTCCAATGGGCTTGACTGTACCTTAGAGCCCAAAATGGCCTATGGTGATTTACCTTTCTGCTTGATATCCAAGACAACATCTTTAATCACCTAATATACATGTTTCAATATCCTATAAATCTTACTTCAAAAGTGGAAATGACAATGATTTCCTATTTGGGCCTTAGGCTTGCACCTTGCCTAAAAGGCATGCCTGCAACCTTGGTATGTTAGACTATCCTATTAGGCTACATGATATTTTGAGGTGTTTTCCACCTTATTTTAGGTATGTTACAACTTCACACACCATATCTCAAGCTTCAATACATCTTTTGGTTCAATCTATCTCTTCCTTTTCCCAAAACTGTCTTCTTATGTACAAAAAGAAGTACCCCCCTATCTGAGATAAAAATAGGGGGGTACTTACCCTATTTTTTTTTATATCAAATACAAGTTTTGAAGGAGGTTATATAGGTGGTAAGGATATACCCTACCAAAATTTAACCTTTTTTCTAGGTCATATGACCTCTCAAATGCTCTAAATTCCAATACTGAACTTGCCAGGCAAGGGACTTGTATGCATGATTTTTTGAGAAGACTGTCTGATGCATGATCAGGATTGTTCTTTTACTTGGTTTGTATTATTTGGAGTATCTTCAGGGTGTGTATTTTCATGAAATTAGATACGCTCATTTTGAGGACACCCCTATGAAACTTGTCCATTTGTAATCTACACTCTAAGTTCGTTGTTCGAGACATGATTCTCTTGATCTCAAGTGAAGTTGACTGACATCATGGGAAAGTTTACAACACTCTCTCATCACAATTTTATTGAAAATTGTGAAACCTATTTTAGTCTTTATCTACTCAAAATGTCAATTTTCATTATTTTTAAGGTGTTATAAAAATTTCATTTTTCTCCATGCATAGGCAGCAAAAATAGCCACTCTTGCATGTTTTTCATTTCTCAATGCGTCGGCATCACTTTTTGCCACCAATTCATGTCTTACCCCTATCATATGCAAGGTTGGGTTATTTTTTCCACCTAAAAATAGAGATTTTCCCAAAATCTCAAATTTTTGTATGGCATTCATGGTCATGCACGCTGAGTTGTTAAAACTTGTTTTAGGGCATTTAAATTGATTTTTGATTGTCATTTTGATCATTTTAAATTTCCTAAACTTCTCCCTACAACCATTCAACCGTGAAAATGAGTAAGGTTTCAAATTCACCAAATCATCGAGCTTAGGACTTTGAGATTGCCAGGTAAGTCATTTTACTTCTAGGTTTTTGTTTTATTAAGTTTTCTTTTTCCTTTAAGTTAGACTTTTCTTTTTATTTGGTTTTGTTTTCAGTAATTCAACCCTCATTTTTGTTTTTGCTTTTACCCAAAGTGAGCCTTAGTGGATAATTCCTCCAAACCCTCGTATGTGCCCCTAGGTTATCTTGCATATCGAGTCAGTGTTTTGACCTGACTTAAGCTTTACCCTCATCAAAATCTAGTTGAAAACCATAACAGATAACTTGGTGATGACAAATTTAGTAAGCCACTCTCACACTTGTCATTGCAGACAAGACCAATTTGTAAACACCAAAATTCTATCAATTGCAAGTTATGGAACATTTTAAACAAGTGCAGTGGTGGTGAATTTTGCTGCTAGGACATCAAAATAAATTTTCCTGTAGTATGCCTTGTTGGCATTTTGTCCCCCTCATACACGTAAAGCCTGCCTTGGTGGTTATTTTTTCTACCTCTACACAAACTTTATCTTACCTACAAGGGTGGAAAAATTTGCCACTGAAGCAAAAATACAAATATCCCCCCATATGCAAGGGTGACAATTTTTGCCACCCATGTAAACATCCTATTGAATTTTCAAACTTTGGGATATTTTCAATTTTACTTTTCTAAGCCTACTTTCCTCTAGTTTTTTGGCCTGCTCACACTTTAGCCCTTTCAAGCGCATCCCCATAGTTGTGATCATCGACATGCAGTTTTCCTAGATTGCTAGTATTTCTCCTAATTACATGATCATGACTTTTTGTTGCAATTTTAGATGACTGAGTTTTCTATGAAGAAGTAAAAAGTAATGAAGTATAAATATCAAGGTGTTTCTCTAATCATCTTGGTTACTTCTAATGTTGATGGCATTAGAGATACAGAGATTGGTCATGTGGACATAGCTGAGTTTGTGGAGAGAACTAAGTCAAGCAATCCCAGCTATGAAATGAAAAAGATAATCAAAATTAACATTCATTTGGTATCTTCTTTCCCTATAGCAGCTCATAACATAGTATTTATTCTTCAGTGTGCTCAGTTCTATGATAAAGATACTAGAGCTATGTTGGATGCTAGTGGCAATGTGATAATTAGACTGGATCCTGAGTTTATTGATAAAATGTTCATGTACCCTCTCACTATAAAAGTGATAAAACTTGATTTTGTTGAAGCACAAAAAGAGTATGACAAAAATCTTGAAAAAGAGAAGAAGATAATCAACAATAAATGGCTCAAGACTCCAAGGAAAAATTTGTCAAGGTGGCTATAGAGTTTTCCAAGAAGTGACTTTACAGAAGAAGTTGGTGATTTGATAACTCTTCTCAGCAGGGTAAGAGGTTTTCCCTCTTCTTTACAATTTCATGAATGGATGTATCCCTTCATCAAGATAATACTCTAAGAAAAAAAAATCATCTTCTAAAGAGAACAAGTCAGCAATGCTTTGCATGAGCAATTGACAAAAGTATCCACTAGCTTCAAATTATACATGACTTCTTATCTAGTGTATATTGCAACTTTAATGCAAATATTTCTACGTTTAACATCAAAAGGAGATAGGAGAGTAACCATAGTGTATCGATACTACTCTCAGTTAACATTAAAGGGATTTATTCATCAATTTAGGAGAGTAAATGATGCTTTCTTTACATTATTTTTATGTCTTTTTAATCCTCAATTAGAACAAAGAAGAGTGTCAGATGAGGCCTGGACAGTTGTGAATGATTTTGGATGCATGTTCTTACAATTTTCTTCTTTTTCATACATGAGGGTTGGCTTTTTCGAAGGTCATCCTTATATGCTTCCAAGATTCTCCTTAGATAAATTGGTATTAATGAAACTATGCAGACAAATGATCATCGTGCATAATAAACAGATAGAACTCAAGAAGCCTGGTTTCAGGTTTTCAGTTGAAATTGACAGGTTTTTAGTGTTGATTGTTGGGATAGCTAGAGTCATGGAAACTGGAATGCAATTTGTAACCTTGAAGTAATTCAAAAGAAGACCAAATTTTGGTTATAAGGGCATGAAGGACATAATCAAGAGGAAAAACCAATTTCATGAACCTATGATTGAGGATGTTTGGATAAATTTGAGAACAACAAAAGATGTCAAGAAAATGGACTATAATAGGTTATCTCTTGAGTAGATTGAATATCTTGGACTTGTCGATATTCTTGATAATATAGTGGATGATGAAGAGTTGGTTAATGATAGATACAATACTAAAAAGATTACTAATACCCCTCTTCCTCCAATCCAATGGTCCTAAAAGGAGTTGACCTCATTGAGGAAAAGATTTGAACCTATATTGACAAACACCAATAATTGGTTAGCAAATAAGGGAATTACTTTGAAATAATTTATCATAGGTTCATAAGCTGAGATTCAAGAGGAAACAAGAAAAAAGGTAGAGAATAAAATAAAGATTAAAAGTGATATTTTTTCTTCTTCCAAGCCACATAAGCCTAAGATCATATTTTTGATGAAGTTAAAAGTTATGAAAAAAGAATCAGAAATAGAAGATATGAAAGTTGAGAAACAAAGTGCTGAAGAACTAGTAATGGAACAGATAGAGACTGATGACAGGCCTAAAAATCAATAAGAGGAGGAAACTTTGTATCCACAAGAGAATGGGCAATAAGAAATAGGAATCTCTTATTCCCCACCTAACACACTTGTTGCAGCTCCTTCACTTGTTTCTCTGATTAATGTTCCCTCTTCTAGATCACCCTCTCCTTCCAAAATAATTTTTGATAACCCTCATAGAAATTTTGAAGATATTCTTCATTCTTCAGGGTTAATTCCCAATTTGTCATCCCCATATTTTGATATTGGAGATAGTTCTAATTTTGATCACTTAGTAAAAGGTGCATTTTTTATTGACACTCCACCTATTGTTTCCATTACTAGTGCAAGTGTAGCTCTGGCGACACCAACAATGGAAATAGATCCTAATGTGAGTACTTTTATGCTCCCACCATGGTTATCAACTTATACACCAAAAAGGGAGAAACAAGCCATCTCTCTAGATGACTTTGATTTTAATAAGCTAGTGCCAGTAAAAGCCAAAGCCCCAAAGAAGCCAATGATTCTTTCAAAAATGCTTGGAGATAAGGGACACAATTTTTGGAAATTGAAAGACCTCCACAAGATGCAACCATTGAAAATTTTGATATAAATGATTACTCTATCTCTAGAGTTGAATTAGGTAAGACAAATCATGAGAGTGCCAAGAGTGATATATAGTCATCCATGGACATCCTGATTCAAAAATTTGATAAAGAGAAAGAAATGAAAAATCACTACAAAGCAATGGTGGAGTAGTTGACTACAGTGGTAAGGAGAATCACTTTCACTTTAGAAGTAGTAACTCCTGAGGCTATTTCTATAGAAGACCCCATTATTTATAAATTAGAAAAGACCTATCTCAAATAAAAAGTACTTGAAGAGTATTTGGACAAGATGCATACACAAGGAATTTCCTTACTCACAGAGTTATCTAAGAAGATAGATAAAATGATAAAAATAAGAGTAGAACTTGATCTCATTAATGTTGTTTCTTAGGATATTGAAAGCATAGAAAAGCATCTTGATAGATGGGTGGATATGAGAAAACTAAAAATAAGCACTCTAATATCAATTGGTATCATTACTGATAGAGACTCTTACACTGAAATTAAAGAGCCATTGACATATAGGAGTCAAGTGCTTAAAGAGTTGATCAGTGACCTCGAATCTTCAAGGAAACTTAGTGAATAAAGTGATGTTAGTCTTTTGCATAAATTGGAGGAGCTACCTTGCAAACTTACGTCACAAGATAACCAATTCCTTTCAATAAAAGAAATGATTCAAGAATTTGAAGGTATGTTTCAGAAATAATTTTAAGATAAGATATTTTCAATAGCCTCTGTGGACAATATTCTAGATAATCAGTTAACTCTGGATAATCTGAAAACCAAGTTAACTAGTCATGTAAAATCAGTCATAGTAGTAAGAGATGCCATAGTTAGAGCTAAGATAATTTTCAAGAACACTGTTAGTCCAAAAAGTATCGGGATGCAAGCAAATTTCACTATGTATGATGCTCACATGAAGAAATATGGGGATACGAATTGAAACTATTTTTCCCTTGGTTTAATTTCTACTTTTCAAATGTACTCTTGCAACCGCTTTGGACATTTTTACATGTACTTTTTTTATATGTAATTACATGTAAAAATATAGGAAGTTCTAAGTCAAAAAGGAATCTTATCTTTGAATAAGTCAAAGTAGTTAGGTTTTTCTTAGGAATCCTTAAGGCTTCTCCCTATAAATAAAGAGGGCCTCTATTGTAATTTTTATCTTTTAGTTATTTGAAGCAAGACTCTACCAAAATTGAAAGGCATTTTGAGACTTTGAGCTCAAATTGTAGATCAAATTTTATCAAGTGAATGAGAAAGCAAGTGACATTTCAAACTTTTTATTGAAATAATTTGCGTTGTGAAGGAAATTATTCTTATTCTTTTTCCTAATACAATCTTATCCATTTGATTAAATAAGTAGTGTGAATGAAAATAATCTGGGAGATGTTCTGAAGTTGATTGTGGAGACTTTGTGCTACAATAATTATCTTTAGTTTATATATTATTGTTTTAGAACAAAATATATTAGAAAGGCTTTGAACTACTTTTATCTTTTGTGATTATATACTTTGTTGTAGTTTTTGAAAGAATTTGGGTTGCACGTAATTTTATTGTGTTTCAAGTTATAAATTAGGGAATTAAGCAACGATAGACTTTACACTCTCGTGGGTTTCTAGGTTGTTTAGTTAATATCAAGAAAGTTTTTCCTTTATGTTGTAAACATCATTTGTGAAAAAAGAGAAATGAATGATATGATCTCACCCTTGAGTTAATTTTTAGTTTATATTAGTTTATAGGGAACCTCCCCTTGCTAAGAGGAGATATTTATCTCATTACACTGTGGCTAATATAACCATTTTGCCTTCAGTTAGCTGACGACAAAATATTCACCCAACAATATTTGGTGACTCCAATAGGGATCAAACATGTAATTTGAAGCCTCACGCTTCGAGTTGAAGCATTTCCAGTTATTTTCCATTCTACATTATGGCAGATTCATGGTATACATGAAGCTAGAGAGCTTAAGGTATTATTAATCATGTATTTGAACTGATATAATAAAATAATTTAGATCTCTTGCCTCTACGATCTCACCTTCAGTGAACCAGGAGTTTTCATCCTACCCACGCCAGATCTTCAATACTAGGTGAAGCTTCTAGTTCTAGTTCTAGTAGAGTTTTGTCTATTCATACTCCATAAAGGTTTTTTTATCCCTCCTTTTAATCTTCATATCATGGCAGTCCAAGGCCTTTGGGGTAACACTTTTGGCCCTCTAAATCTAACCCCACCTTTGCATGAACTACCTCATAGTTCAAGAAAGAATTTTCTCAAGTTCTATGGTGATGAAAAAGTTCATCCTGATGAACATATTGCAACTTTCTATATAGCTTGTGGTGTGATAGGCATTGAACATGAATATATAGCAGTAAGACTTTTTATAGAAACACTGCAAGGTGCTACCGCAGATTGGTTTTATTATCTTCAAGCTCAGATTATAACCAATTGGAACACTCATAAGACCAAGTTTGAGGCTAGGTTCAAACCCACAGAAGATGCACATGCCTTGTTGGCTCAGCTTACATAAATGAAGAAAGAGCCTCATGAGCCTATGAGAGACTTCATCACTAAATTCAATACGCTGAGAAACAAGATTCTTGCAATTGCTCAGCCAACACTAGAAAATCTTAAGTGCTTCTTTATCATTTCTCAACTTCTCAAAGTGAGTTTTTTGTTAAGGTGGGATGGCCCTACAGATCTTTCTGTAGCTCATATTTTGGCTACCAAAGTCGAAGATGATCTTATCCTTATAGGTAAGATAATAAAAAATTCTAATAAAAATAGATTTTCCTCTTCTACTAAAAATTCTTTCATAAGCACCATTGATCCTATGGTGCAAAAGTTAGAAAATAAATTGCTAGCTTTGAAAAGGCAAATGTCCCAAGGTATGTCTACTCCTCCTTATTATCAGAATATACCAAAGAGGACATTTCCCAATAATTCATATCAATGCAATGCTACCAAAAATCAAGGACAACCCAATCATCTTCCTCCCATACAGGGGAAGCTTGCCATTGTTGCAGCACCGGTCAACTTAGCAGTTGGTTATTATGAAGCTAAACATGATCATTCTTTTCAACCTAAGTTGGATCAAGAAAATAATGTTAATCTCTTTGTATAAGGAGAAGAAGAATTAGCTGGCGACTCCACTATTGGTTTTTTAAATTACCAAGATGAAGCTAAAAAGAAGGAGAAGTGTATGATGGAACATATGCTATTTTTACTAGGTCCCAAAATCAGTCAACTTAGAAAGTTGATAAGGGAAAAGCAAGAGAATAACCTTAGCCAGTGATCTCAATTGATAAATAGGGAACTTTGTTGCCTTTCTAATCAAAAGACTCGATGGCAAATAAATAAATAAGTACATCTAACAATCCTATATCTTTTGCTTCTATTCCTTAGACCAGTACCACATCAAATAAAAATTAGAATGATGGAATTCCTTCCTCTATTTATAGTTCATTCCAATTATTTGACATAATTAATCATGCTAGGAAGACCAAGATTCAAATGTCTAAAGTTGAGTACTTAAAACTTAATCCTGAACATTTTGATAGGTTGGTTGAATACATCAAAAACAAAACCTTCCCTATAGGACAATATTTTCTAAAAGTGACTCATGATCCCTCAAAAAACAAATCCACCCAAAATAATCTTATCACTACTCCCCTTGTTGCCTCTATAAAAATAAAACCCTTCTATATTTCTCTATTGATAAATGGTCATAAATTGAGCAATTGTATACTAGATTCTAGAGCCTCTTATAATGTTATGCCCGCCAATGTAGTATATTCTCTTAGTCTTACCTTAACTAAGATTTTTGGGAGATGTTTCTCCATGAAAAACAAGCAAGTACCACTTTTGGGTCAAATCAAAGATTCCAAATTTACATTTATGGCTTTTCCAGATAAGAGGATTAAGATGATAGTCTTAGTGGCTGATGTTCTAGCTTCTTATGGCATTCTGCTCAGATGTAATTTTTGCAAAGATGTAGGTGGAGAGTTAAACATGGATCAATCTGAAGCAAGGATACTTGTTAAAGGTGTCATGCAAAAGTTGCTTCCTGAGAAAGAGTCAAAATATATTGTTACCCAAATGTCAAACCTCGAAGCTCAAATTTTGTTTGAATCCTCAAGAATGGGTAATTATTTTCTATCCACTGAAGATATTTTTAATTTATCAGATGAAAGTTCATTAGGTGAAAATTTAGATAATTCAGATAGAAAATTAGAAGAATTCTTAGAAAAAAATTTAGGTAAAAAGGAATCTTCCTTCACTGATGAAGAGAAATCTTTAAGAAGATCAAATTCTAATGAGGTTTGGATTTTAGAATTTGATGGCAGCTACTCCTCTACCAGTTCTGGAGCTATAATTATTTTGATATCCTCACAAGGAGATATTTTATCTTACTCATATAACTTTCAATTTGACAATACCAACAACACCATTGAATACGAATCACTGTTGCTTGCATTGAAAGCTGCTCGTGCTAGAGGTGTTAAGATTCTTCATGCCTGAGGAGATGCTGAATTGGTGGTTTTTCAAGTAAAAAATATGTATCAAATTAAAAATAAAAGATTGTGACATTATCGCAATCATGTATAGGATTGCATAGAAAGTTTTTATGTTTTCAATATTTCTATGATGCCAAGAGAGTTTAATGGTCGTGTAGATTCATTAGTTGTCTCTTCAACTCTCATGGTTCCTCATAAAGATTTTAAAGGGAACAAGTACACTATTAAGTTAGTCTTTCGACCAAGTGTACCTAATAATGTCGACCATTGGTAAGTGTTTAATGGTGATAATCAAATTATTGCTTTTTTAGAAAAGATGGATAGCTTTGAGGAGCTCTATTTTGAAGGTAGTGAATCTCCACCATGGGAATTAGTTCCTGAAATAGATTCATAAAATGGTGAAGAGTTTCTTCAACTGAAAGGGAATAAAATTTCAAAAGGTTTGGTTTCTCTTGAAAAGTTATTTAATTAGTATGATAGATATATCAAGCAGTAGCAACAAATGGATTCAAGTTCCTCTATGGAATTTGATCAAGTAAATTTGAGTACAAAAGTAAATCCCAAAATGATCAACATTGGGAAATGTTTCACTACTAATAAAAAATTCAAATTCATTACACTTCATCATTACATTGATGTTTTGGCATATTCTTATGATGATTTGAATCCTTCAGGCCTAAAGAAATTTAGCATAAAATTCCTCTTAAAGCTGGGTCATTACCTCATAAATAAGAACAAAGGCAATACAATCCCAAAATATTAGGTATTATCCTTTCTAAGATTCAAAAGATGTTGAATGCAAGAATAATTTTTTTAATTCATCATTCCACCTGGATCACAAACATAGTTCCTATAAGGAAAAAGAATAGAGAAATTTGTATTTGCATTGATTTTAGGAATCTCAATCAGTCTTCTCTAAAGGATAACTACCCTCTACCTATAATGGATCAAGTATTGCAAATGATAACTATCTCATAAATGTTATCTATGTTAGATGGTTTTTTTGGGTACAATCAAGTGGAAATTAATGAAGTAGATCAATATAAAACTACTTTCACTAGACCTTGGGGCACATTTGCATATCACAGAATGCCTTTTGGTCTGATCAATGCTAGTGCCACATTTTAGAGAGCAATAAACCTCACCTTCAAAGATGAAATAGGGAAGTTTATTATGTTATATTTTGATGACTTGATTATTTTGTCCAAACATCATCCTAGATATGTGCATCATTTACAACAAGTATTAGAATGTTGTCAGCAAAATGGTATTTCTCTCAATCTTAAGAAGTCATTTTTTGGGGTTATAGAAGGTAAACTTCTCAGTCACATTGTATCTTGAGAAGGCATAAAACTCAAATAAAAAAGAGTCAAATATATTCAAAATCTTACTCTACCTGCTAGTAAGACTGTAGTTCATTCCTTCTTTGGAAAGGTGAACTTTCTGCGAAGATTCATTCCTGAATTTGTAGAGAAAACTTGCCACATTTTTGACATGATGAAGAGTAAGGCTACTTTATGTTGGAGTGCAAAAGGTAAAGTGGAATTTGAAGATATCAAGAAGACTATTTTTATGCTCAAATCTTGATTTATCTGGACTATACCAAAGATTTCATAGTATACAACTATGCTTCTGAACATACACTTTCAGCCATTTTGGTTCAGCAGAATGAAGAAAGTGTGGAATCTCTTATATCATTAATGAGTTTTCCTCTCAAAGATCACAAATTAAAATATTCAAACATGGAGAAGCATTCTTATTCCATGGTTAATGTGGTAAAAAATTTCCTATTCTATATCCTAAATTCACATACTATTGTTTTGGTACCTGATATAATAGTAAAGTCTATTTTAACTCAACAAGAGTTCAGTACTAAAAGGGGCAATTGGATTGCTAAAATTCAAGAGTTTGATCTTGATATCAAACCTACTAAGCTTGTGTAGGGAAGAGGTCTTTGTTAATTGATTGTTGATAACATACTAAAAAAAATAGGACATGAGGAAGTAGAAGTTGAGGACATGCCAACAATTCTTTTTGTCACTACTACTGATGAGTGGTATTCCAATATCACTCATTTTATTACCTATAGTGAGTGTCTTACCCATCTGTATTATAAATAAAAAATAAATTTTAAGTTAAAATTTGTTATCTATGTCTTATGGGACAATAGTTTGTATAAAAGAAGCCTTGATGGAGTATTTCTTCATTACATGGATAAAGCGCAACAAGGTAAACTTTTGGAATATCTCCATAATTTGGCTTGTGGAGGACATTTTTTTACACCCATGATGGCTCAAAATATTCTAAGAGCTAGATACTATTGACCTACACTATTTCAAGATGCATACAATTGGGTATGTAGGTGTGAGTTGTGTCAACAGTTCATTAAAAAATCTAAGTTGGCCACATTACCTCTCAAGCCAGTGGTGATTGAAGAACCTTTTCAGTAACAAGGTATCAACTTCATTGATTCTTTGAACCCATCCTAAAGTGACGGATATGACTATGTTCTTATCGCAATAGACTATTTTACCAAGTGGGTGGAAGCCATTCCAGTTAAGCATGCTGCTTCAGAAGTGGTATGTAATTTCTTTAAGAAAAATATTATTTCTTGACTTAGAGTTTCAAACAAGATTATAGCAGACAATGCCACTTGTCTCTCTTCTCATGAGATTACTGAATTTTGATACAATCATGAGATTATTCTTTCCCACTTCTCAGACTATTATCTGTAAGGAAATGGTCAGGTGGAATCAAGCAACAAAAATTTGGTTACTATTATTAAGAAATTGGTAGATGAAAATCAGAGAACTTGGCATAAAGCATTGTTCGATACTTTATGGGTAGATAGAATTACACCTAAGAATGCAATAGGTATGTCACCATTTCAACCTCTATATGGTATGAATGCAGAGATACCAATTACCTTGTAATTACGAGCACTGAAGTTGGTAAAGGCAGTGGAAGATCAAACTTTTGAAAATTTTATTGATAAAAGGATCATGTACCTAAATGAACTAGAAGAGCAACAAATTATGGTAGTGGACCATATTACTGAACATCAAAATTAGGGAAAGAAACTCTTCAACAACAAAGCAATGATTCATGAGTTTCAGATTGGAGATCAAGTCTTGTTGTGGGACAAGAAGAGAGAACCAAAAGGAATGCATGGAAAATTTGATTCTTTGTGGAGAGGTCCATTCACCATTCATCAATTTTGTGGTGAAAATAGTTTCTTGCTGGAATATCAAGATGGAACACCATTCTCATTGCTTCAAAGTGGGTAACATCTGAAACACTTCAATCCTTGAAGTATCAGATAAGTTTATTTGTACATTTGTATAGTTTTTTTTTTTTTTGTATTTTTGTTTAGTTATTTATGTCTTTTTAATTTTGGTAGCTTGACTCCGTAGCCCAATGGCATGGATGAAGGCACTTACAGATTGGATTCTACTCCCTTCAATCATTTTAAAGTACAATCAATGGAAGTTCCCTAGTTAGAGCCAACCATTGTTCCCAAAATTAGCTATGCTTATTTTGTGGACAACCCTTACGAAACTTATCCATTTCATAATCTACACTCTAAGTTTGTCATTCGAGACAAGATTATCTTGATCTCTAGTGAAGTTGAATGACATCTTGGGAAATTTTACAACACTCCCTCGTCATGATTTCTCAAAAATAATGAAACCCATTGTAGTTTTTATATGATCAAAATGTCAATTTTGATCATTTTTAAGGTGTTAGAAAAATTTCATTTTCTCCATGCATAGGCAGAAAAAATAGCCGCTCTTGCATATTTTTCATTTATCAATGCATCGATGACACTTTTTTCCACCAATGCATGTCTTACCCCTATCATATATAATGGCGGCTATTTTTGCCACCTAAACATAGATTTTCCAAAATCTTTAATTTCACGTGACATTTATGGCCACGCACATTGAGTTGTTAAAACTTATTTTGGGGCATTTAAATTGCTTTTTGATTGTCATTTTGATCATTTTAAATTTCCTAAACTCCTCCCTGCAACCATTTGATCGTGAAAATGAGTAAGGTTTTGAATTCACCAAACTATTGAGCTTAGGACTTTGAGATTGCCAAGTAAGTCATTTTACTTTTAGGTTTTTGTTTTATTAAGTTTTTTTTCCTTTAAGTTGGAATTTTATTATTATTTGGTTTTGTTTTCAGTATTTCAACCCTCATTTTTTTTGCTTTACCCAAGTGAGCCTTAGTAGCTAATTTCACCAAACCCTCATACGTGCCCTAGGTTATCTTGCATATTGAGTCAGTGTTTTGACCTAACTTAAATTTTACCCTCATCAAATCTAGTTGAAAACCATAATAGATAACTTGGTGATGATGGCTTTAATAATCTACTCTCACACTTCTCATCGTGGACAAGACCAATTCATAAGTGCCAAAATGTTGCCATTCGCAAGTTATGGAATGTTTTAAACAAGTGTAGTGGTGACAAATTTTACCGCTAGGACATCAAAAAAAATTCTATAGTATGCCTTGTCAGCATTTTTCCCCGCTCCTACATATAAAACATGTCGTAGCGGTTATTTTCACCACCTCTACACAAATTTTTTCTTACCTGCAAGGTTGGAAAAATTTGCTACCAAAGCAAAATGCAAATATCCCTCCATATGCAAAGGCAACAATTTTTGCCGCCCATGCAAACATCTTCTTGAATTTCCAAACTCTAAGATATTTTTTATTTTGCTTATTTGAGCCTATTTTCTTCTAGTTTTTTGGCTTGCTCACACTTTAGCCCTTTCAGACGCATCCCCATAGTCATGATCATTGACATGCAATTTTCTTAGATTACCAGTATTTCTCCTAATTGCATGATCATGACTTTTTGTTACAGTTTCAGATGACTGAGTTTTCTTTGAAGAAGTCAAAAGTAATGAAGTATAAATATCAAGGTATTTTTTTAATCACCTAGATTACTTCTAATTTTGATGACATTAGAGATACAGAGATTGGTCATGTGGACATGGCTGAGTTTGTAGAGAAAACTAAGTCAAGTAATCCCAGCTATGAAATGAAGAAGATAATCATAAGTAACATTCATTTGGTATCTTCTTTCCCTATAGTGGCTCGCAACATAGAATTTGTTCTTCAGTATGCTCAGTTCTATGATAAAGATACTAGAGTTGTGTTGGACGCTAGCGGCAATGTGATAATTAGATTGGATCCTAAGTTCATTGATAAAATATTCATGTGCCCTCCTGCTACAAAAGTGATAAAGCTTGATTTTGTTGAAGCACAAAAAGAGTATGACAAAAATCTTGAAAAAGTGAAGAAGGTAATCAACAATAAATGGCTTAAGACTCCAAGGGAAAATTTTTCAAGGTGGCTACAGAGTTTTCTAAGAAGTGACTTTATATAAGAATTTTGTGATTTGATAACTCTTCTTAGCAGGGTAAGATGTTTGCCCTCTTCCTCACAGTTTCATGAATGGATGTATCCATTCATCAAGATAATACTCCAAGGCAAACAAATCATCTTCTGGGGAGAACAAGTCAGCAATGCTTTACACGAGAAATTGATGAAGGTATCCACTACCTTCAAATTCTATATGACTTCTTATCTGGTGTATATTGTAGCTTTAATGAAAATCTTTCTAGGTTTAACATCAGAAGGAGATAGGAGAGTAACCCCAATGTATCAATACTACTCTTAGTTAACATTGAAGGGTTTTATTAATCATTTCAAGAGAGTAAATGATGCTTTATTTGTAGTATTTTTTTGTCTTTTTGATCCTCAATTAGAATAAAGAAGAGTGTCAAATGAACCCTGGATAGTTGTGAATGGTTTTGGATGCATGTTCTTATAATTTCCTTCTTTGTCATACTTGAGGGTTGGATTTTTCTAAGGTCATCCTTATATGCTTCCAAGATTCCCCTCAGATAAATTAGTCTTAATGGAATTATGTAGACAAATGATCATCATGCATAATAAATAGATGGAACTCAAGAAGCCTAGTTTCAGGTTCCCAATTGAAATTGGTAGGTTTTCAGTGTTAACCGCTGGGAGAGCTAGAGTCATGGAAACTAAAATGCAGCTCGTAACCTTGAAGCAATTCAAAAAAAGACCAAATTTTGATTATAGGGGTGTGAAGGACATAATCAAGAGAAAAACCCAATTTCATGAACTTATGATTGAGGATGTTTGGATAGATTTGAGAATAGAAAATGGACTACAGTAGGTTATCTCTTAAGCAAATTGAATATCTGGGACTTGTCGATATTTATAAGAATCTAGTGGATGATGAAGAGTTGGTTAATGATATATACAATACTAAAAAAAATGATAATACCCCTCTTCCTCCAATCCAATGGTCCCAAAAGGAGTTGACCTCATTGAGGAAAAGATTTGAACTTATATTGGCAAACACTAATAATTGGTTAGCAAATAAGGGAATTACTTTGAAAGAATTGATCACAATTTCAAAAGTTGAGATTCAAGAGGAAACAAGAAAAAAGGCAGAGAATAAAATGAAGAATAAAAGTGATGTTCTTTCTTCTTTCAAGCCACATAAGACTAAGATCATATTTATGACAAAAAAGTCAAAAGTTATGAAAAAGAGTCAGAAATAGAAGATATGGAAGTTGAGAAACAAAGCACTGAAGAACCAGTGATGGAACAGATGGAGACTAATGATAGGCCTACAAATCAATAAGAGGAGGAAACTTTGTATCCACAAGAGAATGTGCAACAAGAAATAGGAATCTCTTCTTCCCCACCTGACACATCTATTGCAACTCCTTCACCTATTTCTCTAATTAATGTTTCCTCTTCTAGATCACCCTCTCCTTCCAAAATAATTTTTGATAACCCTCAAAGCACTTTTAAAGATATTATTCATTCCTCAAAGTCAATTCCCAGTTTGTCATCCCCATATTTTGATATTAGAGATAGTTCTACTTTTGATCACTTAGTAAAAGGTACAGTTTTTATTGACACTCCACCGATTATTTCCTTTACCAGTGCAAGTGCAGCTCTGGTGACACCAAGAATAGAAATAGATCCTAATGTGAGTACTTTCGTGCTCCCACCATGGTTATCAGCTTATACACTAAAAAGGAAGAAACAAGCCATCTCTCCAAATGACTTTGATTTTAATAAGTTGGTGCCAGTAAAAGCCAAAGCCCTAAAGAAGTCAAGGATTCTTTCAAAAATGCTTGGAGATAAGGGACACAAATTTCTAGAAATTACAAAACCTCCACAGTATGCAACCATTGAAAATTTTGATATAAATGATTACTCTATCTCTAGAGTTGAATTAGGTAAGATAAATCATGAAAGTGCTAAGAGTGATATGCAGTCAGCCATGGACATCCTGATTCAGAAATTTGATAAAGAGAAAGAAATGAAAAATCACTACAAAGAAATGGTGGAGTAGTTGACTGCAGTGGTAAGGATAATCACTTTCACTTCAGAAGCAGTAACTCTTGAGGCCATTTTTATAGAAGACCCCATAATTTAGAAAGTATAAAAGACCTATCTCAAAGGAAAAGTACTTGAAGAGTACTTAGATGTTAGGGTATGGAGCTAACAGCTTCACCCATGAGCGAGTTGCAGAGTTGTAGGCATTACATAGTCACCGACATTGGTCAAAAGCGACTAACATCGATCAGGAGGAGATCAGGATCGGCTGACATCGGTAAGTGCAAGCAGGCAGGAACCGATGTCGATTACCTGTGGTGTCTAGAATTCTATTTCTGTGCGTGAATAGAATGTTTGCATGTTAAAGTATGAACTATTGGTTGTTAAGCCCGCATTTCTATTTTGAGTAGGACTGTAATTAGAGCCCTTGTTTGGAGGTGCATCTATCAGTTGTAAGTGAATGCTCATGAATCTCTATAGTTATATAATAGAGATAGATATTCATAGTTCATAGGACAATAAGACAATACTGTAGGAGTAGAATACAGATTGTATATGTGAATCAATCCAGATTGTGGAGTTGATTGTAATTGAGAGAGAGGACTCTTCAGGGAAAGAGATTTAAGAAGAGATATGTACATCTAAGAGAGGTGTGGAAGAAAAGAAGTTTCTTCAATTGTAATTCCTTCTGTAAAGAGTTGAATACAAGTTTTCAGGGTGGTTTCTTGTATCTCTTGTTTCTTTGTTATTTCTGATTCTAGTTACTTATCTATCTGACTTATTTCTGCATATAGTTGCTTTCATATAGTAATCATATTGTTGATTGATCCCCAACAAGTGGTATCAGAGCATTGGTTGCAGGTTCTAAAGCTTGATACCAATAAGTGGTATCAGAGCTTGTCTGACTAATAGGTGTTTTAGATCTGGTTAGTGTGTATTGATTACAGGTTACTCACAGGGATTTCTGTTTGAGTGGGAGAAGTAATGGCAGAAGAAAGTAAACTTAGAATGGAGAAGTGTGGGAGAAGCAATGGCAGAAGAAAGTAAACTTAGAATGGAGAAGTTTAATGGCAAGAACTATAAATTATGGAGAATGTAGATAGAAGATTATCTGTATCAAAAAGATCTATACTTACCATTAGGAGGGACTGCAAAGCAGCCCAAAGACATGGATGATGAAGAATGGGAAGTTCTTGATAGAAAGGCTTTTGGATCAATAAGATTGAGTCTAGCATCTACTGTGATATCTAATTTATCACAAGTAAAGTCTACGGTAGAGTTAATGACTACTTTAGGAAATTTATATGAAAAACCCTTAGCTTCTAATAAGGTATATCTTATGAAGCAGTTATTTAATTTGCAGATGCAAAAAGGTAGTTCTGTATCTAATCATTTGAATGATTTCCATGGAATTGTGAATCAATTAAATTAAGTCAAAATAGTATTTGATGATGAAATAAAAGCTCTATTAATCTTATGTTCTTTACTTGAAAGCTGGCACAGCTTGGTAATGGTAGTTAGTAATACTGCTTCTGCTTCAAATATTTTAAAAGTAGATGATGTGGTTAGTGTAATCTTGAATGAAGAAATTCACAAGAAAAGCACAGAGGAGACATCAAGGAATGATTTAAGTTTTGAGAGTAGGGGAAGACAAAAAGAGAAGAGCAAGAAAGGTAGATCAAGATCTAAATCAAAGATTAGAGGTAGATCTAAATCCAGAAATGGCAGGAAGCCACAATGCTGGAATTGTGGAAAGATAGGGCACATAAGCAAAGATTGTTGGTCAAAGCCTAAAGAGGAAAAATAGCATTATGATAAAGAAGAAGCAAAGGTGGCAGGTATTGTTGCACAAGATGCTCTTATATTCTCTTTGCATACTAATATAGAATCTTGGGTTTTAGATTCTGGTGCATCTTTCCATGTAACCCCTAATAGAGAATATTTTACTGACTATGTCCATGGAGATTTTGGAATAGTTTACTTAGGGGATGATGAGCCTTGTAAGATTATTGGCAAAGGTAAAGTGTAGCTAAAAATGCAGAATGGCAACACATGGGTGTTGAGAGATGTCATGCATGTTCCCAGCTTGAAGAGAAATTTGATTTCTGCAGGAAAGTTAGGGGATGAGGGTTGTACGGTAACTCTCACAGCTGAATCTTGGAAGGTTTCGAAGGGTGCACTTGTATTGGCCAGAGGTAAGAGAGTAGGTACTCTCTATTTATGTAATTGTATTACTGACAATTCTCCTTCTATATTATCTACTTCAGATGTAGATGCAAAGTTGTGGCATCAAAGGCTTGGCCACATGAGTGAGAAGGGAATGATAATTCTTAAGTCAAAAGGTATGTTTCCAGATTTGAAAAGCATAGATCTATATTTCTGTGAAGACTGTATTTTTGGAAAATAGAAGAGAGTGAGTTTTCTTAAGACTGGGTCAACAAAGAAGAAGCACAAATTGTAGCTTGTTCACACAGACGTGTGGGGACCAGCCCAAGTTGCTTCTATTGGAGGATCATAGTACTATGTTTCCTTCATAGATGATGCTACAAGAAAGGTATAGATCTATTGTATTAAGAAGAAATCTGATGTTTTTGACACGTTTAATATTTGGAAAGCTATGGTTGAGAATGAAACAGGTAAGAGATTGAAGTGCCTGAGATCTGACAATGGTGGTGAGTTTTGTAGCCACAAGTTCAATTGGTATTGTTATATGCATGGGATCCGTAGGCAAATGAATATTCCAAGAACACCTCAACAAAATGGAGTTGCTAAAAGGATGAACAGAAAAATCATGGAGCATGTAAGGTGTATGAGATTGCATGCTGGATTGCCCTTAGAGTTTTGGGTAGAAGTCATGGATACTGCAGTGTACCTGATTAACAGAGGACCCTCTACAGCGCTGGATGGTGGAATTCCAAAAGAGGCATAGACACATAAAAAAGTAGATCTATCATTTCTCAAAGTTTTTGGTTGTGAAGCCTTTGTGCACATTGATAAGGAAAATAGAAAGAAGCTGGATGCTAAGTCTATGAGGTGCACATTTATTGGCTATGGCTCTGATGAGTTCGGATTTAGGTTTTGGAATCTAGGAACTAACAAGATAATTAGGAGCCATGATGTTGTTTTCAATGAAAAAGTGATGTACAGTGATCAGCTCAAGAAGCTAGATCAACCTGAGCAGAGCAATGGAGAATTGGACGAAGTGAAGGTCTAAAACGAGCTCATGGGAAAGAAAGATCATAGAAAGGAAAACACAGAGACTGACGTCGGTCATACAGGAACCGATGTTGGCCATACAGGGACCGATGATGGCCATACAGGAACTGACGTCGGCCAGGAAGGAACCGACATTAGCCAGGTAGAACTGACGACAACCAATAACAGGCCTAGAAGTGACTGAGGTCGGTCATTGTCAGAGAATTTGGGTGGACAACGTGTTGTAGATGAGTCTCAAATGCCCAACAGGAGGTCAGAAAGGGTAAGTAAACCTCCAATTCGATATTCCCCTTCATTATTCTATTTATTACTTACTGATAGTGGAGAACCAGAGAGTTTTGATGAAGTAATACAGGTGGAATCCAAGAGTCAGTGGGAGCTAGGCATGAATGAAGAGATTAATTCCTTGAAAGAGAACCAAACATGAGATTTGGTTGAGTTGCCAGCAGGAAAGAAGACACTAAAGAACAGATGGATCTACAGGTTAAAAGAAGATGAAAATGGACAGATGAGATATAAGGCCAGGTTAGTGGTGAAAGGATTTGCACAAAAACCAGGTATTGACTTTGGTGAGATTTTTTCTCCTGTTGTTAAAATGACTTCTATACAGACTGTACTGTCTTTAGTTGCTATTGAGGATTTGCATCTTGAGCAACTTGATGTTAAGACAGTGTTTCTTCATGGAGATTTGGATGAAGAAATATATATGGATCAGCCAGAAGGATTTGAAGTCAAAGGTAAGGAGAAGCTAGTGTGCAGATTGAAGAAAAGCTTGTATGGCCTCAAGCAAGCTCCAAGACAATGGTATCTGAGATTTGATAGGTTTATGACTGAGCATGTCTATAGTAGATGTCAATCTAACCATTGTGTGTATTTTAAGAGATTAGATAATGGTAGATATATTATTCTATTATTGTATGTAGATGATATGTTGGTTGCAGGATCACACATGCAGGATATCTCTGAGTTTAAGGTGAAATTAGCTCACACATTTGCCATGAAGGATTTGGGAGCAGCAAAGAAAATCCTTGGCATGAGTATTAAGAGAGACAAAAAAAATCACAGGTTGATTTTGTCTCAAGAGGATTATGTGAACAAGGTGTTGAAATGGTTCAATATGCAGGATGCAAAACCGGTAAGCACACCTATGGCTGGACATTTCAAGTTAAGTAAAGAAAAGTGTCCTAATTCACATGATGAGGTAGAGTACATGAAAAAATTTCCATATGCTTCCACAGTAGGAAGTTTAATGTATGCAATGGTTTGTACTAGGCCTGATATTACCCAAGCAGTGGGAGTTGTAAGTAAGTATATGGTCAATCCAAGAAAGGAACACTGGAAAGCAGTTCAGTGGATCCTTAGATATCTGAAAGGAACCAGTAGTAGGCACTTATGTTATGGAGGTTCAAATACTTCTCTACATGGTTATGTAGATTCAGATATGGCAGGTGATTTGGATGGCAGGAAAAGCAGCATAGGATATGTTTTCACTGTAGGTGGAACAGCGGTTAGTTGGATATCAAAGTTGCAGAAGGTTTTTGCCTTGTCAACTACAGAAGCAGAGTATATTGCAGTCACAGAGGCTAGCAAAGAGATGATATGGATGACACGGTTCATGAAAGAGCTTGGAAAGGAGCAAGAGAGTTATAGACTATACAGTGATAGTTAAAGTGCAATTCATTTGGCTAAGAATTCAGCCTTTCATTCAAGAACAAAGCATATACAGCTTAGGTACCACTTCATTAGACAGGTATTGGAGGATGGTGAGTTGAAGCTGGAGAAAATCCATACAGATAAGAATCCTACAGATATGTTAACCAAGCTAGTTATAAAGGAGAAGTTGAATCTTCATTCAAATTTCGTTGGTCTTCATGATTGAGTTGAAGATGGAGGAGCTAGAAGATGTTGCTGTATAGGTATTGGTGCAGCTGTTTATCTCCAAGTGGGAGATTGTTAGGGTATGGAGCTAAAATATTCACCCATGAGCAAGTTGTAGAGTTGCAGGCATTACACAGTCACTGGCATCAGTCAAAAGCGACTGACGTCGGTCAGGAGGAGATCAGGATCAGCCGACGTCGGCAAGTGCAAGCAGGTAGAAACCGATGTGGGTTACCTGTGGCATCCAGAATTCTATTTTCATGCATGAACAAAATGTTTGCATGTTAAGGAATGAACTGTTGGTTGTTAAGCCCGCATTTCTATTTTGAGTAGGACTGTAATTAGAGCCCTTGTTTGGAGGTGCATCTATCAGTTGTAAGTGCATGCTCATGAATATCTATAGTTATATAATAGAGATAGATCTTCATAGTTCATAGGACAATAAGACAATACTGTAGAAGTAGAATACAGATTGTATATGTGAATCAATCTAGATTGTGGAGTTGATTGTAATTGAGAGAGAGGACTCTTGAGGGAAAGAGATTTAAGAAGAGATTTGTACATCTAAGAGAGGTGTGGAGGAAAAGAAGTTTCTTCAATTGTAATTCCTTTTGTAAAGAGTTGAATACAAGTTTTTAGGGTGGTTTCTTGTATCTCTTGTTTCTTTGTTATTTCTGATTCTAGTTACTTATCTATCTGACTTATTTTCGCATATAGTTGCTTTCATATAGTAATCATATTGTTGATTGATCCCCAACATTAGACAAGATGAGTACACAAGGAATTTCCTTACTCACAGAGTTATCTGAGAAGATAGATAAAATGAGAAAAATAAAAGTAGAACTTGATGATTTCATTAATGTTATTTCTCAGGATATTGAAAGTATAAAAAAGTATCTTGATAGATGGGTGGATACGAGGAAACTAAAAATAAGCACTCTAATATCAATTGGTATCATTACTGATAGAGAATCTTACACTGAAACTAAAGAGGCATTGACATATAGGAGTCAGGTGCTTAAAGAGTTGATCAGTGACCTTGAATCTTTAAGGAAACTCAGTGAACAAAGTGATGTTATTCTTTTGCATAAATTGAAGGAGCTACCTTGCAAACTTACATCACAAGATAACTAGTTTCTTTTATCATAAGAAATGATTCAAGAATTTGAAGGTATGTTCCAAAAAGAATTTGAAGATAAGATATTTTCAATAGCCTCTATGGACAATATTCTGGATAATCAGTTAACTCTAGATAATCTGAAAACCAAGTTAACTAGTCATGCAAAATCAGTCACAGCAGTAAGAGGTGCCATAATCAGAGCTAAGATAATTGTCAAGAACATTGTTAGTCTAGACAGTATCAGGATGCAAGCAACTTTCACTGTGTATGATGCTCACATGAAGAAAGATGGGGATACAAATTGAAACTATTTTTCCTTTGGTTTAATTTCTACTTTTCATTTGTACTTTTACAATCGCTTTGGGCATTTTTACATGTAATTTTTTCATATGTAATTACATGTAAAAATATAGGAAGTCGTAAGTCAAAAAGGACTCTTATCTTTGAATAGGTCAAAGTAGTTAAGTTTTTCCTAGGAATCCTCAAGGCTTCTTCCTATAAATAAAGAGGGCCTCTATTGTGATTTTTTTCTTTTAGTTATTTGAAGAAAAACTCTACCAAAATTGAAAGGCATTTTGAGACTTTGAGCTCAAATTGTAAATCAAATTTTATCAAGTGAATGAGAAAGTAAGTGACCTTTCAAACTTTGTGTTGAAATAACTTGTGTTGTGAAGGAAATTATTCTTATGTCTTTTTCCTAATACAATCTTATCCATTTGATTAAATAAGTAGTTTGAGTGAAAATAATCTGGGAGATGTTCTAAAGTTGATTGTGGAGACTTTGTGCTACTATAATTATCTTTAGTTTGTATTTTATTGTTTTAGAATAAAATATATTAGAAAGGCTTTGAAATACTTTTATCTTTTATGATTATATACTTTGTTGTAGTTTTTGGTGAAGACTTTAGGATGCACCTAATTCTATTGTGTTCCAAGTTATAAATCAGTGAAAGAAGCAACGATAGAGTTTGCGCTCTCATGGATTTCTAGGTTGTTTAGTTAATATCAAGAAAGTTTTTCCTTTATGTTGTAAACATCATTTCTAAAAATAAATAAATGGATGATATGATCTCACCCCTGAGTTAATTTTTAGTTTATATTGGTCTATGATAGTTTATAGGGAACCTCCCCTTGCTGAGAGGAGAGATTTATCTCATTACACTATGGTTGATATAACCATTTTGCCTTCAGTTAGCTGATGACAAAATATTCACCTAAAAGTATGAACATCATAGTTGAGGTGTTTAATACCCATTCACCATTCTACCTTATTACAAACCCTCTCCCATCCTTGGATCCTCAAGACTATCTATCCAATACTGGCTATGTTAGCCCTTTTGGAAGGGGCTTGTAAGTGTATGTTAGGGTCATGTATTGAATCATGTCCTTTATTATCATATCCTTAAACACAAAAATGTCTCTTAACAACATTTAAGACCTTTTTCCATGAAACATCTCTTTATACCATTACCTATGTACCATGCTTAACCTATTGTTTGCCCATAGTTGGCTACAGGTTCTCATTGTCAAATGGGAGAGCATATAGAAATGTCTATAGGATAAAAATCCATATAATAATTTAATCTTTTGACCCTCATGTGACATCAATCTCACATTATTCTCAAGTTCACAAGAATGACACATCTCCACAGTCCTTACCCTTGCTTGGTTGTTATTTGACCCTATTGTAGGTGCATATCAGGGCTTATACTGACTGTAGGTGTTTGTGGGGGTCAATGACATCACTTTTCATCTTGAGTGGATGATATTTAGGTCATATAGGTTCACCTTCAATCATTTTAACTCTCCTACAATGGGAATAAAGTCCACTTTTCCACCTTGATGAAAATTCTCTTCTTCCTCTCAAGCCTGTAGATATTATTACATTTTTTTAGCATCTTTTAGGGCATGTTTAAGGCCTCCATCAACATATTGTCTCTCACTGTTTGTCCTTCATACTTGGCATAGACCTATTATATGCTATAGGATATAAATCCAAGCAATTATGATGCATCAAATGTCTTTGAAACTATTTTATATGATATCTCCAAAACCTAGAGGGCCTTTGTTTTGTCATTTTAGGGATTAGAGCCCTAAAACTCAGTCTTTACCTTTTAAGGGTGTTTCTCACCTTGCCAACCATTCAACACCTCAAGTTTACATTTTAAGATACCTTTTTACCTATGATGTCTATAAGGTGAGTTTGAATACTTGTCAAATATCTCAAAAGTCCTCTTTAACTCCTTGTTATACTGCTTGTAGGTGGATTTTTTGGTGCATAAATAGTGGAAAAGGTGTGATCAAGATGAAACCTTCTATGAAAGTGAGATTTAAATGTTATATCAATAATTTAAATGCATATTTATCCATATAAATATGTTATAACACATGTAAACCCTCTCACACCTTAGCATGACATAAATAATGTCTATTGTAGGTGCATATAGATTGTTATATAGGTAGGGGTATGAGGTTAGAGAAAAACATGTTTGTGGAAAACCCCAAAAAAACCTCAAATGAACTTATCAACCTCCATATTCATGATCTTCATAAAGAGACACTTGAAACAATGTACAATTCATCCTCTTCCAACATGAAAAACACTTGCAGACATATGGAGCAGAGCTGGCAGGGCATTTAATATGACTATTTGGTATGATCAAGACATGTGTATCTGGTCAAAGCATGGATCTATGAGACCAAAACATGGAAGGAGGTGGTATTTATGATATTTAAATTTGAAAAACATCATTTCCTATTTATATGAAACCTTTATATGCAATTCAAGCTCCTGTAAGTGGAAAACTAACTAAAAATGCTCATGGTGGTTTCCTCTTGCAAAGTGAGATGATCTAAAGGCTTCAAACTGAGATAAGGACTAGTCTTAGTGTTGAAAATAAGATCCATGTGTAAAAACCCTTCCTAAATAGTAGTTCCCTAATTAAACATTAGTTCCATGTGGTGTTAGTGTCCCTATTTTGGTGATAATGTCCTCTATGTATAACGATTATAAGATTTTGAGTGCACCAATGTCTGGGTATGCCAAGCCTATTTTTTCATACATGAATTATATATCTCTATATATGAACTATTTTCACTAATTTTATGTGAAAAACTTAATTATCCATGTTGTTAGGGCATCCATTAAATACAAGAAGTAAAGTGTGTCATTAGTTGGGTAGGTTGAATATCCTCAACACCTAATTGTGATGAGATCTGCCTACATACCAATACTCCAAAGAGGGATCAAGCCTAATGTAGTTCTCCCCACCTAAGTTAATTGAAGCTAGTATGAATGCTGACTTCAATGTTTTGAATGTGCTTGAGACTGTAAATTTGAGTAATCTAAGATTAGGAATGTGGTAGATGGTTATATGTATAATTAGAGAAGAATAGGGATTGGTAATTATTAACTATTATAGTCACCATTTGGTTATAACATGGATTTCAGGGTTTACTTGATCTTCATGATCTCACACCATGTTTACTAAGGGGAGTAAGATTACTATTCACCAAACACTATTCATAGTTACTATTCACAATGACTATGCATGATGATTTGGCATAGTGATGATGTGGAATAGTGTTGAGGTGGATTTTAGATGATGTGGTATGGCCCACAAGGAATATTTATGAAGAAAAGATGATATGACTATTGGTGTATGCTTTTTTGCTATGAATTTTGGATACATGGTTGCATATGCTCGCTTAGGGCTTTAGTGTTCATGTTGGTTAATTGAAAAGGTTAATACCATATTCACTAGAATGTGTTGTACATTTTCCTCGACAACCTATATATGTACCTATTCCATTTTATATTTAAAATGCAATAGTCTATAGATTATTCGTGGCTTATTTCTCTTTAGTTCATTTTTGTAGTTATGTGCTTATGTTTGCTCAGTATTGTCTTGTATAATATGCATCTCACATTGCATATTGAATCAATGTATTCACTTCGATCAGTATTCCTAGAGATCATTCTAATATGGTATCAGATCTGACTAGAATCTGAGGATTATCGAGTTTTTTTACAAGTTGTCCATTGAATTTGTCTCCTTGTTTGTTTTAGATCTAGGCTTAGCATTTTTTTCTCTAAGATTTATTTTTATTGTAGAAGCATGGCATCATAATATTTCTTGGCATTTAGATTTAATTTGATGCTTTATTTGATTTGCCACTAGCAATTTTCTTTATGGAATTGTAGAAATTAGATCTAGTTTGTGATCAATTCCTCTTTTATCAAGATCTGTCTGTAATAAGAAAGGAGATTTGATATGATTTGATATGTTTGGCATCATATTTCATTCTAGAAATCCATTTTGATATGCTCAGTTGAAGGATCTACATCCATTTTGGAGAGACATCTTAGATCTGACAAAGAGTGGTATTTTTTTATGTGGTTTTTTCACAGCTTGGCACTTATAAGACTTACGTGGACAACAAAAATTTATGAGTTCAGTTATTGAAGATTTCATTTGCTACTAGCATCTTCTTTTTTGTATTTTTTTGTAAGTAGGCACCATTCTCTCTGTAGATCTGCCTTTGTCAGATCTGAGTTTGGTGTATTAATCTAGAGATAGGCATTTAAAATTAGACATTGGCATCCTTCTTTGCTAATTCTATCACTTTTTCTAGCATTGGTATATCTTTATGGATAAGATATGTTGGTATTTCTATTATTTTGACCTACATCCAAGGAGAAGAGAACCTATTTCTATTGTTAGGTGTTGAAAACAAAAGATAACTTGGTGTTACAGTAGTGAGAGGCATTGCAATAGGAAAGAAAGGCATTGGAGCCTTTGGCATCACACTCTATTGCATGGTCTTTCATTAGATCTGTTGTGTAGCTATGTTCCACCTTGGTGTCATCATTTTTATTGGAAAAGTGTGTTTTTTCTAAATTATTGCTGGAAATTTGGCATATTCCACCTTGGTGTCCCATTTTTGGTGTCTTTTCTCCTTGGTGGGCCCACACTCAACTTTCATCTCACATATTGGTATTTGCTTATTATATTATACCTATAATTACTTTATTAACCTTCTACAACATCATTTAGTTTGTTGAAAAGGAAATTTATTTGAGAATATTTAAAAGAAAGCATTTTTTGAGTCTTGTAAAGCTTGTATCTTTGCTTGATGAATATGAAGTTGAAGCTTGGATAGGCAGAGGCCTGAATCCCCCTCAAAATACCAAACCACTTTATTCTAGACTTTGATCTGGTTCCAACGAGTGGAATATTTCACCTCTCCCAAGGGTATTTTTTAATCATTTAGCGTAATTTTTTTAAAAAATGGGTTATTAACAGGAATTTATTTCATTAATATCTTGTAAATGGTAGCTCAAAATTGAGTGTCATATTTTTTAAAAGTGATTATTTCTCAATTTCCCACATAGCTAGGCCATTTGAATTATAAAATTCACTAAATTATAAAGTGCCAGAATTTGGGGGCGTTACTTGACTAGTGAAAGGGGGATTGTCATTGTGTTGGTTCTTATCTGCACATGTTCTCTTTTTCACATGCTTTTTGCATCATGGTTAACACTTTTTGGGGTTAATTGTAATCATGAAATGAGATAAAGTTCCACTTTTAGGGCTTCATCATGGATATATTCTATAAATCTATTGTAAGGCTAACTTCAGAGAGCTATTTATCTTGGAAGCAATGGATAAAGAATCACTGCCTAGAGAAAGATCTACTACCTTAAATCCTAGGACTTGTTCCTAAAACGACTACCTATAAACAAAAAAATTCATGGTTTAACAATAATGGCATGGTCTATGGTCTAATATGTCTAACTATATCTAAGGATACTTTGCATCATATTGAGCATACTCAGTACCCTTTCACTACATGGACCATCATCCAGTAGTTGTATGGAAATATTAGATCTTCATCTAAAATTAATGCTTCTTTGGATGACCAAGTACCTACTAAGATCCTTGATGCCTCTTCTTATGTGAACACATCCTCATTGGATGATCAGTTCATATGGTTGACATACATTGGCACCCCATCTATTGTTGAGTACACTTTACATCCTCTTTCACCCATTGCTACTTTAGAGTTGCTTCATCAAGAGATTTTAGTGATTCTATGCAGTAGGACATACACTGTCTTAAAGGCTTAACATTAAGCGATGATCTCTTGATAGGGGTTTCAAACTTATTTATGGAGAATCATATTGTAGACATGGATGACACATATGAGGGTTTACTCTCTTGTTTGATGAAAACCTCATAACAGTTGTTGTTACATCATCATCATCTTTTGATCTTGTTCATTAGTCATTTCTACATGGTCCTAGTTTTTCACCTACTTATTTGATCAGTCATGTGCCTATTTGGATTATGGTATCTTCATCTATGGACATAGGGACATTTGAGAATTTTTTAGAGGCACATTTGATGATCTTTCTTCCCTCATATTCCTTTTCATAATGGGGAGATTATTTTCACTTTCTATAGTTTCATTTCTTCTTAAAGGGAGGAATGTTGTTTGACATAATTGGATCATCTTCAGCATTTAGTTTTAGGCATCTACTATCATTGCAAGAGGATCTCATCTTTTGAGGGGGCTTCTTAGTTCCTTATTTCCTTCTCTCTCTATTATAGGGAAGTGTACTCTCTTTTGTGGGGGGGGACTTCTCTTTTTTTTTGGGGGGGGATTCTATGTATATGGGTATTTCATCAAGCTTATTGTTGGGACCTATTTTTTGTATTGTTGGGTGAATATTTTATCGACCAGCTAACTGATGAGCAAAATAAGTTCTATCACCATCGCAATAGGGAGATTGAATAGCCAGATGTGCATTTTTACTACATCAAAAGGGAATAAATCTCTCCTCTCATCAAGGGGAGGTTCATTATTAAGTATTCAGAGCTATTTACTATATATATATATATATATGCAAAAAATAAGACACAAGGGTAGGACAAACCATCCATCTCTCTTTTTTTAGAGATGATGCTACCAAATAAAGGATAAATCCTGGGAAACACTGAAGGCACTTCTCTTCTTTTAGAAGTATTCTTGCATGAAACAGTAGGAGTCCTATCAAGGAACAAGTAACTGGTAACCAAGGTACAAAGTAACCAACAATCTAAGATGTAGCACAAATTCTCCACCTTAACTACCCAAAAAAGAGATACAAAGAATAATGGGGGAACAAAATCATCCCAAGGTCCTTTACATAGGAAAAAGAAAATATGAACACACTAAAGGTACTTATGTGGGCACAAAGTCGTCCCACACTTGGTCTTCAGGACACCTTCCTAACCACTTCCACTAGTTTTGCTTGTTAGATCAGATAAACAAGAATGCTTCTAGGAAATAGACATATGAACAATTCCCTAAATAACACAGGCTATTTCTAGCACAAAGTCTAAAAAGGTCACTTGCTTTCTTATTCAAATGAAGAAAAATGATTAACAATATGAGCTCAAAGTCTTAGTAAATGCCTTTCAATTTGGGCAGAGTTTTGCTTCTATAGCAAGAAAAAGATCGTTGAAACAATCAGAGAGATTACAATTTATAGAGGTCAAGAGAGGTTTGGCATGTTTGTCCCATGGAGTAGCTCATGCTACGCATGCAATGCTTTGAATGCACTTTTAGTTCTATATTTTAACTCAACTGTTCTCCCCTAAAACTAGATGATCTTCTTAGTTCCCTCTCTTGATTACACCATTGTTCACTTTGCCTTTATTCCCAAATAAATCATGTCTTTTAAGGGCTCAATTAATCTACATCCACATTTCTAGGCTCAAGAGATCTATCAGATCTAACACTATGTTGATACTCTAGATCTTTCATATTGTTTCCTCCGCTTTGCAACAATTAGGGATCTCACACTTAAGTCTGCAAAAATCAATAGACACTTCATTACCACCAATTTGGCATCCTTAGGTTTGTCATCATTTGAATGCCAATCAACTAATTGATTGCCCCTAATTTGATGGCTGTGGGTCTGTCATCCTTCTTGGAAAAATATCTCATGCGTGGATATTTCTAGTTCTTTTCTTCATTGTCCCTCCTTTTTTGGCTATTGAATCGGGTCCTTAAATTTCCTCTCTATTATTTTGTCACTTTTTACTAAAAAATTGACACATGGTAACATCCACTTTGAAATAGGTGAGGACATACAGTAGCTTCCACTGCTATAAGAGGCTTTAGAAACATTTTTTTATGAGTTCGGTGGAAGATGACATGTGGTAGTCTCTATTGTGCTTTAGCGGCCTTTGAAAACACTCGAGACTTATTTTAGATTCATGCAGATGATAACATGTGGCAGCCTCCACTGCACTTTTAAAAATGATTAGGAGAAGCTTAGAAACTTGTTCAAAACTTGAATGTAGACCCGTGTCACTCTCCACAGAGTTATAAATGAATAGGTGGCAGCTTCCATTTATCTTTGGAGAGTCAGGCAGATGACAACACATAGCACATTCTGCTTACTTCAGTAGCTCACTGGGGGCCCACCACAGTCTTTATGAAAATAAGAAGTAGGAGGGAGAAATTGAAGAGATTGACACTTGTCAGCTTCCACCAAACTTTGCAAGAGACACGTGGCATGTTCTATGGCTTCTTGAGGGTAGAGTATACAGTGTCCTGACAGATGACACTTTGTGGCTTCCGCAAGACCTTGAGACTTAGATAAAAACTCGTGTAAAAAGAAATACCCACACGTTAAACTTTAGAACTGTTGAAACTTTAAAGCTTCAGATGGAGACACTTGGAAGCTTCTGACAAGCTTTAGCAAGGATAGGTGGCGTATTCCATTGTGATGAGAAACAAAGTGCAATGGGGCTCAGCAGATGACATGTGGTAGCTTCTGCTTGATTCATTATTTTCAAGGTACTCCTTTGAACCATTTTGATTAAACCAACCAATTGAACCAACTTTGGTTCAATGGTTCAACGGTTCATTCCTTTGTTTCACTCATTCAATTGACCACTCGAACCAACCACTTTGAACCCTGTTCGATGAACCTTTGAACCCTGTTTGTTGAACGTTTGAACCCGTTGAACTTGTTAAACCTTTAAACCTATGTTCATTGAAACTTTGAACCCTATTCATTGAACCTTTGAACTCGTTGAACCAAAATGGTTCAAGGTTAAACGGTTCAATGGTTCAATCCTTACTTGAAGCTACCGATGGACTCTTTTTGGTTGAACCAATCCTGAAAATGTCTAAGTGTTGGAAACTCACCCCTTTTGATTGAACTCGTCTGAAGAAGCCATTGAAATAGTTAAACTTGCTAATGTCAAGCATGTTGAGTCCATAGAAACATATCTGTAGAGTTTGTAGATTTTTAGAAAATCTTGAAAAGTGAGGAACTTGAAAGCTCAGAAGAAATTTTGAAAAGGGAAAAGGCAAATTTGGTCTTGCGAGACCAAAATGGCTCATATGTTGTCCTAAAAAGAGTGACATTTTTTTAGGGACAACAACTGGCTCCTATTAGGGAACTTCCTTCAGATGAGAACTTGGAACAACTAAGGGGAGTAGAAACTAGAATCTCCAGTGCCTTGAAATGTGCCATTGGGCTACAGAGTCATGCTACCCAAAAAGAAAGGTGACAAAAATGAACAACAATGAAAAGCACATAAACTAAACAAAAATACATATGTACAAACAATTTTATCTGATACTTCAAGAGTTGAAGTGCTTCAGATGCTGCCCATTATGAGGCAGAGAAAAGGGTGTGCCATCTTGATATTTCAATAGGAAGCTATTTTCACCTTTGAGCTCATGGATAGTAAAAGGGCCTCTCCACAGGGAATCAAATTTTCCATGCATTCCCTTTGGTTCTCTTCTCTTGTCCTATAGCAGGACTTGATCTCCTATTTAGAAATCTTGGCTCTTTGCTTTCTGGTTGAAGAGTTTCTTCACTAGGCTTTGATGGACTATGATTTGGTCTGCCACTGTAGTTCTCTACTCTTCTAGTTTAGTCAGGCACATGATTCTCTTATCAAGGGCACTTTCATACATTTGATCTTCAATTTCCTTAACCAATTTTAATGCTAGCAATTCCAAGGTGATTGATATCTCAGCATTGACACCATAAAGAAGTTGGAAGGAAGACATACCCATTGCCCTTTTGGGTGTAATTCTGGCTACCCACAAAGCATCAACCAATGCTTTGTGCCATGTTCTTTGGTTGTCATCAACCAGATTCTTGATGATAGTCACCAGGTTCTTATTACTTGATTTAACTTGTCCATTCCCTTGTGGAAAGTAATCAAATGAGTGGGAGAGTGTAATTCCATAGTAGAAATAGAATTGAGTGATCTCCTGGGAAGTGAAACAAGCTGCATTTTTAGTGAAAATATTAGTTGGGACCCCAAACCTGGAAATGATGTTCTCCTTCAAGAAATTTCACACTATTTCTGAAGTAGCATGCTTGGTTGTAATTGCCTCCACCCACTTGGTAAAGTAGTCTATGGCAGTGAGGACATAATCATGTCCATCGCTTGAAAATGGGTTTACAACACCAATAAAATTGAGGCCCCATTGCTGAAATGGTTCTTCTATAACCACTAGCTTGAGAGGCAAGGCAAATAACTTGGGTCTTCCAATAAACTGCTATCATGGTTCACATTTCCTTACCCACTTGTATGCATCTTGAAAAAGAGTAGGCCAGTAATATCTAGCTCAAAGGATCTTATGGGCAGTCACAAGAGTAGAAAAATGTCCTCCACAAGCCTGATTGTGGAAGGATCTCAAAGGTTGGCTTTGTTGATCCTTGTCCACGCAGTGAAGGAACACTCCATCAAGGCCCTTCTTATACAGGCCATTGTCCCAAAGGACAAAATTGGCAGCTTTCAACTTGATAGTCCTTCTCTTTTTATAAGATAGGTGAGCGAGACATTCACCATAAGTAAGGAAATGAGCAATACCTGAATACCACTCATCAGTGGTAGAGACAAAGAGGACTATTGGCACTTCTAATTCTTTTGATTCTTGATGCTCTATTCCTTCTAGCTTATTGTCAGTAATTAATTAGCATAAGCCTTTTCCACAAACTAGATTTATTGGTTTGATGAGTAGATCAAACTCCTAAATCTTTGTAACCCAATTACCTCTTTTCATCCCAAACTCCTACTTAGTTAGTATGGATTTGACTGTTGTGTCAGGAACCAAGGTAGTAGTATGTGAATTCAAGATGTAGGAGCATAAATGCTTTACTACCTTCACCACTGCATAAGCATGCTTTTCCATATTTGAGTACTTCAACTCATGAGCTTTGAGAGGACAGCTCATGAATGAAATGGGAGACTCCATACCTTCTTTATTATGTTGAACTAAAATCACTAAAAGCATGTGTTTTAAAGCATAACTATACATAGTAAACTCTTTGTTATAGTATAGACAAACCAAAATTGGGGTGTGGGCAATGGCAGTCTTGATATCTTTAAATGTTGACTTTCCTTCATTATTCTAGCCGAAGGTGGGCTTTTCCTTCATCATATTTATAATATGTCTAGTCTTCTCAGCAAACTTGGGGATGAAGCTTTGTAAGAAATTCACCTTTCCAAAGAAAGAGTGAACAATAGTCTTACTTGTAGGCAATGTAAGTGCTTGGATAGTCTTGACTCTATCTGAGTCAATCTTTATGCCTCCTTTGGACACAATGTGTCTGAGAAGTTTCCCCTCTGTTACTCCAAAAATTGACTTTTTGGGGTTCAAGGAAATGCCCTTCTGACGGTAGTGTTCTAGCACTTGTTACAAGTGGCGCACATGATCTGGGTGATGCTTAAAAAAATAGTCAAGTCATCAAGATAAAATACAATGAACTTACCCATCTCATCCTTGAAAGTGAGGTCCATTGCTCTCTGAAAGGTGGCACCAGTGTTTATCAAGCCAAAAGGCATTCTCTTATAGGCAAAGGTGCCCCAAGGTGTGGTGAACATAGTTTTATGCTGGTCTGCTTCACCATCTTCAACTTGATTGTATCCTGAGAAACTATCTAGCATTGATAACATCTCTGAACCACTCACTATCTAAAGCACTTGATCCATGATTGGCAAAGGATAGTTATCCTTCAATGATGACTGATTCAAATTCCTAAAATCCACACAAAGGTGAATTTTGCCATTCTTCTTCCTTATAGGCACTACGTTTGCAATCCATGTGGAATGATGGATTTGGAAAATGATCCTAATATTTAACATCTTTTGTATCTCAGATAGAATAGTACCCGATATCTTTGTATTGTACTTCTTGGGTTTTTGCTTATAAGGCATCGAGTTAGCCTTTAGAGGAATGTCATGTCAGATTTCATCAGGCCTGAGTGACTTCAAGTCATCATAGGAGTATGTTAAGATGTCCATGTACTATCTGAGTAGAGAAGTGAACTTGAATCTTTCCTCAGGAGTGTAGCACTTCTCAATGTTCACCATCTTGGGATATTCCTTGGTACCCAGATTTACTTGATCAAACCCCTGAGAAGAGCTTGTCTCCATTTGCTGCTATTTGATGAATCTGTCATGCTTATCAAATAGTTTCTCAAGGGAAACCAAGCCTTTGGGAATCTTATTCCCTTTAAGTTGCATGAACTTTCCATCTATGCTTGAACTTGATCCAAGGGTCAGTTTGGGGTCTTAAGGTTTACTACCTTCAAAATGCAACCATTCAAAACTATCTTTTTGCTCCAAGAAAGCAATGATTTGGTTGTCATTGTTAAACACCTGCTAATGACTGACATTATTAGGTACACTTGGTCAAGAGACTAGTTCAATAGTGTACCTATCTCCTTTGAAATCTAAGTGGGGAACCAAAAGAGTGCCTGAGATAGCCAAAGCATCAACTCTATCATTAAATTCCCTGGGGACTACAGAGATGTTAAAATCATCAAAGTTTTCAATTTGGTCCCAGACTAGATTGTAGTAATGGCACAATCACTCATTTTTGGTCTGATATAGGTTTCTTACTAGACAAACCTTTAGCTCAACATCTCCTTTAGCATGAAGAAGCTTGATACCTTTGTCCTGAGCAGCCTTTAATCCATGCAACATGGACTCATACTCAGTTGTGTTATTAGTGTTGTTGAATTACAACTTGTAAGATGAAGGAAAAATATCTCCTTGAGGAGATATCAACACAACCCCAGCTCCTGAACTGGTAGAGGAGCAACTGCCATTGAATTCAAGGATCCATACCTCATTAGACACTAATTTTTCTTTGGATTCTTCCTCGTTTTGAGGTGGAGATTCTTCCATAGTTCCAGCTGAACTAACCTTTAGGTTGTCACCTTTGAGAGCTTCAATAGGTGTTTCATGAACTTCTTCTATGGACAAAAACTAGTTACCCATGCCTAAAGATTCAAACAAAATTTGAGCTTTAGGTGCTGATGATTGGGTGACCACATACTTTGTTTCCTTTTCAAGAAGCAATCTTTTCATGACGCCTTTGACTGGAATTATTGCCTCAGACAATTCCATGTTTAATTCACCACCAACATCTTTGCATAAATTCTAGCCAAGAAGGATGCCATTAGATGCTGGGATGTCAGCCACCAAGACAGTCATCTTGATTCTTTTGTTTGGGAACACTACAAATGCAAATTGGGCATCCTTAATTTGCCCCAATAATGGTACTTTCTTGTTTTCCATGGAGAAGCATCTACCAAACATCCTGGTTAATGTAAGGTCAAGGGATTCAACCACTTTGGCAGGCATGACATTGTCTAAAGCTCTAAAATCAATGATACAATTAATCAGCCGATACCCATTTATCAGTAGGGAGACATAAAAAGGCTCTATTTCCCTGAGAGTAGTAGGAGGAGCAATGACAAGATTGTTTGGGATAGACATGTTCCTTGGGGGATCATGATTTGCTTTCTTAGCTTCTTGTCTTACTGGGATGGTTTAGTTCTTCACACATTGCACCAATTTATCAACTGATTAGGGTTAGACTGTAGGAATTCAAATTTAGACATTTGAAATTTGGATTTCTTTATATGATCAATAATGTCAAATGTCTAAAATGAACTAAGAATAGAGGATGAGAGCTCATCCTTTTGATTCTTGGCAGGGGGAGAATTGGACTACAGATTTGAAGTAGAAGGTACATGGGTATTTGTTGTACTTATCTTTCTTGCAGTCACTACATATTTTGGCTAGAAGGGCAGAGTATTTCCATGCTTAGCAATTGAGATTGATATTTGAGGTCTCTCCTCTATCTTCTCTTTATCATCTTTCTGAGCTAATTGATTCTTAGACCGGGTGAACACAGCATATGATCCCTCCATTGCATTACCTTCACTTCTGGGTTCATCTTGATAGTTCAAGAAACCAATGTTAGAGTCGCCAGCTAATTCTTCTTCTTCCTTAGTGAAGAGATTAACATCATCTTTAAGATTCAACTCAGGCTGGAATAAAAAACTTGAATCAACTTTAAGATATCTAACCACTGAGTTGGCTGGAGGTGCTTTAATGGCAAGGTTCCTCAGTGGGGTAGGAAGATGATTTGGTTGCCCTTGACCCCTGGCAGCATTGCCTTAGTATGCTTGATTTTGGAATGTTCTCCTTGGGATATCTCTGTATGCAGGAGTAGATGATGTCCCTTGGGCCATTTGTCTTTTGAGAGCTAGCAATTCATTTTCCAACTTTTGCACCATGGGATTAGTAGTGGTTGTAGATGAGTAATCAGAAGATGAGGAATATTTACCTCTATTTGGATCTCTCTTTATCTTCCCAGCCAAGATAAGGTCATCTTCTACCTCTGTAGCCAAGTCTTGAGCTTCAACAAGGTCTATCTGGCTAGCACGTCTTAGTAAAAAAACTCACTTCAAGCAGTTGTGAGTTGATGAAGAAGCACTTGAGGTTTCAGGGGTCAGTTGAGTGATTGCAAGGATCCTGTTCCTCAACTTATCAAATTTGGCTATGAAATCTCTCATTGGTTCATGAGGTTCCTTCTTCATTTGTGTGAGCTAGGCCAGAAGGGCATGTGTATCTTTTGTAAGTTTGAATCTGGCTTCAAACTTGGCTTTGAGTGTGTCCTAGTCAGTCACTAATCTAGCCTACATATGATAGAACCAATTTACAATAGTACCTTGCAATGTCTCCATGAACAGTCTGACTGCCATGTCCTCAAATTCTATGCCTATCACACCACAGGCTATGTTGAAGGCTGCAATGTGTTCATCAAGGTGAAGCTTTTCATCACCAAAGAATTTGGAGAAATTCTTCTTTAAACTATGTGGAAGCTCATGCAAGGGTGGAATAAGACTGAGTGGGCCAAAAGAGTTACCCTAAGGGCCTTGAACTACCATGAGTTGATTATTAAAAGTAGGGATAACAAATATAGGTGGTGTATGTATAGACAAAGTTCTACTAATAGTAGAAAAAGTAGCTCTACCTTGTGTTGGTGACCTGGTGTTGGTAGGAGGAAGACTCCTAGTTCATTGAAGGTGAGGTTGTGGAGGAAACAACTCAAAATTGCTCTACTACACCAACTCAAAAATAGGGTCAACAACACCTTGGGTTCTCTAGCTTCTAGTATAGTGTGAAGTTGCCAGATTATAGAACAAAAATAGGAAAGAACTGGTCCTTCTTTAGCTTGAAACTTGAGGCTTCAAATTGTGCGCTATGTCCCTAATGGAGTCACTAAAAAACTATTGGGTGAATATTTTGTCGACCAGCTAACTGGTGAGCAAAATAGGTCCTATCACCACAACAATAGGGAGATTGATCAGCTAGATGTGTAGTTTTACTACATCAAAAGAGAATAAATCTCTCCTCTCATCAAGGGGAGGTTTCTTATTAAGTATTCAGAGCTATTTGCCATATATATATATACAAAGAAAATAAGACACAAGGGTAGGACAAACCATCCATCTCTCTTTTTTCAAAGATGATGCTAACAAATAGAGGAGAAATCCTGGGAAATACTAAAGGCACTTCTCTTCTTTTAGAATTATTCTTGCAAGAAACAGCAGGAGTCCTTTCAAGGAACAAGTAATTGGTAACCAAGGTACAAAGTAACCAGCAATCTAAGATGCAGCATAAAGTCTCCACCTTGATTGCCCAAGAAAGAGATACGAAGAACAATGGGGGCACAAAGTCATCCCAAGGTCCTTTACATAGGAAAAAGAAAATATGAACACACTAAAGGTACTTGTGGGGGCACAAAGTCATCCCATAATTAGTCTTCAGGACACCTTCCTAACCACTTCCACTAGTTCTACTTGTTAGATCAGATAAACAAGAATGCTTCTAGGAAAAAGACATACGAACAATTCCCTAAATAACATAGGTTATTTCCAGTACAAAGTCTGAAAAGGTCACTTGCTTTCTTATTCAAATGAAGAAAAATGATTAATAATTTGAGCTCAAAGTCTCAGTAAATGCCTTTCAATTTGGGTAGAGTTTTGCTTCTATAGTAGGAAAAAGATCCTTGAAACAATCAGAGAGATTATAATATATAGAGGTCAAGAGAGGTTTGGTGCATTTGTCCCATGGAGCAGCTCATGATGTGCATGCAATGCTTTGAATGCACTTTCAATTTTGTATTTTAACTTGATTGTTCTCCCCTGAAACTGGACAATCTTCTTAGTTCCCTCTCTTGATTACACCGTTGTTCACTTTTCCTTTATTCCCAAACAATTCATGTCTTTTAAGGGCTCAATAAATCTACATCCACATTTCTAGGCTCAAGAGATCTATCAGATCTAACATTGTGTTGATACTCCAGATCTTTCATATTATTTCCTCCACTTCACAGCAATTAGGGATCTCACACTTAAGTCTACAAAAATCAATAGACACTTCATTAACACCAATTTGGCATCCTCAGGTCTGTCATCATTTGAAAGCCAATCAGCTAATTGATTGCCCCTAATTTGATGGTTGTAGATCTGTCATCCTTCTTGGAAACATATCTCATGCGTGGATATTTCTAGTTCTTTTCTTCATCATCCCTCCTTTTCTAGCTGTTGAATTAGGTCCTTAAATTGCCTCTCTATTCTTTGGTCACTTTTTTCTGATAAATTGACACATGGTAGCATCCACTTTGAAATAGGTGAGGACATGTGGTAGCTTCCGCTATTATTAGAGGCTTTAGAAACATTTTTTTATGAGTCTGGCAGAAGATGACATGTGGCAATCTCCGCTACACTTTAGCGGCCTTTGAAAACACTCAGGACTTATTTTAGATTCACGTGAATGATAACACATATCAGTCTCTGTTGTGCTTTGAAAAATGCTTAGTAGAATCTCAGAAACTTGTTCAAAACTTAGATGCAGACACGTGTCACTCTCCACAGAGTTATAAATGAACAGGTGGTGGCTTCCATTTTTCACTGGAGAGTCAAGCAGATGATGACACATGGCATGTTCTACTTACTTCAGTAGCTCACTAGGGGCCCACCATAGTCTTTATGAAAATAAGAAGCAGGAGGGAGAAATTGTGGAGATTGACACTTGTCGGCTTCCACTAAACTTTGCAAGGGACACATGGCATGTTCCATGACTTCTTGAGGGTAGAGTATATAGTGTCTCAGTAGATGACACTTGGTGGCTTTTGCGAGACCTTGAGACTTAGACAAAAACCCAAGTAAAAATAAATACCTGCAGATTGAACTTTGGAACTATTGAAACTTTGAAGCTTCAAATAGAGACACTTGGAGGCTTTCGACAAGCTTCAGTAGAGATAGGTGGCATATTTTATTGTGATTAGAAACAAAGTGCAATGGGGCTTGGTAGATGACATGTGGCAGCTTCTTCTTGATTCATTCTTTTTGGGGTGCTCCTTTGAACCATTTTGATTAAACCAATTGATTAAACCAACTTTGGTTCAACAGTTCATTCCTTTGTTTTGCTCATTCAATTGACCACTCGAACCAACCACTTTGAACCCTATTCATTGAACCTTTGAACCCTATTGATTGAACCTTTGAACCCGTGTTCATTGAACCTTTGAACCCTATTCATTGAACCTTTAAACCCTGTTCATTGAACCTTTGAACCTGTTGAACCAAAATGGTTCAAGGTTCAATGGTTCAATGGTTCAATCCTTACTTGAAGCTTCTGATGGACCCTTTTTGGTTGAACCAAGGCATTGAACCAATCTTGAAAATGTCCAAGTGTTGCAAACTTGCCCCTTTTGATTGAACTCATCTGAAGAAGCCATTGAAATAGTTGAACTTGCTAATTTCAAGCATGTTGAGTCCATAGAAACATATCTGTAGAGTCCGTATATTTTTGTAAAATCTTGAAAAGTGAGGAACTTGAAATCTCATAAGAAATTTTGAAAAGGGAAGAGGCAAATTTGGTCTTTCCAGACCAAAATGGCTCATATGTTGTCCCAAAAAGAGTGACATTTTTTTGGGGGACAACATGTATCATCACCTAATTAAGCTATGCTTATAGGGAGTGTTGGTGTATGCCTTTTTCTTATGGGTGTTGGCTACATGGTTGCATATGTTTGCTTAGGGTTTTAGTGTTCATTTTGGTTACTTGAAAAGGTTAATATCACATTCACTGGAATGTGTTGCACCTTTTTCTCAACAACCTATATATGTACCTATTCCCTTTCATAGTTAAAATGCAATAGTGTGTGGATTATTCATGGCTTATGTATCTTTGGTTCATTCTTACATTTTTATGCTTATGTTTGCTCAATATTGTCTTATAAAATATGCATCTCATATTGCATATTAAATCAGTGCATTCACTCAGATCAGTTTTCTTGGAGCTCATTCTGATATGACAAGAGTTGGGTACCATTTTTTGGTGTCACATGGTGGTGGGTCTCCAATTCAAAAGTAGGAAGCATCTTTTGACCTTGAACATGTGAGGATAAGCATTACATTGTTGATCACTATGTAACACATGTGAAGGTGGGGAAAATTTTATAATTCACATGGAGGTGGTGGATCTTGTCCCCCTTGACACTCTTATTTTTGACTCCTTTTTGCACATGAAGATAAATACCACTATTGATCACTATGCATGAAATAATGTGGCACATTTTTTACTCTTTCATTCAAGCTTCTCCCTCCTCTCTCCCTCCTCATGTATTTTTTATATAAGGATGTTGAATCCTTTGTAATTGTAATTCTTGGCAAGTTTGGAATTCCTTTGAATAATAATGGAGCTAGTTTTTGCCTTCTCATGGTTTGTATTTTGTGTGTATTTTATGGGTTATTGATGTTCTTCTCATGGTGAAGTTTTTTTTTCCTTTGATTGTATCCAATTTCACTTCACCTCTATGTAAGTGAACTCTCTTTTATAGGTCATAGTTTGTGTAGGCTTATGTTTTATACATGTTTAGTTGTGGTGATGAATGCTTCCCCTCCAAATTATTTCTATAGATCTCTCTACCTCTATATGAAATACTTATTCTATAAATTTAAATAGTGGTTTGTCTATGCCATTAGTTCTATTAAACTTCATTATGTATGCTTAATAAAGTCAAGGATCACATTTTTTAGTACATCACATCTTTTTTAGTCTAGTTTCCTTTTATCCCTTTTCTTTGCAGTAATAGAGTTAGTGTTAGATTAGGTGTAGCATCAAGGGAACCAACCCTCTCTAAAGATTCACTCCACCTTGATCTAAAAGATTTTTAATTCACTAGTCTTCATCGGTCATAGTTGTAGAAGGCCAGCTATGGAAAGCATAACTGATGGGGTCCACTCTTATTTCAAAAGGGGATCTAATCATCATGGTATATTAATGAAAATTTAATATTTCCAATTACATTATAGTTTATACCATATTATTTTTTTCATTCTCGTGTTGACAAGTGGAAATATTGGAGAGGTCCATGTAGAGGGTCCTTAGGCCACCATTTCATGCTCTATTTTCCAAGTCATGGTCAAGAAACATGGATATGTTGAGTTTAAGCTCTAAGGTGAGCTTGAGATCAAGTCTAAATGCTAGCTCATAGCCTAAGTAACAAGCTCTACTTTCTAATGAATTACCAATGCATCCGATTGACATTGATTAAGTTTGTTCAAGATCCTATTTTCTAACTGAGTTGGGATCATTTAAATCAATCGAAATAAAAGGCACATGAGACATGGCCACAACCATGAGTTATATGGTAGACGTAAGGTTATTTCAAGCCTTTATAACCCTTTCATCTTGTGAATGTGGGATTATTATCCCCTTTACAAGATGTGGAAGTGTTGGATAAGGGATTCAAACCCTATTGGTAAAATTCATTGGAATGGCTCAATGAAGATTTATAATATGATTTTTAATTGCATGCAGCTCTAACAATAATCATGTATCAACTCATCTAGAAAAATTGATGTAAATTATTATAATCTAGGAATGGATTTTCTTTAATTATTAAACAAACTCAATGTGTCTCCTATTTTGCATAGTTAGAGAAGATAAAAAAGATTACACTATTGTTATTATTACTAAGATCAAGGATCATCTAAAAAACCTTTAATAGTAAGACACACGAACTAAATATCTAGTTTTGGTATTTCTTATTCTACTTTTACTTATGCCTATTTTAGATTACTGGGCATGTTCAATAATTGTAATGATTAGTTTTAAATAACTTTTTTCTCAAAAAATTGGGCCTCCATTATGTTTGTCTATTGTACTTTGATTTGTAATTTTTAAAATTTATGTAGCATCTTAAATTTAAAAAATAAATTATTGGAAATATGTTGTATATATTTCATTGACTTGGTAACCATGGTTTTGGTACCCATGGTTTTTGTTTCCATGGTTTTGGGACCCATGGTTTTGATACCCATATTTTTGGTAACCATGGTTTGGTACCCATGGTCTGGTACCCATAGTTTTGGTATCGATGGTATTGAGACCCTTGGTTTTGGGACCCTTGGTTTAGGTACCCATGGTTTTGGTACCCATGGTTTACCTATTGATGTGGCTATATATACTCACACATAAAATAGGGAAAAAATAGAACTTGGTAGTTCATTATTCAATTGTAAATGATTAAGTTAATGCAATAAAGGAATTACTATGATGAGTTTTTTACCCAAAAAGATTTTTCCAGGTGAAATCATGTGTACTATTTAATCTTGTATAGATTCCATTAATTTTCTCTTGTTAACTAAAAAATTATCTTCGTATTGCTTCTCTTATTTTAGTTTATCACATATATTTTCTCTTAATATGATATCAAACCTAGGTGTTAACTTTGTGTGAAGATTTAAAGGTATTTGTAACCTAGTATAAACTATTGTTTGAGTAGGATATTTGTGTGGAATTTTTTTTTTTGAGTAAAGGATAATGATGAGAAGCACAAGGATGGAGATTTAAAAATTCAACGGTCAACATTTTTATTTGTGGAAGCTCAATATGGAAGATCTTCTTGTGGACATAGATCAATGGGCTATTGTATTAGGAGTGCAACCTATGGGTATGAAGTTATAATATTGGTAAAATATCATTAAGAAGGCAAAGAGTTCAATCATATTGTATTTGTCAAATTCAATTTTGCTAAATGTCTCAATGGAGAAAAATTCTAAATATCTATTGGAGGATTTGGGACTTTTTATTGATGGAATTGTTCACCATTAAAGATTGGTTGTTCGAACACATGTGCTCAAGCTTGAAAATGTAGAAGTAAAGAGAGAACCCTATTGTTGAAAATGAAATAAAACATGAGTGTAATGAGATAGATTGTATTTAGAATTGATCGAATATAGTTTATAAGAGAGGTACTTTATAGGTAAGAGAGAGGCATAAAGCCACATACATTTGGAAATGTGAACACATGTTAGTTTCCAAATAAATAGTAAGCACCATGTGCAACATGTTAATATTGGTTACTAGATTATTAGTACAACAATACCAACCATGTTGAATCTAATTTACACATGTGTGCATGAAACTTAATGACCTCAATATTAAATTGAAGTGACCTAATTATTACACATAATTAAGTTATACACAATGTATGAAAAACTATTAAAATGGAATAAAAACTTAAACTAACATCCCCCCCTTAAGTCAAGATTAGGTAGGTTAAATAATTGGGTCCCTACAACAAGGCCTAATAAGGCACTCAAGTATACAATTAATCCCCCCATAATAATAAATAATCATTGAGGACTAAAAATCCCCCAAAGAAGAGAATGCAAATGAAGATGATTGATCTTGGTGAAGGGTTTGGTGAAAATTTCAATAATTTACTCTGTATTCTATAAATAAAAAATATCAAAGACCTATTCATGAATGATCTCCCAAATAAAGTGCATATGAATCTCATTGTGCTTAGTTTGTTGATGTTGGACTAGATTCCTATAGATTTTTATGGTACTCTAGTTCTCACAGAAGATGATTGGGGGTCATTTAAACTAGATAACAAACTTAGTAAGAATAGGTTAAAGTTGAATATACTATGTAATGACATTAATAACTAATTTTTACTCAACCTCCATAGATTGTAAATAAATTGCATTCTACTTCTCATCAGACTAATAAATTAGATATGAACCAAGGGAGAAATTTTATACATAAGTAAACTTGCGATGTTGAATAATACTAGCATGGTATGAATCTATGTACCTAACTAAGTCAATATCAATACCTGATCCATATTGAATCACAAAAATTATGAGTACCCTAAATGTAGTCGAAAATCCCCTTGACTACCTTTCAATGTAACTCTTTTAGCATTTTCATAAACCTAAAGACTATGCCCACTGTATATGAAATATTAGGTCTAGTGTGAGTCAAATATACAAGACTACCAACAAGTTGTTGATATAATGTAGCATCAACTAATGGAGAATAATACTCATACTCAAGTTTAAATATATAAATAAATGGAGTTAGAGCTAGATTATAGTCAACCATGTGAAACCATGCAAGTAAATCAAGAGCATACTTGTATTGTGAAATGGTGATCTTTAAATCAGACTATAAAATATCAATCCCAAGGAATTAATGCAATAAGCCCAAGTTAGTCATTGAGAACTTGTCAAAGAAAATAGTTTTCACTATTGCAATGGAGGATGAATAAGTCTTTATGATCAATAGGTCATCAAAATATATAACCATAATTAGGAGTGAGTCATCCTATTTAGATCAGAATGGAATTTAGTGAATCTAACTATGAGAATGAAGGAATCCATCTTGACATGCTTATTATAGTGGGATACACTTGAGGATATATAGCTAGATATGATTGAATTAATAAAGGTGAAATTGTATGGAGTAGTGAAATCATGAACACATAAGAAGAAGAAACTTCACAATATATAAAAGCATTCAATGAAATAACATTCCAAGTTAATTATCCCAATATCTTTAGGAAAGGTACATTTATAGGTGGAATATATATATATATATATATATATATATAATCACACATCCTCATGAATGTGGGATTATATTCCCTAATGACCTAATTAAACACCTAAGTAAAATAGCTAGACCATGTAGATAAAACCACATAGTGGGAAAAAGCCTACACCAACACCCCCCCTTAAGCATAGCTTCGGTGGGAAGAAGAATTGGGTCTCAATAATGAGGCCTAATGAGGTACCCAAGTACATAGAAAATATAAAACTAGGAAGTCCCCATAAAATATTTTGAGGTTATCTATGGTATAGCTCACAAAATGACTAAGGTCGATGATGAGATCCTTTGCCTGAATACTAAAGAATCTCCATTTTCTTCAAATAATGTTCTAACCCTCTACCAAAAGAATAAAATGAAAGGTGTACTAAAAGCCTATCCATTCCACAATGGAAGATGAAGGAAATAATATGAGTATCTCTGAGTATGGTCTAAAACTGAAGTGTGGCACATGTCTAACAAGATCACAAGAATTAAATATAAGGCCACTAAAGTGAACATGTTAGAATAATGACAAGGAACATTCATTAAAATAATGTCCATGTGAAGTGGAGAGCACAACTCAACAACCCTCAAAAATAAAGATTGTATTATAAATGAAGCATGCAGATCTGCATAATGACTATCCATAATAATATATGAGTCATAAAGGATCTCAATAAGTGTACTCACACTATCAATGAATACAAGATGATCCTCTAAAGAATAGATCTATGATGGATCTGAAAGAGCAACATTTTGTAGTGAAATTGATATAGATTATGTAAAATGATGACTAAGGTATGGTATAGACTTATCCACTAGTGGTAGCACGATAAAAGGAAGAGCACTTTTCATATATAATGACCCATCACAAAAAATAGGATTAGGAGGACGGACTAAAATAATCTCCAAAGAGACAAGAATATGAGGAGTGATAAAAATATCAACAGGATCTCCAAAAAAACTAAAGATTAATCTAAACAATGGATGAACACTCTATGTTCTCCATATGGTGTTGTAGATTTCATGAAACATGAATCAATAAATCATAGACATATTCATAAGAGTTGTCCCAATCATTATATTGATTTGGGTCAGTAGGGACAAGAGTTTATCCATATAGAAATGGAATAAGGTCCTTTCCATGAATAAACATTCCATGTACAACCACCATGAATCATAATTGGTATTTTCAAGAAGAACCACTAGATTAAAATCACCTATTTTTGTCTATTATCTCTCAATTCGATTCTACATGACTGAGAGAAGAGACCCCAAGAAAGTACAATACTAAAAAATATAATCAATAATGAACCCTTGGCTTACAAGAATAATGCATGCTCAATGCAAAGATGTCAGACATAGCTAAGAATGCATCCAAATAATAAATTAGTGTAATAATAAGTGATAAATAGTTCACACTATGAGTAAATACATTGAACATAGTCGATAATGTGTCTCTAAGTGAGAAATTAGTGCACAAGTAACATAATATAGAAAAGAGTATGCAAGTAGAAAGTAATAAAAAAAATAACCCACCATGAAACTATATAATTTTAATTTGTCAAGGTATGAAAATATCACCAATGCATAGAGATAGAAAAACTTACACTTTAAAAAAAATGGCATATGGAAAGGAGTTGTCAGTTGAAATTTATGATGGTTTGAAATTCTAACTCACAAAAGAAATCTCCACTTTTCATAAATTTTGGGTGTACATAAAATTGGCTCAACCTTTCATAGAAAATTTAAGCCCCATTTGGTTTGTTATTATCAAGGGATAAACTCTCATATAACTATGGTGATAAGGGTTAGTATGACTGCTTTCCCTTGATAATGTCACTTTGGGTGAGTTTTATGATGTCATCATGACAAAGCCCAATTCACATGAATAGTGATACTTTTCACTTGATTAAATTTTATGGTTTCCTAGACATCATTATATTACCAATAAGGTGGGTGGATCCTAAAATATGCATCTATAGGGGATAGGTTATATCATTGTTTGATACAAGGTTGGATCTTAAACTCTGCGCAAATAGGGGGATCAAATCTCACCTTGGCTGCTTTTAGGGGTCATAAAACCTGTAATGTACTTTTACAGGGAGAAAAGTCTACCTAGGCTATGTGGAAAGGGGTTGAATCCCACCATAGGTGATTTAGTGGGGTCATATCTCAATCCATTATTATGCACAAGCTATAGTTTGAACCTTATCTATGCACATACAAATGTATACAACACTAGGAATATTTGCCATTACTTAGATGTCTATCATGCTTTAAAAACCTAATGAATAAGAACTACAAGAAGGAGGATCAAAACCCAATGGTGTTCTATGTAAGTTCATAACCCATGGTCAATTTGAGCACTGCTTAATGTCTGATGACCAATCAATTTTTATCCAACTACTAAAACCCATTGAAGTGCACAAAAGGGTGGAAAACACCACTGATGTGTAGAAAATTATCAAAGTAAAATTTCAAAGAGGATGGGTGGAACTAGACACTTATTTGGGAAAGGTCAAATGTCCACTGAGCTCCCAAAGTCTACCTGAGTTGTAGAACCCATCAAAATGACAAACCTACACATAAAACCTCAAAATCTACAAAATGTATACCTCTTCTTCCAAAACTAGCAAAGACCCACTAGGATTTTGGAAAAACCTAGTAAAACCTAGAAGTTTTTTTCTCTTTGAGAACCATATGGTACAAATTTACATAGAGTCCAAAAATTACCTTCAAACCATCCAAAATTGATAAAAAATATACTGTCATGAAACTAGATCATGTTTATAACCATTTCTAGGGTTTTGACATCTTCTGAATCTAATGGTGCTATCCATTTTTTATCTAGATACTTCAACTATACAATTTTCATATATGAAACCCCACCAAACCCTTGAAAATAATCGAGATCATGAAGAACACTAGGAAGGAGCTATAAATCAAGGAGATCATAACAAAATCAATGACATTTGTCTACCAACACCACTCTAATACCATGTCAGATTGGGCTGCACTTGAGGATTGGTAGTTGTATAGCATTGAATGCATAAAGGTGAAAGTTTATGGAGTAGTGAAATCATGAACACATGAGAGGGATAAAATTCAAAATGTTAAAATAGTTTAATGCAATAACATTATAGGTTAATTATCTACATAGCTTTAAGAAAGGTACATATATAGGTAGAATATAGACATGATCACACATCCTCAATAATGTGAAATTATCTTCCCCAATAACCTAATTAAACACCTAAGCATCCTAACTAGACCATGTAGGTAAAATTACATAGTGGGAAAAATCCTATTTGAAGCCATAGATAGATTTCTAAAGTCTACACACTAGGGAAGAATCCTGCACAAAACCCTATGGCTACGATATATATATATATATATATATATATATATATATATATATATATATATATATATATATATATATATATATATATATATATATATATATATATATATATCTTCACATCCATATGATGAACATCCCAATGATGAGCTATGATAATGGAAAGAGTAAGTTGGATATAGTTCATTTTGGCAACTAGGTCAAATGTATTAATATAGTATATGCCAAGAACTTGTGAAAATATTTTGATACCAATCATTATTTGAACCTATCTACTATAAATTTTGTTTGATGAATCCATATACATTAAAAAAGTTTAATTCCTTTAGGAAGGGGTACTATATCCCAAGTGTGGTTCCTTATTAAGTAACTATACTCATGATGCATAGCTGTATTCCACTCATGAATGTTAGATGCCTCACAAAATGACTATGGATTGAAATCACTAGAAATGAAAACATGTGGAACACCCTAGAACTATGAACATTTTAGCTTTATATATAATGGATCCCCAACCCAATCACCCACACTTTATAGTTTCTACCTAGTCCAAAGAGGCCATGAAGTCAGAGATATAGGGGTGTTTCTTCAACTTTATAATTATGAATGTGTATAGAAGGAGGTGAACCCCCATCATTATCATCATCATCTGATCTGTAAGAAGAATCATCATCATCATGTATCTGATCTAGATGATCTAAAGCATTTGAAGTATCATCATGTGTTGGTGAGTCTAAGGAGGAGGGACAAGTGTCAAGTGTAGAGTCTGTAGGACCCTCCTAATAGCACACACTCATCTCATTGATGAACTCATGTGTGGAAGGGTGAAGAACACTATATCCCTTAACACCTTATGCATACCAAAAAAATATGTTAGGCCTACTCTGAGCTTCCATGACCTTACACTTATTCTTAATAATGTGAGCCATAGATAGAGATTCAAAGACCCTAAAGTGATTAATTGTGGGATTTATACTACTTCAAGATTCAAAAGGAGTGATTCCTTTCAAGTATTATGAATATTATAGTTCTCAATATAACATACATAATTTTTGGCTTTGGCCTAATTTTGTGGTGCAATAGATTTGAAGTGAATCATACAATTTTCCATTTCCTTCAAAAACCTATTATTATGTTCTCCAACATCATTCTATTGAGGATTGTATGAAAATGTACATTATAGATCAAACCCATAGATGTTCAAAATTTATTGATATGATGATTGATATACTTGCCACCATTTTTTGTGCATAATATCCTAATGTTTTTCCATTATTGTTTCTCAAGAAGAGCCTTGAGATCCTAAAAATACTCAAAAAATTCATATATATGTTGAAGAAAAAACACCCAAGTATACCTAAAGAAGTCATAAATTAAGGTAAGCATGAATCTAATCCTATTGAATGAAGGCTTTGGGAATGGCCCAAAAATATCACTATGAATCAACGTCAAAATATGAGTAGCTCTCCATGGTTTTACTTTGTTGCTCTTCTCTTCAAGATGTTTACCAAATATGCATCCTTGGAAAATACCATAGAAAAAGTGAACATGAGGTAATATTTTAACCATATTGTGTTTTCTAAGTTACTCTAAGTAGCAATAGTTAATATGGACAAATCATTCAGGCCATAGTTTAATCACCCCATTTGAGTGAGTGAGGAATGTAGTAGAAGGTTGATTAGGGGTAAAGTGTGAGAAGGTATACAAATGTGATTAGTGATTTGATTTCCCAATTACTACTATAGAATTACTTTGTAACTCCCTAATGACCACTAAATATGGGATGAACTAAACTATCTTATGTCATCCAATGTGTGTAATTTGGTAAATTGATAGGAGATGTGTTGATAGTGAGGGAACACATAGAACACCCTCAAATGTCCTATCACTCACTTATACATACCCTCTCCAATAAAATTTAGCAAAAGTGTCATCACCTATCAAAATGGAAGGCATAGAACATGGATCTAAGGATGATAACAATTCTTGTGAATAAGCCATGTGGTGTGAAGAACCAAAATAAATCACTCATGTGGATGGATATAATGCAACTATAATAATGGTCTTTCACTTTCCTTTTCCTTTACTACTATCTTTTTCCTTGGAAGACTCCTATGCTAATGAACTCTATTTGAATGAATTAAGGACATTGATGTTGTAGTTATCAATAAATTTTGTCAATTAGTTAATTAATTTATTCATACATTTGGTTTCATCATGCCCAATTCTCTTGCAATAGGCACATGTGAGCCTCTCTTTCATGGGTTTCCTACCTGAAGAGGAAGTCTCAATTGATGATTTGGAATTAACATTTAATTTTTGATCCTTTCATTTCTCTTTTTATTTATTTTTATGTTTATTATCTTTACTACTTCAAGCCTTCTATTTATCATGATTCAATAATGCATGTGATTTATATGAATTCAAAGTACCCATATTAAAGGCTTTTTCTTGCTTCCTACTCAAGTCTTTGGAAAAATAATCTAAGGATGACTTAGTCTATGAAGCTCCTAGGGTACTCTTTATAGCATAAAAGGTAGATACAGACACAATATAACCAAGACCTAACTTAGCAAGGGTAAATATGATCAATTGTTCATCTTTCTTTTCTATGCCACATATTTTTAATTACAACCTAAGTGACTAAACTTTGGTGAAAAATTATTTCATAGTGTCAAATTTTTTTGATTCAAACTAATGAGCTCATTCTCTAGTTCATGACCTTTCATTATATCTTATTTCCCAAAGAGTATTTATAAAAGAGTTCATATCTCATTTGGTGTTTTAGCAGATTTAATGTGAAAAAGTAAGTCAAGAGAAGCATACAAATATAAAAGACCATATGATTCATCACACCTAATAAAACACTTAACTTTTTTTGCATCAATGGTTGGTTTAGTTTCCATGTTCATATTTATCTTGTGTAAACCTTTTCTCCCTATAAAAAATTGCATTTGAGATTTCCAATTATGATAATTGAATGGAATGAGAAGTGAAACCAAGTTGTGATCCATGATGTAATGTAATAAATTAGGGTTATAGAGTTTAATGTGAAAAAATATAAGAACAAACACTATAACAACAACCTTATAACTATCATCAATAACCCTCAATAGTATTATAATTAAAAATACATGCTCAAGTGATTTATGTCTGACTCAGTTGAGAATGCATCCATGAACAATCTGTGTGATGATTTTATAAATAATGACACATGTGATACTTTAAACTTGTAGAAAAGAGAGACATCATAATTTGTCAATATTGTATTTGTGAGGAGTACAAGTGAACAATTTGGGCCAAGCATAATGAAATAGAATCAAAAAATAATTTTGTTTTTCCTATGAGGGGGTTTGAACTTCTATCAAATTGGACCTCACCCTTTGTCTTTGACTTACAAGATTAATAAAGGAATGTGACAAAACAATAATTACCCTCCTTGTAAAATGCAATGCCTTACCACTTAATAATAAACCCCACCACTTACAATAAAATTCACCTCCACTTGACAACTATTGGGCCTTTTATATTAGCATCCATCACTAAAATTATTTTTTATAGTTTTGTTTAGTGTGGCTTGATCCATAGACCACCTCCTAGTTTGAAAGTTTTATCAAAATTTGATATAACCAATGAGGCTATCCACTAATTTAAACATAGATATAAAAAATATATATTTAAATTGAAACATTTATCATTTTAAGTTTTGTAAAATTGAAACTCAAAACCTTATGAAATTATGGGATTATTGAAACTATGGGTTAGTGGTTTAAAATGATGGTGTGGAGGCTAATTGGAAGTCCAAAAAAAGGATATATCATGGAAGATGGTCACATGGAGGGTTCAATAGTGTATAAGAGGTCATGAGTGGGTTATTTGAATAAGCAATGGGATAAATACTATTTGATTATTGAGTAGTTCACCAAGTGGATAATGGTAGTGTGGAGGCATATTCCAAGCCCTGATTTGAAGATGCAACCTATATATTGTTGACAACACAAAATCAAGTTGATTTTCAAGTGGTAGTCAATGGAAGCAAGGTAAGAAGCTAACCAATGAATATTAGAAGGATATGGTATTGTGGAAAGGTTGAGGACATGAAAACATAAAATAATGAGGACGTTTCAAGTTGAGGGATGTGAAGACTGATGTGAATGCCAATTCCTAGTCCAAATCAAGACTATGAAGAGTGACGTGAATGCCTAGATGGCCAAGATCCTAGTTGGGATATATTTTAAGGTGAAGGCTAGGGGTTCAAATTTATTAGAGAGTTTCAGGTGAGCATGGTTGATGATTTTCTATTGATTTATAATGTAACACCATGTGCTTAATATAACATTAGAATTAACTCCCAAGTTGTGGATAGACTAACTATATATCATAGTTGGATGAATGATTATCCCCAAATATTACCAAATCAAAGTCCTTACATGTATTGACCTATTCATAAAATAACATACACAATGTCTTGATATAATGTTATGAGAAAATACCAAAAAATATGTTATCCTTACCAAAATTATAATTTAAAACCATCAATTTAGTTGACAAGGGAAAATAAAAAATTAAACAAATGAAAATGCATACAAATGTTATATGGCAGTTAGAGTCCTTCAGATCATGAAATCAATTTATATAAGAATATGAATTCATAAAACAACCCAAGATTCTAAAATATAACAAACCAATGATGTTTGTTTACCATCATCTCACTCTGATACCATTAAAGAACTACCCATGATCGAATTGGTTATTTGAGCACATGATCTCAAGCTTGTATATGCAGAATCAAAGAGAGAACCTTGTTGTTGACAGTTAAATCAAACATGAATAGAACTTAGATAGATTTTATTCATAATTGACCAAACATATCTTAGAGGAGAGGTACATTTATAATTATAAGAGAGGCATAAATCCACATATATTTGGAAATGTGAACACATGCCAATTTTTAAATAAATAATAAGTACCATGTGCATCATGCCAACATTGGTTGCTAAATTAATAATGTAACCACACCAACCATGTTAACTCCAATTTACACATGTGGGTACACAACTTAATGAATTAAATATTACACCTAAGTGACTTCATTATTACACCTAATCAAGTTAAATACATATGTAGGAAAAACCATAAAAATGGAATAAAAACCTATAACATTTATCAGACAAAGTCTCTAGTGAGCAAGTTGTTTCTTTAAAAGAAGTTGTATTCATTGAGAATGAATGATAGTGATTGTATAGATAAACATATGAATGCTTTAAATATGATGGTAATTCAATTATCTTCTATTGATATTAAAATGAATAAAGAATAAAAGTGTATCACGTTGTTTTTCTTTTGCCCAACTGTTGGGATAGTTTAGTTATGGAAATAACTACTACAAGAACATTGAAAATTGAGGACATTGTGGGAACCTTATTATTATAATAAATGAGGTAGATATATATTGAATATTATTAAATAACTGATGTCTTTGTTGTAATATTTCATTACCAATAAATAACTAAAAGAAATATGGGACAATCCAATTGTAGTGGTAAATCTAAGTCTACATTAAAAGACAAGAGGAAATGTTGAAACTTGGGTAAAATGAGTCATTTCAAGAATGATTACAAATATAACAAGGTTGAAAAAGGTAATTCATTTGATGATTTATAATTTTTAAAAGAAAATATGTATAGTGATGACTGAGGGGATTTATATTTGACAACTTCAAACTCACATATATATGATGGTGCATGGTTGATAGACTTAAGTGCCTCTTTTCATATGACCTCTCATAGGGAGTGGTTTTGTGAATATGAAAAAATTAACTAAGGTGGTGTCTTTATAGGAGATAATTTGATGTATAATATCATAGGAAAAGGGAGATTTAAGTTTATGTTTAAATATGGAAGGGTTAAAACCCTCCTTGGTTTAATGCACATTTTGAGTTTGACAAGAAACATAATATATGTAAGTAATATGAATGATGCAAGTGTGCATGTAGTTTTTAATAAAGGTAATAATAAGATGGTTCATGAAGAAATGGTACTTGAAAAAAGAGTTTATACAAGAACATTATTCAATATTTAATAAAAATGTGTAAGTGATGAATTTAATAACTATGTGGTGAACAATATTTCAAATCAGGCTCCTACATATTATGTAGAAAAGATAATGTTGTGGCATCAGAGAATGGGATACATTGTAGATAAATAACTTTGAGCATTAAAATATAAAGGTATGTTGAAGGAATTTCTAATTGTCGATTGGAATTTGAGTTTTTGAGAATTGTGTGTTTGGTAAGAGAGTTTGAGTGTGTTTATTAGTAATGCTACAAGATCGAAAGGGATTTTATATTCAGTGCATAATAATGTATTTGGACCTGTGAAGGTTTGATCACTAGGGAAATATTTGTATTATGTTTCTTTTATAGAGGACTAATTGAAAAAAACATGGGTTTATTATATCAAGGATAAATCCAAGAATTTTAATGAATTTAAAGCTCTTGAAAAGTAGATAGAGAAGAAGATTAAGGTCTTAAGGAGTGAAAATGGTAGATAATATTTCTCTAATGATTTCAATTAGTTCTGTAAGGAATGTGGATTATAAATAAATATAACATATCCATATATACCAAAACATAATGGAGTTGAATAAAAAAATAATATAATTTTGATGGACAAGGTGAGAAGCATGCAGAGTGGTGTAGGATTGAAAAGAAAGTTTTAGGCAGAAACATTCACAACTACTTTCTATTTGATCAATAAACCACTCACATCATCCCTGATTGATAAACATATACATGAAACATGTAATAGTAATAGTAATAAAACCTTTCTAAAATATCTTAGATTTTTTGGTTGTGATGCTTATATGTATATTCCAAAGGAAAAAAGACTAAACTAGACAGGAAAGCAACAAAGTGTATACTGGATATGATATTAGTGTAAATGGATATAAGCTATGGAATATTGAAATGAAGAATAATATTTAAAATTGTAATTTTATATTTAGAGAGGTTAAATGGGTTCTAAAATATGAAGGACAACTAAAAGATGAACCTGAACATATTTAGATTGAAGAAAAAGAGGGAGAACAAGTGTTTGAATTCAAAGTAACTATAAAAGATGAACTAGAGAAAGAATTTCAAGAAGAAGATTTATATGGAGATTCAAAATAAGCTAAGGAAGATGCATTGGAGGATGAAAAATAAAAAATATAGTCTTGAAAAGATCAAATTAGGTGAGAAGATCACCTAATAAGTATAATCCTCTTGTTTTCCATTCTACATTTGTTTTATCAGTTTTGTCTGATACTGATGAAGACCCAAAAAATGTTAAGGAAGATTTCACCTCAAAATTAAGAAGGCTATATATGAATAAATGTTGTTCTTAGATAAAAATAAGGCATGGAATTTGGTAAAACTACCTCTTGGAAGAAAACATGTTGGTTACAAATGAGTATTTAAGAAGAAGTACAATGCATATGAGAAAATGAAGTATAAATATCAGTTTGTAGTAACGGGATTATATCATACAAATATAATTTATTTTTGTGATTTTTTTCTCCTATTTATAAATTACACTTAATTAGATTTATTCTAGTTATTTTTTTTTCTTTTGATTTGTAAATAGAATAGATGGATGTAAAGGCAATTTTTCTACATGGTAAGTTTGAGGAGAAAATATACATGATGCTACCAAAAATATTTTAGATAAATGGAAGTGATGATTTGGTGTGCATGCTAAAAAATTATCTATATGGCCTGAAGCAATCACCAAGAATGTGGAACTAAAATTTTGATAGTTATGTGTTGAGACTCGGGCTTTGAAGAAGTAAATCTAATACCTGTGTTTATTTTAAACTTGAAGGTAAAAATTTTATCATCATAGTGTTGTATGTGGATGACATGTTATTTATTTTTAATAATAATATAATGATAATCCAATTTAAGTCTAAATTGTCATCTCAATTTGGTGTTAAGGTTCTTGGTGTTAAAAATATTTTTTAGACATGGAAATTAAAAGAGATTGGGTAAATAAATAATTTTGGTTAAATCAAAGGAAGTGTGTTGAGTTGATACCAAAAACGTTTAAGATGCAAGAAAGTAAGCATGCCAGGTAATCCTTTTTTGATTGGTAAAAAACTATTTATTAAACATTGTCCAAAGACATAACATAATATTGTGGACATTTCTCAAGTCCTATATGATAGTGATGTTGGAAGCTTGATGTATGTAATGGTTTTTACCAAAATTGACATTGCTCATGCAATGGGAGTAGAGAGGATATTTTTATGTAAAATCAAGGAAATGAACATTGGATAATAATAAATAGGATCTGTAGGTATTTATGTGGGGTACCTGAATATGTAATCTGCTATCAAGGTAATCCTATGAAAGAAAAACATTAAATTTACATTATTTTATGGATTCAGACTAGGTTGGATATATTGAATGCTAAAGATATACCAATAGGTATGTGTTCAACTTGTTTGGTGGAGTTGTAAGTTGGATGAGATTTAGATATCCACCATAGAACCTGAGTACATGGTAGCTACATAGGTAAGTAAGGAAGCATTTTAATTTCAAAGGTTAATTTCCACTGTAGGGTTTATTCAAAATGTTGTCAGGATAGATTGTGACTTTCAAAGTAAAATTTTTATATAAAAGAATCATTAGTATCACTCTAGAATGAATCACATTGATTTGCAATACCATTTTGTAAGGTAAATGGTGGAGGAAAATGATATATTGTTGGAGAATATAGACATATGTGAGAATGTTGTTGATTTGGTGACAAATGTTGTGAGAAGTGAGAAGTTTTCTTGGTACAGAAAATCAATGGGCATAACTACCCGTGGACCAATTTTGACTCCCAAGGTCAAAATGTCAACCCTTATAGATGAAAAATTGAGTGTCATGTTTTACTAACCTTGTTCATAGTTTTTTCATACCTTAATATTCTTCAAAAAGTCTTTATAAAGCCTTATTAATATTGTTTTAGGTTTATTTGGGAAAATTAAGGTAAGGTCTTATTATGGTCTCATAGTGGTCTAACCATGACATGGAGTGATGAAACTTGGTTAAGTAGTGTCATAGGTTTTTAGGTGTCCTTCAAGGTGTTTTCATGCCTTAATCAAATTCAAATAATATTTCATGCATGTTTGGAAACTTTAAGGTTCTTTTATGGACTTTAAGGTAGTGTTTTATAAGGAAAAAATGTTTTTTTGGCTAATTTTCATTATGTCAAATCTTCCCAAGTGAAAAATACATACAAGACACCTTCCAAGGACCTTGGAGTAGTTACATAATTGGCACACTTGTCAACAAGTCAAATAAAAGTTAGAATCTTTGATTTCAATGCTTTAGAAGGAGTTCTACTCACTTGTACGGACTTGTAAAGATCACTTTTAGTAAAAAAACATTACAGAGGTGTCTCTTGGGATTTCACAGGTCAAAATCATACATAGAAGGAAGTTTTAGGTCTCAAAAGTGCAAACAATTCTCTCTCTTCCATTGCTCTCTTCACAAGTTCATGAAGGCCATTTTCAAATACATGGTATAGGCTATACACGTAAAATTTAAGGATGATATTTTTTGGGACTCATATGTGATTCAAATTAATGGCATTGGTCATTTTATTTAGCTCCTCATCTTTATGAAAAATTGTTAAGGAGCTAAGGTGCTTTTTTAAGCTAAAATTCCCACAGGCTAAGTTTTGTAAAATTTTCATGCAAGTGTGAAATTGTTGGATGCATTAAATTAATTGGAAAATATAATCATAGGTCTGAATAACCATACTACACATTTATCCATCAGTTTGACATGTGTGGGAAGCCATTTGGCAAGGAAAACTACTCTCTTGAAAATTTTGCAGAGTGATTATCATAGTTTCTATTTGTCCTAAGTATTTTAATGTCTGAGGTGATGAATGAAGGTTACATACCATAGTCTCATTCCAATATAATCCATAAATCTTCATAAACAACTCTCCATGTTGATCTTAACACCATTCTCTTCAAGCAACTCACAATGTCCTCTCATTTTGATGACTGTGAATATGACTGCTTGCATAAGAATCATTCAAAGAGGTTTAGTGTATATTTTAAAAGGAATTTGAATGTTTTGACTTATTGATAAGTTTTTTGAGACAATTAAGGAATGTACAATTCTTAATAGGTCATGTTGACATCTTTTCAAAGTCCAAATCATAAAGAATGCATGCCTATAGGTTTGCAGACTTGTAGGACTGCATTATGTTCTCATGTGAAGTACACCAAAATGTGTCTCAAGATTAATTTGAAATCCTAAGTAATGAATAATTTTTTTTAACCTTATACTTGGGTAAGCATCAAATATTGATGTAAATGTGGTCTTCAAACCTAAAGTTAATAGATACAATAACTACCTATCGATAGACCTAGAGGCTATAACCCTGTAGGTCCTCATTTTGGACAAAGGATATTTGATTCATGAAAACAAGGTTGAGTTGGGAGCATAAATTAGTGAAAATGAGATATGTCACAAACCAATAGACCCCTAATGATTGGACAATAAAATGAGGGTTAAGAAGATTGGGTGTGCAAATCTAATACTCATACACTAGCCTATGTATGAGGGTAAAAGGGAAGAAAGTTAAAATACGCCATAAATGATAATATACTTGTTATAATAGTGAGAATGAACTTAAAAAGAGATTTGGATTCTTTCAAATTGCCAATGACCCTAATTGAAGAAGGTTAATTTTCAAAGTCTAATACCTAAAACGTTTTTAGCCATCATCTACAGTCATACTATGGAAAGAGAGTGTATGTTGTGTAAAGATGTAGGTTTTCTAGGTAAAAAGAAAGCTTCTAAGTTGCCAATATAGTGATAAAGGTTTTTTATTGATCAATGGTTTGTGATAGAAACTTTGACTCCAAAATACATCTAAATTTATATTAATATAGTTAATTTCATGACCACCTATAGCTGTATATGTTCAAACATGAAAAGAAGGGCATGTATTTGTTAGAATACAAGGATTTGATGAAGTTGAAAAGGGTTAGTGAAAGGTCATGAATCCTCAGTATTGTAATGAAGTGTCTAATGAGTCTCAATAGAACTCTCATCTCCTAAAACATAGTCAAGACTTTAAAGAGTGACACTTGTAGCCACATTGAGAAGGTACAATGACAGTGTGTGCTTGGGAAGATGAAATGTTTTAGTTAGTGTGAAGAAGAGTAAAAAATAGTAACCAAGTCATCATAATTCAATCCCATGACATAATTTTTTGGTTCATGTCCATCACCTTAATGAACAAAGCTCAAGAACTCAGACCCCTCTCTAATGGCTTGCTTGCAACTCGAGAGACATCATCTTTCATTTAGAACTTTCATAAGATTTTGAATGGGACCCAATGGTGTTTGGAGGTGGTGTAGGGATCCCTTACATACAATCCTATGCAATTAAGAGAGAGAAATATGATATGTTCTTTATGAACAATCCTTAAGAACATAACATGCCTAAAATCCTCCTAAAATCCTAACAGTGACTAGTTAAGAGAGATGGACTAATAAATCAAATGAAATGACAAAATTTTCTCCTAAAACCTATTGGAAATTTTTTATTACTCTAATTTTATTCTCCATGATTAATTTTTATGTACTTGTAATTGTATGGACTATAATAAATGCAGTAGTTTGCATGATTTTTAGTGTTTTTCAAGGGTTTTGAGCAATGGAGAACTTTCCAAATATTGTAATAGGATAATATAGATGTATTTAATCTATTAAATCCAAAAAATATGCATAGAAAATTTTTTAAATGGTCAAATAAATCTCAATTTCCAAGGCAGTCCTAAACATGCCTAAAAAGAGATTATGTTGAAAAGTCATTTCATGGTTCTCATACTTCCATAGGGTATCAAGACCTATAATTTTACTTGGAGGTTGGTGATATCCTAGGTAAAGTGAATCACATTTTTTTGGGTGGTTTCACATGTGTAAGAGATATCTGGAGTAGAAAATTAGGCTTTTAGGCAAGGAGGCCTAATATAGAGAAATATAGAAAAAGACACTTCCACTCAAAGTTTGGACCTAAAAATTGGCGTGGAGATGTAAATCCATAATGGGTCCTAAAATATTCCCTTATATTTTCATTATTATCTATATATTTCTCTACACAATGATGTTTTCATGATTTTAGAGCTACAAAGAAAATAAGCCTAATTGGAGCTTTTGGTGTAGAACGAGTTCTTGGGGTTAATTTAAAACTTCAAAATCAGTTTTTTTAGGTTTAACATGATTTTAATATTCCATACATGGATAGATAATGAGTTGGATAAATGAATTCAATTTTTGACACTTGTAAGTAATATTGGCCTAGTGAAATGAAGAGACTTCTAGACACATGCAAGAGAATGAAGTGATGTGTCAAAGGCAACCTTTAGAAATTAATTGAAAGGTGTCAAGAGAATATAAAATATGTAACTCAATATGACATAATCATGAATAATTCTACTTTTCATTGCACAATCCAAGGCAAATGGCAATTTTGGAGAGCTAGGCAAGGTGTCAAGCAAAGTTTGAAGCTTCCACGCCATTTGGAGTAGAAGAACATCTTCAAAAGACTAATACTTATTTTTTAGGAACTAATGGGTTATTTTAAAACTCAATTATTATTATAAATCCTTTTAGACACCTTTGTCTCTCTCTCTATCCCCTATGCCCTTCTTTTCTTCTTCTATCATGATCCAAAACTCAAAAGTTTTGATTGACAAATATTTCAAGAACACAAAAATAACACAATAACAATGAATTCTCTTAGAAGAGATGTTTTATTACTCAAGATTTCAATACAACTGTATGCTTATCTCTAAGAAGAGATATATGATTTATATTTTAGGTTACATCTTCATTTATACACATTTTGAAAGTAGGAGGAGGATGTGGAAGGTCACCAATATCAAAGGAGATTAAGTGGTTCAACTTCCACAATTTAAAACAACATAGAATTTGAGGAATTACTATTTTTAAAAACTTACTATTTTTAGACTATACTACTAAAATTAAAATTTGGAAAACTTTCATTGTGGCATTATCCTCATTCTTAGCTTTCTAACAGTTCAAATGGGGAGTCAATTGCAGCTACGGTGTAAAAGTTATGGTTCCCAAAAATTCCATCATCAATTGGGGTAGGACCATCACCTAAATTATCACATGAATTATTGTCTGGATCATTCCTCCCTCCTTGAGAATTAATTATCCCCATTGCATCAATATTCCTCATTAGGTATGGTAGTTGTGTCTTAATTTGATTCTCTGTGAGCCACTCACCTTGGTGGCTAAGTTGGCCCCTTTTGACCACCTAATAAGTGGAATAGAGCACCCTCTTGTTGTCTTCATCCAGGTGTCCACAATCTGATCCTCTTCCACTAGAGTAAAACTCTATAGATCAAGATCATTAATGTCTAGTTGTTCTGCTACGACTGAAGTGTCTAACAAATGTTGATGATATGGTTTGAGGATCACCACATTGAATATTGGATGCAGACCAAGGTAGGCTGGTAGGTTCAACTCAAAAGTATTTTCTCCAAATTTTGTGGTGATGGTGTAGGGACCATATCATAGAGGCCAACTTTTTTTGTGTGGGCCTATAGTTCATTCCTATTGAAGCCACAACCAAATCTTGCCACCCACAATAAAATGGTGTGTAATCCTATGTTTGTCATGGCATTGCTTATACTTCTTATTCATGTTCTCCAAGATGTCATGAAATTTCTATTGGATGTGTTGCATTTATTTAATGAACTTTGTTGCTTTTGCTACCTTAGATCTCCCATTAGGTGTATATTCCATGGTGGAGAATGGAATGGCTATATCAAGTGGTGCCATAGGTTGGAACCTGAAGCATACTTGGAATGGACTGTGCTTGGTCAAGTTGTGCAGGGCCTAATTGTATCCATGTTGTATGAAAAGAATCCTCTCATCCCATGTACATGGATGTTTAGAGTGATACATCCGAATCATGTGACCAATCAAGTGATTCACCACTTTTATATGACCATCAGTCTATGGATGGAAGGCTGTGGACTTCATCAGCTTGGTATCCATCATCTTCCACAAAGTGGACCAAAATATGCTCAGGAACTTGTTATCTCGATCTGAGATAATGGACTTGGGGAGACCAAAATGGAGCCATACATGACTAAAATATAGTTGAGCAGTTTCTTCAGTAGATATATTTTCTTACAATCAATCATGATAGCCATTTCTAAAAAAATGATTAACTACAAAAAAATATAGTCCTTGCCATGTTTTGAAGTGGGAAACCCTGAGAGAAAATCCATTGAGACATATTTTCAAGGCCTAGTTGGTTCTAGAAATGGCATGTATAATCCTTTCTTCTTATTTGTTGTCTTGGATATCACACATTGGGTGCAATATTTGAGGTACCTTTCACATCCTTTCACATATGGGACTATTAGAAGTGTTTTTGAAGAACTACCAATGTCTTTTCTACACCATAGTGTCCAGTTGTCTAACTAAAATGTGCTTCCCATATCATCTTATGTTGCTCTACAACTAGAACATAGATGTGCCCTATATGACAGAGGACATTATCTTGTAAATAGAAATAAAAAACATGTTTACCTTCTTAAAGCACCTAATATGTATTAGTAAAGGTAGGATTTGCTTCATATAGAGTACCCCAAGTGGTAGTCTCATGTCTGCATACGTCAAGAGCTGTTGTGAGTGAAATAATTAGTGGGTGGCTTAGACAATCTATGGCCTTATTTGAGCTCCCATTTTTGTGTTTGATTATCAAATAGAATTTTTGTAGATATGTGGCCCACTTTTGGTGCCTCTCATTTCATAGTTTTATTTATGTCTAGATGAATTCCAATGGTTTAAGGTCAATGTGGATGACTGTCTCTTTCCCCAAGATGTAATGTTTCTATTGTTTACAGGCTTGCATAATGGCATATAGCTCCTTGTCATATGTTAGGTATTTCCTGACTATATCAGTGAAAGTTTCATTATGATATGAAATAGGATGGTCATGTTGTATGATGATAACTCCCATGGCATATTTAGATGCATCTATCATCAACTTGAAAGGTTGATGCAAATCTAGCAAGGCAAGAACAGGGGTTGAGAAAAGTCTATTCTTCAAATTCTTAAATTCCCTTTGTTGTATTTCACCCCAATGAAATGTATCTTAGATCCCCCTTTAGTCACTTGGGCTAGTGGCCAAGCAACATGTGAAAATCCAAAAACAAACATGTGATATAAATTTGCAAGACCCAAGAAGCTACAAAGTTATATGAGGGTGCTTGGTATAGGCCATTCTTGAATAACCTGAATCTTCTTTAGATCGACATGGAACCCTTCCTCATTCACAATGTACCCTAGGTACAAAATTATTTTCATCCTAAATGTGCATTTGTCAAGATTTATATACAACTTGTGCTCCTAAAGAGTTTGAAGCACCTTACAAACATGTTGTAGATGTTATTCCCATGTTATGTTGTAGATGAGTATGTCATCTAGGTAGACAACCATAAATGAGTTGGTGAAGGGTCGTAAGATGTCATCTATCATCCTCATGAAGGTTGCAGGTGCATTAGTTAAGCCAAAAGGCATAACCAACAATTTGAAGAACCCCTCCTTAGATTTGAATGTAGTCTTCTGGACATCAGTGGGATCAATGGGAATTTGGTGATAGCTAGATTTGAGATCAATTTTGGTGAAGAACTTTGCACCACATAGTTGGTTCAGCAGGTCATCAATCCTAGGAGTGGGTAATGATTCTTCATAATGATTTTATTTAGGGCTCTATAGTCAATGCAAGGTCTCCATGTTCCATCTTTCTTTGCTGCTAGGATAATCAATCTACCACAGGGTGAAGAGCTTGGCCTGAAGTGACCCTTTTGGATTAATTCTTGAATCTATCTTTTTATCTCATCATTCTCCAAAACTGATCTATGATACATATGATTGTTAAGAAAAGGTGATCTTATAATCAAAACAAAAGAATGTTTTACCTGGTAGTGCAGTGTACCTCCTATGGGTGACTTGAATAAGTCATCATATTCTCCTATGATTTATCCTAACTACTTCTATTGTTATGTTGATTGTGTAGTCAGGACTACAACATCAACCTTCTTGGTTTTTTGTGGTTTAACCACCGTGAGAATTAATTACTCTGTCTTCTCCACCAATCTATTACATTTCTTGACACTAATCAGTGAGACAGATGTGGGAGGTGGTACCTATAGTACCCTATAGCATCATGTTCCAAGAGTGAGGGTGATTCTTCAAGTTCATGATTCATAGATGCCACATCGATCATACATGAATGGATGACCAAGGAGTACATCACAAACATCTAGATTGAGCACATCACACAAGACTTCATCTTGCAAAGGTTTTATTACATATGAAAGAAGACACTGATGGGTGACATGGAGGTCTCTCCCTGGGCTCAACCATATAATACTATATGGCTTTGGGTGAGGCTTCATGGATATATTTATACTTTTCACAACTCTAGTAGAGATTAATTTTTTTTGGATCCCACTATCAAGAATGAAATGCAAAGGCTTACCTTTTACCTATAATTTGGAGTGAAACAACCTTTCCTTATCATCTGGCCTTTCCTCACAGGTCTTTGATGAAGTAATGATGGTACCAAGCTCAACATCTACAATCTCTTCTTTGTCATCTTTGACTATAGGTTGTATATGAGACAGAGCAGTAGATGTCAAGTATTGTGACTCAAAAAGTAGTGACTTGATAGCTCAACATTCTTCTTTGGAGTGAGTTCTAGTTTTATGTTAATCACACCATTTTCCAGTCTTCCCCTTCTAGGGTTTATTATATTGAAACTCCTTTTGATTCTAATTTTGGCCTTGTGTTTGACCTTTATTATCACTTTTCCATTTTGAAGGCTGACTCTTCATATTCTTGCTTCCATGCTTCTGCTCAATCTTCACTATGAACTTCTATGCCTCACTGAGCATTTCCAAATTAAGGAGTTCTATTTCCCCCCATATGTACCATTGTAGTCCACCATGATATTTGAGAGTCTTATGTTCCACACTTTTTTGGATGCCTAATCTTGAAAATATAGAATGAAAAATATTAGTGTAATCTTGAATCGATTGGTCCTTACCTTGGCGAAGTTGTTGCCACTGTATGTACAGATCATCATATACTCCAATGGGATAGTATTATTCCTTTACCACTTCCACAAAATCATCCTAAGTAGGTTCCACCTTAAGGCCAATGTCATATATACTGAACCTCTTTTTGTACACTTCCCACCAATTTTTTGTAGGGAATGATGCTTTCAAAAGAGCAAAAGTGATATTTTCTCCATCGATGAATTTATTTACAAAAAAGTAGGAAGACAATTGATTAAACCAATTTTCTACTACATCAACATGGATTTTTCCTTCAAATGTAGGGATATCAAAATTCACCTAAACCTTGAAGGGTGTTGGGGCATTGAAAGGACGTTCCATAGATGAGGATTTAGGAAGTGCAGATGAGGCACCAAAATTTCCCATCAAGAGTTATTGGAGAGTTTGGGAGAATTTTTGTAGCATCTATGCTTGTTGTCATTAGAGGGATATATTCACCATTTCCTTGAAGGGATCGGATGTCTCGGTGTCATCAACCATTTGAAGTCATTTAGAGTGAATAGGTGGATAGTTTGGAAGTTCTGTTGTTTTCCACCCAAGCTTCTTGTAGCCTGACCTCATCCTCAGGATCATACACTCTCAAGACAAACCACTCTGATACCACTGATCTAAAACTTAGAAGTTTTGATTGATAAATATTTCAAGAAAATGAAAATAACATAGTAACAATGAATTATCTAAGAAGAGATGTTTTATTACTCAAGATTGCAATACAACTATATGTTTATCTCTGGGAAGAGATGCCTAATTTCTATTTTGGGTTACATATTCATTTATACACATTTTGAAAGTAGGAGGAAGATGTGTAAGGTCACGAATCTTGAGGGAGATTAAGTGGTTTGACTTCCATGATTTAAAACAATACAAAATTTGAGGAATTACTATTTTAAAAAACTTACTATTTTTAGATTGCACTACTAAAATTGAAATTTGAGGCACTTCTATTGGGTTTTTAGGGTTCAAAATCCACTAATTAGAGCTATGTGCTATCTCACTATGTTATCCTCATTATTATCTTTCTAATGGTTCAAATGGGGAGTCAATTGGAGCTATGGTGTAAAAGTTATGGCTCCTAGAAGTTTCGTTATCAATTGGGGTAGAACCATCACTTGAATGGTTGCTTGAATTATTGCCTAGATCATATCAATTTCTATATATATTGAGCCTTAATTGGATAATATTGTATCCTCCACCTGGGTATGATGAATCCCTTCCCATTTTAATCCTTTTATGAATAATAATAATAATATATTTTTACCTTCTCCATGGACTCGTTTCAATATGCATGCTTGATTAGTTGATCTTGTTAAGTGATAGTTTTACTTGCTTGGCATGCTTGTCCTTGTTTAACATTCATGTTCAGTTTCAATCCTTTTTGTATGTCTTTAAAAATTTTCAAATGGAGTGTGTATTTTTTTATTGATTTATCTTCTCATTAGTGTCATGTCATGAGCTCTTGACAAGTCCTCCTAGATCAAGTTTGCTTCACAAATCTTCATGAGAAACATTGATGTAGAGAGGCAGATTTAGATTAGTGTCATGTGTAGCTTAGTCTCTTATTTAAATTATAATTTTAGTTGGTTTTTAGTGGTGAAATAATATTTGATTCATCACCTCTATTAGAGTAAGTTTCTCTCTCTTTTCCTAGAAAGTGGTAGATTAATGTTTAAGCCTAAGTGATTCATCAAGGGGAGCTAGCCCTTCAACCTAGAGATTTATCTTTCCAATAGGGTACCCACAATATTGAGGTATTTTTATGTTACATCAAATTTTTAAGACTTGAACTACCTTCCAAAGGGTGCAAATTTGATTGATAGCACTACCATTAACTGTTAAAGATATAGCTGTCTGGCCCCTTATGAAAAGTATTCAACAAATGAGAGATTATTAGAAATGTGTTTTATATTTTCCATATTTTTTTGGTACCCATATTTTTTGGACCCAAGGTTTAGGTACCTATGGTTTTGGTACCATGGTTTTTGTTCCCATGGTTTATCTATTGATGTGCCTATATATACTTGCACATACAATAAAGGAAAAATAGAATTCGGTAGTGCATTTTTTAGAAATAAATGGTAGGATCTTAAAAAATAACATTGAAATAAAATACAATAATGAATAAAATAAATGTATTACATCAACAAGAAGTCATAAATAAAACACAAGACACAAGTTGATAAGTGGGAAAACTGATAAATGAAATAAAATATCAGGTGTATTAAGAAGGATTGAAAAACAATATTATCCAAGTAAAATCTTAGTAAAATAAAAGAGAGATAAAAATAGGAATGAGCTTCAAGCCAAAATCAAGTTTCTCAATATGTACTTGTGTATAATAAGAGAGGAAATGACTCATTAAATAAAGCTATAAAGAAAGATAAATTATTTGTACAACCTTCTTAGTATGTGGTAAGTGCCCCTAAACTCTATAAGGTGAGGTATAATTGTGTTACAAGTGTGGAGGGAGTTACAAGTAACCTAAAAATGACACCTCATAAAATATAGATTATGTGAATTAAAAATTCACATAATAAAGAAACCTACACACACCTAAAGTGACTTCAGATAAATTAAGTGATCTCAAATAAGATTAATCTCTAACAGTCCCCCTTAAACTTAATTTTGGATTAGAAAATTAGAGAAAACCTTAAAAATAAATAATGGAGTTGACATAAGATACTCCCGCTTGATGGCAACTTATTTTGAGAGGAATTATAAAAGTTACATTGATTTGAGAGAATAAATAAGAGTAGGTGTCACCAAGAAGATGCAAGGTGAAGGGTGTGATTGTCGACAATATCCAATAATCCTTTTTGGAAAAGAATGGTCAATTCACATCGGAACAAAGACCAAAAAATAAGGAGATGGAAAAAATGATCCACTGTACTTATAAAATAAATTCTTACATCAATATTTATATTAAGGAAATAATTAGGCTATAAAAATATGATCTACATAATATTAATGTAATAAAAGTAGATATAATACAAGGTAAAATGAGCAAAAGACAAGTTTCATAACAAAGTGCATAATCCTAGACTAAAAAAGAAGATAGTCAAAAAAAATTAGCTCTAAACAAAATATATTTCCTTGACAACTTATAAGAAGTAAGCACAAAAAATAAGGAATGTAGGAAATTGAAATTTTAAACTTACAAAAAGGGAGACAAAAAAGTTGTGTCATGTTTCTTAAAATATATCATACTTGAATCAATTGAGAAATTATCAAAATGAGATTCATCAATTTAGTCTCAATACGATGCCATAGATTTATAAATCCAAAAATAGTTTAAAATTTGAATTAAGTGTTTTAATGGTTCTCTAAAAATGTAATAGGTCACGATTTGTTTTACCAAAAGAGTATAAGGATGTAATCTCAAATGTTTAGTAATACCATGTTCATGTTTACCACAATGCTTACAAATTTTATAATTTTTAACTAAATGATGAGCACAAGAAGCTTTATAACCACAAGAAGTTTTATGAGACTAAAAAATGCTATGATGCAATGTCTATCAGTGAGGGGAACAATCTGATTTCAAATCACCATTAAAATCATTACAACCAAGCCCTGCAAAATTTGCATTGGTTTTAAATAAAATGGGCTCATTATTATTATTTTCATAGTTTTCAAGACCACTAGTAAAATAACCTATTGATTGCATAGTTTTTAAACCAAGGTTAGAAACATTATGTTGTAAAATAATACACTCTTTAAGAGACAAACAATACACTCTTTAGGAGACAATGCAATAATTTTTAAATTTACTAGTTTAAGAGCTTTAAAAAAACCATTTTATTGGAATGTGAGGATTTAGAGAAACTAAAACTTTGTAAAAAATGAATTTTGTTTGAAATAAATAAAAGTCAAAAGAGTTCAATACAAAAATAATACTAAAATATTTAGCCAAGGAAATAGTTTAAAATTTTATATAGGTACATTAAATATTATATTTTAATTTGCACAACAAAATTAAAAAAAATACATATTTTGAAAAAGTAATGGTTACAATTTTATAATTTTCTCCAAAAGGGTGAGATGAGTTTTCTCAAAAGTTTTAAACTTATTCTCAGCATAAAAATGAACAAACCGAGAAAAAATTATAAAAACTTACATTGTAAATCAATGGATACAACCTTTTCTTTGATGGGTTTAAAAGAATATATTTAAAATGCCAAGATTGAATAAGATGATAGCTTGCAAAGCATTATCAAAACAATAACCAATAATAGAGTTAGATGCATGCAAATAAAAAAAACTAGATATAATCATTGAATTAAGTAAGAGAAATGATGGAAGATACCAAAAAAAAAGTGTCAAAAAGCTATATTTCTCTATCCAAAAACTTACAAAAAATCAATGTTAAAATTAGCTTGATTTGGTACCATGTTAGAAATAAATGATATGATCTTTGAAAATAATGTTGAAATAAAGTATAAGAATGCACAAAAGAAAGGTATCACCTCAATAACAAGCCACTAAAAGAATGAGAGACGCAAGTTGATAAGTGGAGAGACTAATAAATAGAAAAAAAAACATGTGTATTAAGAAGTCTTCCAAAACAATATTCTCCAAGTACAATATTAGTAGAAGAAAAGATAATGACAAAGAAGAATGAGACTCAAACCAAAGCAAGTACATCTCAAGATGTACATGTGTAGAATGAAAGAGGAGAGCTCTCATTAAATAGAGCTAGAAAGAAAGATGGGTTACTTGTAGAGCCTTCTTAGTATATGTCAAGTGTGTTTAATGCTCATACGATGAGGTGAAGTATGTGAAAAGTGTGAAGGGAGTTACATGTGACATGTAACTCCAAGATTTCCTATAAAAGGACAAAATAAGTTTAATACCACATAAAATCTAATTATGTGAATTTAAAATTCACATAATAAAGAAACCTACACACACCTAAAATGACTTAGGATAAGTTAAGTGAACCCAAATAAGATTAATCTCCAACATCATTATTGTAATGTCAATAGTTAGGTTAATAAAATAAAGGAGTTATTGTGTAGTGTTTTTTACTCAAAATGGTTTTCCTAATGAATTTGTGTGTACTGTGTAATCTTGTGTATATTCCATTTATTCTCTTATTAATTGAAAGATTTTGTTAGTATTGTTCTCTTGTTTCAGTTTATCAAATCTATTTATCTTCAAAATTAAAATAATCTTTTCCTTTATGACCTTGAAAGGGACTATGAGAATGATGTATTTAGTTAGTATATTCTATTTTTTAACCAATTTGACCAAATTTTCACTCAGTGCCTTTATATCTATCAGGATGAGTGTTTAATATATTCACATTTGGGTGCCATAGTCGATATTTCAAGATATTTGTAAAATAAATGAGAAATTACAATTTCAATCCTTTTAGTCAATTATTTTTATCGATGTAAATGACCCATTTTATTTCTCATTTCTAGAATCAATTTTCATGGTAATCTACAGTTTAAAAGTTTTCATTGCTTAAAACATTAGTGGTGAGTATATAATTTTATTTAGTTTTTTCTTTATTATTTTACCATTTCATCTACTTTATACATTTATTGGTCATGTCTAAATTCTTCTTTTACTATTTTATGCCTTTCAATGATGTAACACATTACATTTTATTTTTATTTTGGTTTCTTACACGATCGACAATATTCTTATTCATTTTCAGATTTACATGTAAATTATAGCAAGATGGCTTCCATGTGAAGAAGTTATTTTTATATATGGTAGTGTTCTTGATAGTGTTATACTCACATTTTAGATAAGGTTTTTAAGTTTGAATTGCATTTAACTACTCTATTTTCTCTGGGTCAGACTTTAGTTTTTAAATTTCACTTGCAAAATTTGAAAAATAGCATCAATACTTGCAGAAGGTATTGTTGGAAAGGTATATGAGATGTCCATTCAACATGTTGATAATTTGGTGTTTTTAGTGGTGAATTTTACATAAGACTTTGAATTCTTGAAAAATAAAATTGAGAAAATAAATTAGTTTTTAAATAATGTTGGTGAACATCACCCTAAACAAAAGGAGTTTGTTAAATTATTTCTCTAGCCAAATATTATAGAATTCATGATTTGTTGGTATCATATAATAGAGAAGTTGTGATTTGATCGACAATTATTATCATGTTTCAAGCCACCTCTTAGGCTCATCATCAAGGCAAGAATAATGCCGAGAAGAGTCTCATAACTTAACTAGAATAAATAAATGAAATAGTTTATAAAAAAGTCATATGAAGCCAACATAACGTGATATTATTTTTTTACTAATGAAAGCCAAAACTGACTAATTAATAATCCATCATCTCAATTTAGACAATTTTTAGTTTTTAACAATTTGGATGGCTTCTCTTATTCTCCTATTGGACCAATTATCAAAATTTGCCAAAGTTTTAGTGCCCACAAAGCTAATGAGATGTTTAATATTATGATAATGCTCTGTTAATGTTGATTTGTGAGCTATACTATGTTGAAGGTCAGCATTATGCTCTTTAATCCTTGTACTGATTGTTCTTCTAGTCTCACCAATGTAGGATTTTTTACAAGCGCATGAAATTTTATAAACCCCCTTATTTGATTTAAGGTCAATGGGATATTTTACCGATTTAAGGAATTTTATAATGTTATTGGGTAGTGAGAAGGTAGTGCTAATAATTTTTTTCTTCAAATATTTTGCAATTTTATCTGTAACGCCTTAAATGAAAGGTAGGAACACCTTTTGTTGTTATATGTTACTATCATTGAAATACCTTTGATTTCTCCTTTGTTGAAATGTTATTTGATACATTTACTAATCATGTAGCATGCATAGCTTAATTACTATAGAAATTTATTTTCACTGATTTTGGATGAAGACCGATTGTATTTTGGCCCCCCTTCAAGTTTTTTCGCACATTTAATTTTTGCTACATATTTAACATGAAGAAATTCTATCATGCAACCGAAATATACAACATTAAATTGTTGACCTTCCTTATTTATCATTTTTTTTGGTTTAGATTAAAAATATGTTTGAAGGGGAATCCTACAAAAATTAATCTCCATAATCAAATCCATGCTTCCTTTATTAATCACCATATAGAGAGAGAGCATATATTTTATTTTATTATAATTATAATATATATTATACTCATAATAACAATGATTAATTAATTCAAATTGAGAAATATAAATATATTGAACTTACTACTAGGCAGGAGTAGGATAAATTAATGTTTTTGGTGGGAAATGAGACATTGACTTTGTTTCACGGAGGTTTCAAGTGGGAGGATTTCCCAACCCCATTCGATGATGTAGCTGAACAAATTATTAGATATGTCATGCTAGATGGTAGATAAAAATTCATGCATTATTATCATCTCCCCTAGCTGAATTACATGAGGCATCATATTCCAGTAAGCATTCCATTCTACATTTTACATTTTCTAGAGAATTCTATGAGATAGGTTCAGTTAGGTAGGAAAATGGAACCTCTGCATCATGGCATTATTTTTTTGATTTATAAATTTTTCTATATGCAACATCCTTGTCCACAATCTGAGATTAGGAGAAATTAAAAAAGGAGAGAAAGGGGTTTTGTGTAGGGGAAAAAAGATAATGAAAAGGGTTTTGAGCAGGTTCTCCCCAAAAAGAATTTAAGGATTAGGAGTAAACCAAGTCCTAAAAATAATTTAGGGGAAGATGGGAGTTCAAAGGATGATAATTCACAAGTAATGAATGATATTATTGATCTTGATGAGATCAATAATAATGTTGAAACCATTGAGGCTATTAATCTAGAAGGGCAGAATGTGGATATTCAGTTTGATCAATAGAATAAGGGGGGAAATGAAAATAGGGTTGAAATGGTTCAGGATGTAAATCAAGATTTGGTTATTAATAGGGATAATAGGTTTGCTAAATATATTATTGAGAAAGAAAGTAGATTCGGGAGAACATAGATGTGATGTTACAAAGAACTCATGTAACTAGGATTCATGATTTTGCTATTAACAGGATTGATAGGTTTGTTGAGAAGAAAAATCATATTCAAGAGACTACAGAAGAGATGTTACAAAAAGCTTAGGTAAGGATGGATTTTTATTTATTTAAGGAAATTGTTACTCATCAAGATAAATTTGAAAGTTTAGAGGATGAGGTTAACCTGCATAAGGCATTCTTGATATGGTTTAGGAAAGATCATTCTAGACTTAAACAGGAAGTGAGTAACCTTAAAAATCAAGATGGTTTATATTACTCATGAGAAAGAGAGATTGAGATGTCTTCTTACATTGAAACTTTGAAGGAAATAATTATCAGGCTGGAAAATGAGAACAAAGAACTCAAGCAAAATTTGAATATGTTGGTAACTTTTAGCAAGGTGATTGTTCATAATGCTATGCAAAGTATGCAAGGTTTGGCTAAATTGTTCAACAATGCAAGTGCTCAAGGAAATGATAGTATCCCCAAGAAAAATATTAAGGGTGAAGCATCTACTTATGCTCAGGAGGTACTAGTCAATGGACTAGAAATCAATTTCCAAAGTATGATCAATGAATGGACAAATGCATATGATGAGTGAAAGAATAATCATTGACTGTAATATTGTGATATGAAGTAGCTGTGCATATGTTGTTTATCTATTTTTTTGGGTTTTTGTTTTCATTTTTTGTTACTTTGTTTGTGGTTTTTGGTGGTTGGATATTTTTCACTTAGGTGACTTTATGTAATGGGTAGAGTCCCTTTCAAAACTCACTTTTACCTTTAATAGAACAATGATTAATTAATTGTAGATTGGTTTATTTTTGTTTTTTTTTAAATTAAATATCATGTACAAAAACTAAATAACCCAAGGGTGAAAAATAGTGGTATTACCATATAGGTTGTAAAATGTCACCAAATAGCCTTATATCAAAATTTAACAAAAAATAATGATATGTCAATATAAAAATTCTCACATAGGAGGCATAAATAGAAACTAACAAAAGCAAAAAATAAAGTCAAAGTATCAACAGGTTGATAATGTCACCCATAGAGAAAGATATTCATTTAAAGTTTTAGTAATTTCAATAATAGAATTCAGATTATCCATATCAGGTCCTAGTTTTTGTGTTACCTTAGATCCCTTCTACTAATTCTCATTAGTCACATCCTCTAGTGGGAAGTACCTCTCAACTTTTTTTAAAAGAGAACTAAAATTGTTATCTCTGATAAAATTCATTACTTCATTAGCCTTATGTATACTACCTGTATCCACTATTTTTCCAACTTGTTTCCTAGTTCTTGAAAGTTCTTGTGAAAAGTTTTCCAAGTATATTTTTGTTCTTCAATTATAAATAGAGGAGATATTAGATGGGCCCCAGAAGCATGTTGTGTGAGATTATTATCGACCATGAGAACACTAGTGTTTAAGTCCATTTCATCTTTAACTGACATATTACCTATAGAATTTGGGTTTTATTAGGCTGGAGCTTCTATTGAGTTTCATACAGTCTTTTTTTTCATCTATTCAACACTTGGTGCCATTCTTATCTAAATCAAAAGCGTATATCCAAGATGGAATATGATCTTTTGCTTGCTCAAAGTAGGATTCTTTAATGCATGACTAGTCATATTTTGAAATAGTTAGATCAGTCGTAGTAGAATGGGAAAGGTTCCAGTTAGGGTCCAAGCTGAGTTTAGGATACCTTTCAGTGTCTAAGATGTAGTCAGAAGTTACTTTCAACAACCTTGTCTAAAGGAAGTGCTCCAACTACTTCTATAGAATCTTTCATTTAGATATGTCTACACAACCACAATTCTTACAATCAATTCAACTATGAATTCAATAAGTACCCTATTTCTACCTTGAAAAAACTAATGTTTCCTTTGCTTCCATATAAACCAAAGACTATCAGTAGAGAAAATAAACAAAAATTTGTGAAAAATGGATGAATTTTCTTTATATAATTGACATATCCAAAGGTAATATTAAACCACTTAATTTCACAGTCAAAAATAATAGATCAACTATAGAGACATCATTTCCAAAGCTTAGCAGCATCTTGGCAATAAAAGAAAAGATGTTCAATTGACTCTACATCACTACACACAGGACAAAAAGGAGAAATATCTCCACATTTAGCAAGCACTTCACCAACAACTAACTTATTATACAACAACACCCATCTAATTTTTTTTTTGGTTCACTACAAGAAGACAAGACTACTTGAAATCTAAAATCCTAGATACAGTAGGAGTCACAAAAATTCCACCCAAAACTAAGCATTAAATATGGGAGATGGGTAGAGGAAATTGTAAGATAAAGTATTTTTATCAAGAACTCATGTAGGGGAGGCTATTTGATCCATTTGATACTATCCTAGAATTTATTATCATTGTCAAGATGATTCAATGATTTATAGTCCCTGAGTCCTTTCCTTACCATGGAATAAGTCCTACGTTGTGTAGTAGGAATATGATATTTGTGTCTAGTGATGTCCTAGAAGGCCCAACCCTCAATCCTAAATAAATCCTTGAAGTCCCTCAGACCTTTATTGAACCATTATAAAGAAGATCATCCCTTAGTAAGGGCTAGTAGATGGTTATTGAGGTGAGTATTCCACCATATTTATTTATACCCTTGACAACAAGATCTAATCCAGCTAAAAACATGTTTGGCAGTTATAATGTGTTTCATAAGATCCCATCCAACTAAAAAAATAATAGAGTTTACTATTTTTAAAGAATGAGGGGTGAGAATAATGTTGGCTATGTGCAAACCTTTCCATTTGGATTTACCTTTAGGAAATCCTCTTAAAATGTTATTTTTGACCAACACTTTCCAAGGTTTACTCCCTTAAAGGCCTTGATGATCTACTTAACCGCAAGGGTAATACCTTGAATTTGTAGGTCTTTCAGACTAATTTCGAAGCAACCACATGTATTTTTATATTTGCCTTTCCATATGACCATAATAATTCTCTAATAATTTGACGCAGCATGTTTATCTAAGTTTTGTTGAAGAGCCAACATGAAGCATAAGACACACTATATGAAGAAAGAATTTTTTGAAAAACTTAGACTCTACCTGGGAGTGAAAGTAGGTGTCCATGCCACTTTTCAATTTTCTTTTTAATCTTGACGTAAACCCATTCCCACATCTATTTGAGGGAATAATTAAGAATAAAACTAAAATCATTCTACAGAACCTGTCCTAACATCCAAAATCCCTAAGCATTCTTTCAATAAAGGGCCATTCTATTCTATCACATGATTTTTCAAATCCAAGAGAATCATTCCAATATATGGCTGAGAATATCTTGCCTAATACATTCCTTACCAGTTTGCAATGAGATTATCTAGTATATAACTACCTTTCACAAACCTGATCTAGGTTTTAGATATCATATGGGGAAGCAGTGGAGAAATTATTTTTGCCAAAATCTTGGCCAAGATTTTATAATAACATCTCCTTCTTTTGGAATGAGATTAATAACCAATTTATTTATTTCTATACCAAGAGAGCCCACCCCAATTGCATATTTATACATTTCCAAGCAGTCTATGGAAATATAGTCTTTATTAACTTTATAGAATTCATCTAGGAAACCATCAATACCAAGGGCCTTATTATATTTCAAAGAGTCAATCACACTCTTGATTTCATCTAAGGAGATTTCACTATCCAAAAAAGCTTCTTAAACTGAGGAAATCTATCTTGGGATAATCTTCTCACACTACACCCTACTCTGTTCAATCTGATCATTCGACCCCTTTGTTAAAAAATAAGTTTGAGTAGAAATCAAACATGAATTTTTGATAGAAACTTGAAATTTTAAAATCTTATCATTCTCCTCAATGCCTATGATTTTATATTTTGACGCTTAGACTTTAAAAATTGAAAGAAAAATTTGGAACCCTTATCACCCATCTTGATCCAGTTGAGCCTGGACCAAACTTGGGCACCCCTAGCATAATAAATCTAATGTTGCCTTGAATATTAATTTGTAGAGTAGAATATATTGATAAATATTTATTTCCTGGGTCACTTTCAAGGTCAACTTCTAGCCTAATAAGTTGTTCTTATGTAATTTTGAAGGAGGTCATTTTCCTCTTCGCTTTAATTTTCCCATAAGATCTAGCATATTTTTTTGACAAGTCCATATAATTATTCTAGGTATCAAATTTAGATTTAGAGTCTAAGGCAAACTTTCCTACAGTCCAAGTAGACTGAGGGCCATCCAAAAATTCTCTATCTTCAAAGTGGGACACATTGAGTCTATACAACCCTTTCAAGGAAGTCTTCTCATCTTTTTCATTATTGCTGAGAGAAACCTTTAACTCAATGGGATGATGATCTAAAATGGTGAATGAAATAACCTTAACCACATTACCATCCCCTTTAGGACAAATCTCAATGGCATCTTTACTCAAATAGAATCTATCAAGTCTTGAGTAAAGTCTTCTAGACCCAACCTAGTTATTACACCAAGTATATCATATTCCTTTACTTTGAGTTTTACATTTATACAAGGGGTCTACCAATTTGTGAAATATTTTAAATTTGGACTAGGAAAACAACTCATTTCCTTTCCATATATGAATGTCTCCTTTCAATTTATCCTCTCTTTCTTCAATCATGTTAAAATCACCTCCAAATATCTATGAAATGTCTTTCAAATTAGAAGCAAGCCAGTTCCACAATTTCATTCTTTCTCTATAATCATTAGGTGCATATATATTACAAATTTCAAAAAACTTATCATGCTTGTTGATAACAACCCAGACCACTCTATTACAGGGAAAAACACCATGATATACAATAATTTCTTTCCAAACCTGATTAATTAGAATAAAAGCACCCCCTTTACCTCTATTGTGATGAGTTGAGAAGATAATTACATTAAGCCAAATATAGTTAAGGTTGAAAGAGAGGATTTTTTTGGTAGTTATGACTTCATAAAGAAATATAAAATCAAGATTAATTATGGAATACCTAAACTGCCTGGCAATTGGCTTCCTATCAGGAGATTCAAGCCCCCTTATATTCCAATTTATAATCTATATTATCAAACTTGGGATTATTTGGTTTTAGTGCGGAACTTAATTCCCCCCTTATTTTGATATAATATATAAAAAAAATTAGGAACCTTATTTTCCTTATTCTTTTTTTATTGTTATTATTTCCACCATCCAATACCCCCTTTGTTATCCCTTTTCCCTCTTTGACACTAGGACTATCTAGGAAAATATTTTTAATAACTACAATTTTCAATATTTTTCTAGACCCTTTGGGGGTCTAGTTATCCCTTTTATAAATGATTGGGGGGAGTATCTTTACCAATACTACCACTGGTCAAAACCATCAAAGACTTCTTATTAGGAGAAATGTCCATCAGGGGCTCTATCTGCTCAAAGAGATTGTCAAGAGCAAATATTATTTCATTGCTCTCCCTCTCCTACTATTCAACACCATGAAAATTATGGGTGCCCTTCAAAGCCACTAAGGCATCCCCTTTGGAGATGGGATCAACATCAATCATAACCTCATCATGTAGGACTAGATCATTTCCTACTTCAGAAAGAATCTTATTTTGTTCTGTCAACTCAACTTGTTTACCAAATTCCTTAATAATTGTTTCATCAAAAAACTTTGGTGCAATATTAAAATTGGGGAGAGGATACACACTATCAATCAAATGGGAATTGAAAACATTCTCACCAATATTTAATCCATTTTGAAATCCAGGACCTTTATCAAGGGATATGGATGTGAGTTTATTTTTAAACCAGATTTAGCAGGGTACTACTCTCAACTTCTCATTCAGTCTACCTTATTCATCATTTTGAGGGAAGAAGTACATAAATTTTAAAGAGTGTATGGAATTTAACCCACTTGGACAAAATACATGAATTTAACTGAGGTAAAACCTTATACTACTAAAAAAAATGTTTTTCAATTATGTTATGTTTTAGAGCATAGGTGAAAATAAAATGATATAAAACTCAAGCCATTATTAAAACAATTAAAAGGATGCCATCCATTATGTGTAGAATTTATTCCTCCAAAGAGATTTAGAGATTTGAAGCACCTGATAAGAGTGCATACTTTCCAAAATCATGTAATTATAATTGAAAACCTTGCACAACACAATAAAATAAATAGTTAAAAATTATCGATGTATTGAAATAAAAAAAACACATATATTTGCATAAACATATTGATATATGCTTATATATCAGACTACTACTAATATTAACTCAATTTAGTACCCCAATTTAAACAATTTCAAACCCAAAAACTTAATTTGCACTCCAAGCATCTCAACGTGTTCAAAACTTTATTTTTCTCTACTTAATGTTACATTCATTTAGATAGGCATTTGAGTCAAAAATTTCTATAAGATACACTCTAGGAGATTTTTCAAGTTTCCACGGTCCATTAAAATTAGATAAATACTTATGAAAATATAAATCTGAAATTTAAAAAATAATAATAATCTAATAACATAGGTTGTTATATTATGCAATCCAAGGATTCAACCAACTACCATATTGTTCTTCCAAAGCCTAGGGAATGTCGAAGTGACAAAGTATTACAAATGGTTGTATTCCTGTCACATCCCACCCTTTAAAAAGGTTTGTTGTCTGCAATAATATGCAACATAAAAAAACAAACAAATTTTTGCCTCCATCATGAAACATAGCAAACCAATAATTCTTGTACATCTTAAACCATTTGAGCATTTAAGCCTTTTATGTAAATTATCTTTTTGATGCAAAGTGGATATCAACTGTAAATTAAATCATCTACAAATTAAATCTTGCCCATACCTTTTAAATCTTTATGAACTCCATCTTTGAATAAACCAGAATGATTTGCCTATGTGGTATTTAAATAAAATATGAAAAACTCTCATACTATAAAAATGAAAATAGTTAACAATTGTAACTTCCCTGAATGTGTTGTGGAATTTGTGGTCATAACTACCACATCTAAATATATTTTAGAAAAAACCATTAAACTTCATTAGACTTACTCATTATTTAATGGTACATGATCATTCTATGCAATGAGTTAGTTATATATCATAATTTTTAAAAAAGAATATTCAATAATAAAATTGAGGTAATATTTCATATTTACATATAAAACTATATATAAACTTTTAAAATTATAAGAACAACCACCTATAAACTCTACAATCAAAAGACCACTGGCCTCTACCATCTGGGACCAAAAAATGGTTGCTTTTACTATCAAATCCATAAGATTCGTCTATAAAAGAGGACATAGGGGGAAAAGGGATTTTTAAAATGTGAATGGCAATGCAAATTATTACCCTTAAGGCAACCTCATACAAGGTGAAATTTTTTAATTTATTCAAGAATTCCCACCACTAAACACCTGTTCTCGATGCCTAAAAGAGGAAGTTGCTTGGGTAAATCCCAATTTGCATCTTCCAGTGCCATTTCCAAGCCAATTATGAAACCTAGCTTCACAAAATTCTTTGCCACCACACACGTCATTTATTTATCCTTCAACAGAATTAGGAGGCTACTAGTGAACATCAAAGGCAATTTAGAGTTCATTGATTCATACCACCAATTAAAGGTAGTCCAGAATAATATTTTCCAAACTGCATGGAGAATGATTCCAAGAGGCACCTAAAATACCTTTTTCACCCACCTTTCCAATATAATTGAGTGAAACACCATCTCTCTCTTTAATCATGCAGGAATAAGAGAGGTTCCATGGCAAGGAGATCTTCAAACTAGCCCATCTTCTAAAGTTATCCAAATAGATCATGGGTAGCAAGAAAAATACCCACAAAGAAATAGATAAAACCTCAAGTACAACAAATCAAACATAGATCAAAAGTAGAGTGAAAATGGATGATGGAGAAATAAAAATTTCTAAATCATTAATAACCATTATTAAATTTCCACATGCAAATACACCATCTCCAACCTTTAAGAATTCATCTCCAGTCACATAATAAAAACCTGACCACACCTCACTCAAACATCATTACACAATTTATTTAAGTTGTAAGTGAAATAATAACAAATATAATGAGTCTAAATTGGATTATACATAGGAAATAAATAAATGAATGTAGATGGGAATGAGGGAGTATACCCCCTCATTACCTTCCCCCTTTCAAATTAGCTAGGCCAGGCCAATGTTCTAGCTGGTTATCAATTACTTATTCAGCTAACTGACCATTGAATCATCCCAATCTAATTCTACTCAATCACACAATACACCATAATTTCAAGGCCAAGAAAGTTCATTTTGCACCTTCACCTCATTTTTTGTCACATCTACCATGTTTTGAAAGGGAACATTGATCAAGAAGCCCAAACAATAATTAATAATGAAACTTATTAAAGACCATAGATTGACTTGAGAAGAACCATCAAATTTACCTTAAAAATATTGTATATGATGAACCCATTTATAATTATCCCAAATAATCCTAGTGGGTAAGCATACTCTTATCCCATTAATCCCATTAATGAGGGGGGCATTTAGAAGAGGCCAACTAGGCCTAATCTTCATGTCCTAGCCAGGGACCTAAGGATTAGATATTTTATCATGAATGGAAACCACCTATGAAATGGCCACTTTCACTTTACTCAACATCTAATCAATTTGAATTTACTCACCTTCAAAATGTTGCTTGTTTCTCTCCTTCCAAATTATCCAAATGAGTATTGTTTGGATAGATTTCTAGAACTGTGAAAGTGCATCCTTGGAAAAACCAAAAAACCATGAAGCAAATGGGTTTAATATGGATGAGATATTTCCCATTTTTAGTTAATTTTTTCATAAATCAAGTCCCAACATTTCACTATGAAGGGGAAAGAGAACAAGAGATGGTCCACCGTCTCTCCATCATTTATACATAAACAACAACTTGATGGACCTGCAATACCCATTTTGATGATTTTGTCTTGTGTGAGGATCCTATTCAACATTGTCAATTTATAAAAGGCCCTTATATTTATTAGACCAACTTTATAGGTAATGCATAAAGTTGGAGGACAAAAAGGGGTTATGTAGACATGATTTTTTTGAAATTTTAGAAAATTGAATTTGTGTAGATAATTTGGAATAGCTACACTCAAAATTTCAAGATGTTATAACAACATTAATTATATCACTTCAAGTCTAGTTACCAAATCACTATTTTTTTAAAAAAATTATTAATTATAACTAGGTCAAACATCTAAAATTTGAATAAGAACTCTTATATTTTTCAAGAAAATGGAATGGATAGATGGTCGTGTGGCCCACCATTTTTTTAGGATCATTTAATATTGTTTGAAACCATTTGGTGAATTTTTAGATAAGATCTTATAGTTTTTGACTTATAAGTTTTATATTTTATCAATTAATATTTTTTATATTATTAATTTTGTAAGTAAATAGATCCTAGAAACTGATAAAAAATGGATAGTCCGCTGTGTGGTCCCCTAACCATGTCCAAAAAAATAAAAATGAATTTTTGTGAATGTGTGTATAATTAGGACTAGTTTTTAACCATATAATTTATTTTGCACTTGGATGAATGAAAAAAAAATACATTAACATGTATATGCATGTATATTTGTGGCTTGTGGTGACCTAAAAAAGCTATAATTAGAAATAAAAATAATTTATAACCTTAAAATAGTTCAAAAATTATAAGAATCATATATTTGAAAAGAGGAGAGCATGCTCATTGTTGTGGTAATAATTTTTTCAATTTCATTGTTGAAATTCCTAGTGTATTTGGTGGTGAAAGTTGAAATTCATTATTTTTTATCAAAACTATCAGACTCGACTGTAGATTGACAAGTCCAAGCCAAAATCCATGCCATTTCCAAGCCAAAAGGTTGGTATTTAGAATTCAAACTTACAATGCATACACATTATGCTATAATTTGTAAGCATTATAATATAACGTAAATGCATTATAGTATAACATGTTTTGGGCCAATAACACTTATGTGTTATACCATAACACGTACATGTTATAGTATAACATAATTTGTCATGGTAGCATAGAGGCATAGTGACAATAACGCATGCATGTTATGAAATAACGTGTATGCATTATACCATAATGCGTATACATTATGTGTAGTATAGATAAAAATTGTTTTTTAATGGACATTTTTACCTAATTAAATAAATCTATCCCCACAAACATTCTCTATGCACTTTTATAGTACTTTCCAGTTGAGAACAAGAGCTATCAAGTGATTTTTTAGACCTCACCTTTGAAAATATATCAATTATCCAATGGGTGATGGATCAGGTTCTAGAAAGAGAAAGAAATTGAATAACAAAACACTTGATCAAATAGAAAAGGTGAGAAAAAATAAGGTACGAATGCAAGCACTTCATTTAAAACAAGGTACACAAACTATCTCTAATTAGCCAAATATCATAGACAATGATGTAGTTGACAATAATAAATTGAATAAAGATGAAATTGAAAATAATTAATTTAATAATGATGAAATTGACAATACCAAATTGAATAATGATGAAATTGATAATAATGAATTAGATAATGTTGTAAGTTTACATCCAAAGTATAATGTTTTTATTTTATTGATGATGATTGTATGCATGATGCCTTACCCCCACAACAATGAATAATTTTTCATGAAAATAAATAATGATGAAATTATCAATGATAAAAATTTCATGGAAGCATATAATGAGGAAAGAAACAATGAATAAAATGTCATCCCACCACTAATTAATTAAAGTAGTGATGGTTTTGAGCACCTTCTCAACAAGGTTCACCAGTAACAAAACCTCAAAGACTTGTGCATAAAAAATGTAAGTACTTAATTGAAGTCAATGAAAATATTTTGAAATCAATGCCTAAAAAAAAATATAACTACCATTCAAGAAGACAAGCTCAGGAAATTTGGGATAATTTCTTTCATAATTTGATTCATAATACTAAAAGATGTCAATTGTTTATTTTTTTGGTGAAATTGATTAAGATGAGACCTACCGTGTACACATTAGGGCTAAAAACATCTAATATGGATGATGAAAACCTAAAAATTGTCTACAACCTATATGATGCATATCATATTGTAGGCCTTAAATCATGCAAAAAAGATTGTAATGTTTCCCAATGTATAATCACAACTTGTGTAGTAAGTACTCAAACAAGAACAAAATGATTGATTTCAAAAATAATACAAACACTTGACATAAACAAAAAAATATTAATGAAATTAATTTCAAGATGTGAAAGACTCAGTGAATCTAATACTAGTGAACTCTAGGCAATCTCTGATTGACTTCCATGAAAGGACAACGCTATATCCAATGCTCTAAAAGAGTTACTAGTATAATTTTATAAGGATGATACTAAAGTTTCATCTAATGTAAGAGATATAGTCAAAAGAAGAGTTGGTTCTTGAAACCGTGAACCACATCTGAAACATTTCTTGGATATGAATCAAACATAATTGTACTCCAAGGTTTTGGAAAAACATCCACGAATTTATATTAGTCAAATTTATTTTGAGATGGACAAACATTTTTATGTAAAAATAAATCATACACGGACCACTTGTTGTTGTAAACAACATGTTGAGTTTGCAATGCACTATGATGTTTTACGTCATTTTCATTGTGCTTTGCATGCTAATAATATTTTTTAGGAGTATGGCTTAAAATTTCCACCAAAATAAATCAAGGAATTTATTCCAACCATTTCTTTTGAAATATCAAATGCATAGTTCTTTTATTACAAAGCATGTTTGGATGGAAATTGTAGAATTTGTGGTGGATTGCCAAAACTAAACAATTATATCCATGAAGAAGAAATAAGTGCAATTAGGCATGAATTAGTTAGTTTGAGAAAATATAAATCTATGAATTATCAAGTAAAATATGGTTAATTATCTAAAAGGTGTGATCTTGATATGAAACAGATACCCATTTCATATTTTATAGTCAAATTCAGTGAGAAAATTGTTTATGAGTATGCAAGGCACACACACAGGGCTAGATGGTTGGATGAACATTTCAAGATAAGAAAGGAAACATTCCCATTTGGTTTGATTGTTTTATTAGTTGAATTTTCTAAAAATTAGACATTTAAACCACAAATAGAAGTTTAGTTGCAATATTACAACTTATCACAAATTACCATATTTGTGCATATAGCATTCATGCATACACCTCTTAGTATCGAATAAAATCAATAAATATTAATAGATTACCATTTATATATCAATAATGATCAATCACATTGTATATAGTATGTGCATGGTTGTTTGTAAAATTTCTATGGGCAGTTGACTGAGAGGAACATTCATTTCAATTAGCATTACATTTGGTTAGAAAATTTTGCATCACTATTCAATAATGCATGGTTGTTTTATTGGTCAAGAAAGATGCATGTTACCAATAGTGTATAAGAGATTTGGATTTTCACTAAGGCTGGCCATGGAAAAGGGGAGCATGATGATGTTGTAGCATGTGTCAAAACAGATGTTTCAAGGGAGGAGTTAAAATTTGATAAGGGTGTTGATTTGACTAATGCACAAAGTGTGGTTGAATGATGTAATGAGAACATGTGCCATGGTGCTCAACCAAATTATATTATTCATAGACATTTTTTACTAATAGAGGAAAAAAACTTGGTAAAGTATGAGGACTATATAATTTTAATGAGTTCAAGTGAGCTCCACTCATTCTGTAGCTCAATTGCGGGCTCTTGGACTATTATAACAAGACATTTGGCATGTTTATGTTCTACATGTATGGACTCCATTTGAAATGAGTGTGAGTCACAAGAGTGGGTGGATGACTAGAGTTACAGACCTCTAATTCCAATCAACACATATCAGGTTCTACAATCATTGTAATTTATAGATATGACATCATCACATGACTTTGACCATGTATCTGATCTAGTACAGCCATGTAGAATATTATTTATTATGTACCATTTAATCCCATTATCTATCTTGATATAGTGTCATTCTTTTTTGTGATACTAAACATGTTTTTTTAGTTATTATAGATGAGGACAATGAAGAGGGGACAAATTACTACTTATGTCAATGTGTAAAGGAAAAAAAATTAACTTCCACAGTCATAGATGGAGAAAACATTGAGTATTTTACTGGGTATGTGGTAGTCAATGGAACTTGGCTTTGATGATACCCTATCAAAAATTTAGATATATGGCTATTTGAAGACTTTGAAACACATAGGAAGATACTACACTATTTAAATTTGGTTCTTGTTACAAATATTAAATTGAAAAAATATCATGAGAGGCCATTAAATAGGAATTTATGGAAATTTTGTGAGTCAGACCATGAATCTATTTTTACTACTATCAATATTGAAGTAGATCTTAGTGTTTGATGGATTGATATGTGCAGGTATGTTGACTTATAAAATGTATAAATAATCAATTTTACCAAATGTTTTTTACTTTTGTAGTACATATAAATTTTATTTTCAATTACTTACTAATAATTTTTTAAGGTTAGTGATGCCATATAAGCTTCCACCTTCACACGGTTGACACTGTTAGTAAATAATTTCATATTCTTGAAGTTAAAAGAACACAACTTAAAATTACTTATCAATTGTCCTTGAAATCAGGTTTGCTTGAATGAAGGTATAGAAGGAGCATCCTGGCAGTTTGAAGTGTTTGATGTAATCAAATGCCTTTATGAGTTGACATATATTTGGGGATGGAAGTCTCCTTGATTTAATTTTTATCTTAACTCACCATGTCCTTGCCTTCAATTCTTCACTTCTTCTTCAACCAAATTGTTTTCAACTCCCATGAAGTAGTTACATTATTATAGGGTAGTTTGAAAGACCTTCAATGCTTATTTGATAAACCATTAAATGATTATTGGCTTGTTCAAGGTGTAGCAGTAGCATGTTTTAAATTATTAAAATCTTATTTATTAGTATATCATGGTCTAAATATCTCCCCATTCAACATTTATTCCTTCTTACCCATATGTAATTGATTGTCAACTCCCAACTTGCCACTCTCTCATTGTAGTTACTAGCATCATCATGATATTGCATGATTTTCGGTGTAGGATCCAAAATTATGGAAATTACTCCACCTTGAGCATGAAAATCAAGTTTATGAATATTTTTAATTATTATTACATCTTAAAATATGATAAAAAAACATCAAATTAGAGACATCTTTCCTTAAAGAGGCAAACTAGCTCCTCTTGATTCTTGATCACACCAATCCACCTCATTAGTTTAGCCAAGGTGGATAATGTATATATAATAATTATTTTGATCAAAATAAATTATTACATATATATATATATATATATATATATATATATATATATATATATATATATATATATATATATATATATATATATATATATATATATATATATATATATATATCATATCTTTAATCATGTCAACTTCTCACATTGGGTCATTATAGCTTTGCTTGTAAGAAGGTACACTAGGCCACTGGCTTGTTAGGCTTGTTTAGAAGTGGATGAAATTCATCTTGAAACCTCTAAACACCCTTTCGAGACTCTTTGACATATTACATGTCCATTAGAAGATCCAATACCTTCACAAAGTGATTTATGCCTAGAAACAAGACCATGTTTGTGAGTAGTCATGTATAAATTCATTTTTATTAGATTTTAAGGCTAGAGAACACATAAAACATATTCAATAAATAATAAACCTCCTTTAAATAAAATTTTAGATCATTTTACATAATATAACTTGACTTATAGCACTTTTGGTCCTCTCTAGGTCTATTTTTCCTTCATTTTTGATTGTGCAGGCCTATGTTTTTTAATTTTATCTCTCCTCAGGTAAAATACAGATATTAAAACACTTGAAAAAAAATTAAATGGTAATTCATACCTTAAATTCAAATTACAAGTCATTTGGAGCTATAAAACCCAAGTTATGGCCCTTTTTGTGCAAACTAGGATCTACATGGCAACAAGCAAGCTAGTTTAGAAAAAATTTTGTATCTTGAGTTATGTAGGGTATAAATAGCTCATTATTTTTTTATATGTCTATTAAAACACCCTATACAACATATAATCATTTTATTGGTAGGTAAAATCAATAAAAATCACCATAATCATATAATATCAGGCCTCCAAACCCTCTTTGTGGCTGTGTGCATGCATTTGGGCTATGGAATTGATTTTAAAGGCCTAAATGACATGGAATGGATATTTTTATAGCTATTAGGATTATTTTAGGCATTTAATATGACATTAAAAATTTTATGAATCACCTTGGGGTGCTCCCAAAGACTCAAGATCTTTAACTATGCACAAACTTGTTGACAACTCACGTTTTCACCTTGTATACAAGCTTGTGACTGATAATTTCACCTTTGTTCATGGTGATCACTTGTTTATAGGATTATATGGGCCTATCCAATATCTATCTAGTCTTTCAAGTAACTTAACATGCTTGAATCAATCATAAACACCAAAACTTGTCTCTTTTCAACTAAAATAGAATGAAATTGCATTTCCAACAACACTACAAGAGGTGCTTATTTATACAACAATAAGTGAGATTAAATATCCTAATCTATAGGAAATTATGACTCAAAATATACCTAATTACATAGTAAATACCAAACCTACCTAACCTATGCTACATGTCAATCAAAGGTGTAAATTACCTTGAGACATTTATTACAAATATGTAAGGATTAATTAATTATTCTAACATTCCCCGCATTAATTGATCATATCTTGAAGAGAAGAGAGATAATTTTTGAATACCTCAAACTTATCATGTGAAAGTGACTTCATGAAGACATTTTCACACTGATCTTGAGTGGGATAATACTAGAGCTATATGTTGTGATATTGAACATGTTTGCATATGAAAGGAATATGAACCTCTATGTGCTTGGTTTTCTCTTGAAAGACTGGATTGTGAACAAGATGTAGAACACCCTGATTGTCAAAATTTAGAACTATAAGCTGATTTTATGGAACTCCAAGTCTTGAAATAATATTATGTATCCATATCGCTTCATAGATAGCTCCTGATACAATGCGATATTCTACCTCTATGTAAGATCTAGAAACATAATTCTGCTTCTGACTTCCCCATGAAATTGGACCAAATCTTAGAACTAACACAAATCCAAAATTGGATTCCCTATCATCAATATAAGTTGTATTATATTCATCTATCTATCCTTTCAAGAATAACTTATCATTCTTCTTGTACTCTAGGACATACTCAATTATACCTTTGATGTATCTTAATACCCACTTTGCTACTTTCCAATGTGCCACATTTGGTTCCCTTATGAACTAAGAAAGATAGCTGACAACATAGCTAATATATAGCCTAGTATATGTCAATTAAATGATACTCCCAATCAAATACCAATAAGGAGTTACATTTACTTCCAGTGATGGATCTATACAAGACAACTGGAGTCTTGTCTCCATAGGTCTTGTAATAGGCTTGGAGTCCATCATCCTAAATTTCTAAAGCAATGTCTTGGTATATTTCATCTGTAAAACAAAAATGTATTGGTCCTTTTACCATACCTTAAAACTAAGACAATAGTGTATCATCCTGAGATATGTCATGTTGAATGATCACTTGAGATCATTCTTAATTGTATCAATCATCTACACTATACAGCCAATGATGACTAGATCATCAACATAAACATTCACTATAACAACCCCCCCATGTTATTTGAGGTAGAGGTTAGGATCATATAGACTCCTTTTGAATCTATGTTTTACAATATGCTCATTAATCTTAATGTACCAATATCAAGAGTTTGTTTTAGCCCATAGAGAGACTTGATAAGCCTACACACTTTTTATTCCTAATTAGGTGCCACAAATCCTTCAAGTTGAGTCATGTATACTTCCTCTTTCAAATATCCATTGAGAAAGGAAATTTTTATGTCTATTTTATGTAACTTTTATCCAAACTATGCAGCCATATAAGAAACCATTCTGATAGTCTTTATCTTAGTCGTGGGAGAAAACGTCTCCTCATAGTCAATGCCTTCTTTTTAAGCATAACCTTTTGCAATAAATCTTGCCTTATACTTATCAATACTACCATCTAGTTTTTACTTGGTCTTAAAGACCCATTTACATCTTATAGGCTTCTTTCCTAGTAAAATATCAACAAGCTACTAGGTGTTATTCTTTATCAATGACTGATATTCTGCATCCATGACATCTTTCCAAGGTTTTGACTATAGGGATTCTGATACTATTAAGGACTCATAAGTTTCTTGAATAATACTCATAAGGGACATATTAACCTCTTCTTGAGTCATGCTTTGAGTCCTCAATCTTGAATTGGATGTATATTGTACTCCATTCAAGTTAGCATATCGTATAGTACTTGTATACCACTTGGGCATACACTGGACTATAGGTGGTGGTGGTGGAGGTCATGTTTGACTATCTTCCTTTTCACTTTTACCATCACTATCTAAAAAAATTATAGGAATTATGCCTATATCATTTTCTTGTGTAGAAGGTGGATTGATTCCACTCTTTCATCAAACATTACATCTATATTGATTAGTACCTTCTTTATTTATGGATCAAGGAGCTTGTATGCCTTTGATTGTGCACTGTATCCCACAAAAATGCATTCCTTTGTTTTTTTATCCAAATTATTTATTTTATTCTTAGGAACATGAATGTATGCCTTGAAACCAAAAAATTTAAGGTGAGTAACCTTTGGTTTATTCCCTGTCCAATATTCATGAGGTGTGATTCCATCAAGAGCTTTGGTGGGTGACCTGTTTAACAAGTAGACTGCAGTATGACAAGCTTCTGCCTACTATACATTTGGCAATTTTGCATCCTAAACCATGCTATGAAACATTTCCATAATGACTATGTTATGCCATTATATAACTTCATTTTTCTAAGTTGAATATGTAGTTGTCAATTACCGATTGATTTCATCCACACTAAGATATTTCCCCCACCATGATCTGAGCAGAGGGTCTTGATTTTCTTACCAGTTTCATTTTCAATCATGGCCTTGAATTCTTTGAAGACTTGAAAAGTGATCCTTAGTCTTCAATAAATATACCCACATTTTCCATGAGTAATCATCAACAAAAATCTAAAATTATTTGTACCCTCTAATATCAGGAACAAAATGTCTGCAAAGATCGATGTGTACCAAGTCCAACTTACCAAGTGACCAATACTCGATATTTCCAAATGGATATCTTCTTTATTTTCTTGCTAAGAAAATGTTATATATATCAAAATATTTTTGGATTGTGGGGAGACCACAAACCATATTTTGTTTGTTTAATTGTACCAAATAACCATAACTCAAGTGACCATATCTTCTATGCCATAAATTGCCTAGTTTTATATCTTTGACCACAAGTGCTTGACGATCATTTTGAACAAAATCAAGATGAAACATTTTTCCAATGATGGAAGTGTTGGAAATCACTTTGAAATTTTGAGGCTTGTCTTTGATGTGGCAAAACTTTTAACCATTTTGGTGACCAAATTCAACCATGAGGTTGTGGTCAAGTAACTGATTAATAGATAACATATTTTTTGTAAGTCCTCAAACATAAAGAACATTTGAAATGCTGTAATTTTTATTTCCAAGATGAATTTTTATGTCACCACTACCTTGTACTATATATGAGGTTTCATCTCCAAGTGAAACATTTCCCTTTAATTCTATTTTTGTCAAAGTATAAAACCATTATTTTTTTGTTTTCATGTGTCTAGTTGCCCCTGAATCAACATACCAAACTACACTTAGATGATTGGTAGACTCATGTGTTTGAGTAGCTAAACCATATTCATCATTTGAAGAATCATTATCTTCAGCAACATTGCCATGTTGTTTAGGCTTAGAATTTTTAAGTTTCCATCTATTTTGTTGTGGTATTGGATTCTTTTCTATTTGTGGTGAATTTTTGGATGAGGGATTCTTACTTGATGAACATTTTGAAGTGTGTTGTACCAACAATGTTTTAATTCATGTCCCTATCTTCTAAAAATTGAGCATGCTTTAAAAGAACATGAATTATTTTTGTGTTAGTTTTTTTTATTATTTTGGTTTGGATATTGCTTTAGACCCTTCATGGGTTTCTTCTCCTTTTGATTTGATGCGAGTGTATGCTCAGCATCTACTTCCTCTAAATTATGCACAGCTTCTTCTTGTTGTAAAAAAATTGACAACAACTCAAAGGTTAGTTTTTGTCCTGTGACATTCAATGTGGTCACAAAGATCCTATATGTAGGGGGTAGTGCTCTAAGGACTATATGGACCAAAGAATCATCTGCCACTAGTTTGTCTAAAGATTGAAGTGAAGCCCACAAAGTTTCAACTCTTCTAAGAAATGATTCTATTTTTTCATCTAATTTGAGCTTAAGAGTATGCAATTGGTTCTAAATAGGTAATAGTTGATTTTGATTCTAGCTTCATATACAATTTAAATCTTATCCCAAGCATCTTTTACAATTGTATCACTATGGATATGAGGCTATACCTCATCCGAAAATCCAAAAATGATTATTAACTTAGCCTTTTTATTAGCTTTATCATATTTTTATTGTTGATCAACATATGTTGCATGTCTGACCCATGTGCCTTTTAAAACTGACCAAATGTCTTCAAACTCAAGATGTGTTTGTACTTTTGTTTTACATGCTACATTATTATCACCGTAAAGTAGTTGTGTGTCAGGGTGGACAAATCTGGGTCCTGAACCAGACATCGTGAAAGTTGTGAATGATAAAGAAATATAAGTGTGTTTAAGTGCAAAAATGAAATGTGCATTTGCAAAATGTAAATAAAATGCAAAACTGCATACACAAAGAAGATAAATTACACACAAGCACACAATGGACGTCAGACTCCACTAAAAATGCATCCAAAAATGCAATGGAAAACTGGACATCGATTTCAATCAAAAATGTGTCCAAGGAGTTTTACAATGAAACTTGTCCATTGCAAGATGTTTTAAGGTATCTGATGGTCTTCTACACTTAGATGTAATATACAATAGGGCATGACATAGGGGATTAGGGGTGGTGCCCCTGAAGCCAAATGCAATTTGAAGCCTTTTTGGCCCTTAGAATTACTCAAAATTCACCAATTTTAACAAAATTTGGCCTCTCCCAAGAGACATTGGTTACCACCGAAAATGCATCTACAAGAAGGAAAAGAATAATAATAGGCCAATATAATATAGTGTTTTGAAAAATAAGTAAGGAAAATCCCTCCACCATAAAAAAATCCAACCTGAACTTGAGGGGGGGGTTTCCTTTTCATTTATTTAATTTTTATTTTTTCAATAATGTCTTATCAATATTTTGATAAATAAAATATCATGATTTTTACCAAATCAACATATGAAAAATAACCACCTCTACCAAATGAATAAACTAAGGCTCGTACCTTTAAACTTCTTATACAGTGATGACCGTATATGAGATGGAGCAACATGTTTTGACTTTTGGGAGGCAGAGAGAACTGTCAACTTGCATGTACGAAATAGAACAGTGGTTCAAGAAGATCTAGATTTTGGCTGAGTAGTAAGTTAATGTTGATCTAACCAAATGGAAGATGCCAGACTTGGTTTCATCCCCAACTCTTTGATGTCAAATGAAATTTGTTTGATAGCAGCTGGGGTCACTGGAGATTTTACCTTGGGTGATGTTGCAAGTTGTCTTACAGATGCATCTAGCTAAATTTAAGTAACACAAAATAAATTTAATAAAGTTTTAAATCTATAAACCAAATAAATGGCATCCCTGTAGATGTGAATCAATGTAGGTTGATTTAGGCATCATGTGTCAGGGGATCTACAGCTCTACCAATTAGAGCACAATTGATTACTTTCTTATATGCAATTAAACACGGAATTATACCAGAATGATAAAGTAGCTAGAAACTTGAGACAGCAAAGAATTTGAGAGACAATACACACTCTTGTATTAAATACTACTAGAAGAAAATACAATAAGGAAGATGCCACTTCTTCCTCCACCTCAAAGGCTTGCCACACCTCAAGACCTTCTTCCCTCTCTCACTTGCTCAACACAACTCTAAAGCTTGAGTTGTTATCCCTCCTTGAATGCTTCAGCTGATCTCCTTGACCTTACACCTGTAGATCTCCTTGACCTTGCTAGCTTCAATGCCTTTTACTTGCCTTTTGAATTAATTTACAATACATGCCTTATGGGTCTATAAATAAGATCCCATGCTTACAAAAATAGAACACTAACTACTAAAATTAGACACACAACCCGCGACTTAAATTAGCCCCTTAGCATGCAAACACTCGGTTTAACTAACTGACTGTTCGTCAACAGCAGTTCCAAAAATACATAGGCGACCGACGCCGGTCCCTGCTAGTCTGGTGCTGCCGATGTCGGTCGACTTCCTACCGTCGCCAGTCTCCTTCTCCACTGCACTTGACCGACGTCGGTCATACTGCCGACACTGGTGGCTCTGGTTCTTCAGCATCCTTCCTTCTAGTGTCTGCAAACAGTTGAAGCTTTTAGTTCCACACCACAACAATCTCCCACTTGGAGATAAATAGCTGCAACTTGTACCTGTACCTGTACACCATCTATTTTGTTCCTCAAGCTCTGTATCCCTCTTCAATGTCACTCTTGAAGACCAACCACCACGCAAACTTGTGATGCAATCTCTGTATCTTATGCCAAAATAATTTTGCTGCTCCCAAATTCTCCATGACACACTTCTGAACCAACTCTACCCTTAGCTCAAAAAACTCCCTGTATATGAAACCCTGCAACAAGTAACACAATACAGTAACAGGATAATGTAGCTAATATTATCCAACCTGGTAAAGATAAAATACAATGGTCAAGCCTCCATTGTTCTGCAGCATAATCAAGACCATATACCATAGCCTTCTGTCTCATGTATCCATCCACTCTCTTCTCTAAAACGGGAATCCATCCCTCTATCCAGTGCTTCCTGACAACACTACCAACAAATACATGTTTGGTTCTCCAAGGGCTCACACTCCTCATCCATGCCAAGCTCCACTGTTTCTGGATTCTACCTGCATTGCTTCTTCCATCTTCCTAGTTCGTGACTATCAGTAAGCAATATAAAGAATGTGAACAACGAATATGAGGTTCACATACCTTTTCTGACCTCTACATGGGTGTTTGAGACTTATTAATTCACCCAACATCCGTTCCAGTGACCGATCTAGGTCATCTCCCAGTCTGCTTTCGACCGATGTCGGTTCTCTGCACTGATCCTGACTACCAACGTCGTTTCCCTGGCTGACGCCGGTTTCCCTCTTGCCGACGTTGGTCCTTATGACCGACGTCAGACTTCTCCTGTCTGACCTACCGACCCTGTTGGTCTGCACATGACCGATGTCGGTATTTGGATGACTGACGTCGGTGCCAAGCAACCGACATCAGCGTCTGTGTGTTCCTGTAAGTGATGAAATTTTCATCTGCGAGCTCTTCTTGGATCAAACCTCTGTCCATGCTGACCTGCTCAGACTTATTCAGCCCCTGTGATTGATCTCTATCCTTCATCTCCTCCAAGAACACCAAGGCTTCTTTGTTCCTGTCAAAAGCATCAAATTTCCTCTTTCTGCAATGAACTGTATCTATACTTTCCAAATTTGAATGCATACCTTTTGAATCAAGAACTTCCATTCCCTTCTTGTTCTTGTGACCAAACCTATTAGGCCACATCTTTGAATCTACACCAAAAGTGGAATCAGTAATACAAGTAGACAGATAAAGAGTATCTACTTTCTTACCTCTTGCTAGAACAAGTGCTCCCTTGGTAACCTTCCAAGAATCTACTGTGAGGGTTATTGTGCATCCCTCATCTCCCAACCTTCCTACAGAAATCAAACTCTGCTTCAGAATTGGAACATGCATGACCTCTTTCAACACCCACATGTTGTCAATCTGCAATCTCAATTGCACTTTCCCTTTGCCAACTATCTGACAAGGCATACCATCCCCTAAATAAAGAACTCCAAAGTCTCCCTGTTCATACTCGTAGAACAAATCTCTGTTTGGGGATGCATGGAAAGATGAACCAGAATCTAAAATCCATGATCCTACCTGACTATCCAAAGAAAGTATGAGAGCATCCTACATCACAATATTTGCATCCTTTGCTTCTCCCATACCTGCATGTTGATTCTCTTTATCTCTCAACCAACACTCCTTCTTTGTATGTCCTTTCTTTCCACAAAACTAGCAGGTAATACCTTTGGACTCGGATCTCCTTCTCGACCTTGATTTCCCTTGCTCAACCTTCTCCCTTTGCCTTTCCCTTCTTTCTGCACTTAGAGCATTCCCTGATGATTCACCTGTGCTTCTCCTGCGTATTTCCTCATTCAAGATCACACTCACAACATCATCAACTTTTAAGATTTTAGAAGCAGATGTAGAATTACTTACTGCCATAACCATACCATCCCAACTTTTAGGCAAAGAACATAAAATCAAGAGAGCCTTTACCTCATCATCAAAAACAATATTGACTGAAGCTAATTGGTTTACCAAACCATGGAAATCACTGAGATGAGTATGTACCGATCCACCTTCCTACATTTGCAAAGTAAATAGCTGCTTCATAAGGTATACCTTGTTAGAAGCCGAGGGCTTTTCGTATAAATTTGCCAAGGAATTTATCAACTCTTCCATTGTCTTGCATTGTGATAAGCAGGAAATCACAGATGATGCAAGGCTCAACCTTATGGAACCTAGAGCCTTCCGATCAAGAATGTTCCATTCTTCATCCTTCATATCTGTGGGCTTGCATGCAACCCCACCCAATGGTAAGTACAGATCCTTCTGATACAGATAGTCCTCAATCTGCATCCTCCAGTGTTGATAATTCTTTTCGTTAAACTTCTCCATTCGTAGCCTACTTTCTTCTGTCATTGCTGAACTCCCACTCAATCAGAAAACCCTATGAATGACCTGTAATCAAAAACAATACCCTGCTTCCTGCAAACCGTAGCTCTGATACCACTTGTCAGGAGATCTACAGCTCTACCAATTAGAGCACAATTGATTACTTTCTTATATGCAATTAAACACAAAATTATACCAGAATGATAAAGTAGCTAGAAACTTGAGACAGCAAAGAATTTGAGAGACAATACACACTCTTGTATTAAATACTACTAGAAGAAAATACAATAAGGAAGATGCCACGTCTTCCTCCACCTCAAAGGCTTGCCACACCTCAAGACCTTCTTCCATCTCTCACTTGCTCAACACAACAACTCTAAAGCCTGAGTTGCTATCCCTCCTTGAATGCTTCAGCTGATCTCCTTGACCTTACACCTGTAGATCTCCTTGACCTTGCTAGCTTCAATGCCTTTTACTTGCCTTTTGAATTAATTTACAATACATGCCTTATGGGTCTATAAATAAGATCCCATGCTTACAAAAATAGAACACTAACTACTAAAATTAGACACATAGCCCGTGACTTAAATTAGCCCCTTAGCATGCAAACACTCGGTTCAACTAACTGACTGTTCGTCAACAGCAGTTTCAAAAATACACAGGCGACCGACGCCGGTCCCTGCTGGTCTGGTGCTGCCGATGTCGGCCGACTTCCTACCGTCGCCGGTCTCCTTCTCCACTACACTTGACCGACGTCGGTCATACTATCGACGCCGGTGGCTCTGGTTCTTCAGCATCCTTCCTTCTAGTGTCTGCAAACAGTTGAAGCTTTTAGCTCCACACCACAACATCGTGTGGGTTGAGGCAGGTTTGTAGGGATGGACCGTGAAATTTGCTTCAGGGCTCTAAGCTCTGATTAATTTTCTTAATTACTAGATTGATTTGAACATATGGCTTAAAAATATATTAATATTGACAATATTAAAAAATTAATCAATATCAAATATTAATTTCAGATCTGATAAATAATATAAATTTTCATCACAATGATATAGATTTAGCTAGATTTTTTGAATAAACAAATTTGAATATGCACCAATCTAAAATTGTATAGGTCACCCCTCATTAAAAATGTCAAAATATGACTGAATATGAATATTTTAGCCTAAATTTATGCTAAAATTGTTAAAATTTTACAAAAACAAAAAACAATTGCTTACATTGACAACTATTCTCCTTCCACAAAATTGGCCAAAATTCTAGTAGTGTTTCAGCTTGGGATGGTTGAAATTAGAGTAACGTGACACATTAAAGGATCACAGATACTTGACTCTCGATCTCCACCAAATATCCAATGCTTCAAAAAAAACTCCTCGGGATTAACTTACTTGATACTAAATGAAATTGCATTGTCAAAAGCACTACAAGAGGTACCTATTTAAACAATAATAAGTGAGATTAAATCTCCTAATCTATAGGGTATTATGACTCACAATATACCTAATTACATATGAAATACCAAACCTACCTAACCTATGTTACATGTCAATTATAGGTGTAAATTACCTTGAGACATTTATTACAAATATGCTGGGATTAATTAACTATTCTAACATCAACTAATTGTAGACCTCCTCATGTGAGCTTGTATGCATGGCAAACCATATTGTAGGCCATCCTTGTAGGTGTTGAAAATTTGACATGTCTTATGGATTGGTAGCAAGCTCAAGGTAGGATCTCCATTGTGTCTTAATCATCTAATGGAAAGTGATATGACTTTTGAAATTCAAAGAACCATTTGACCTAATTGATCTAAAAATGTCTTTTACACAGATATAATTTGACTCAAGATGAATTAAGTGAAGATCATAGTTGTGTAGAGTGCCTTGATCTAATTAGGGATGTCTTAATACATTTCAAAAGATGCACATCAAGTGTGTATAATAATTTGGGTGTTTTGGTGATTCATGTGTTATTATTGAAGTCATTCTAATTACAATTTTGACATGAAAGTGGTGAATATTGAGTGTCAACATTTTTCCCCTATTTGAGAAGGCATTATGAGACTAGATGAAGTAACACCTTTTAAAAAAATGAAAAATTCATTAATAAGAAGTTTGAAGAATTAGATGAAGAAATAATTAGTGACCCATGATGCCCCTTTGAGAGGGCATGCAGGGATGAAAGATATGGATGGACTCTCAAAAAGGAGAGGAAGAATAAATAAGAGATAAATTAACCCATGAATGAAATTAATCCAAATGAGTTAATGTTTTCACACTTTTATTTCCAATATTTGAAAATAATAGAATGTAATTAGCCCCAAAGTAGGGGGAAGTGGGAAGGATGCATCCCAAAATAAGTGACACACTTTGACATACCCAAAACAAGGTAAAAGTTACAGGCTTAGGGAATGATAATCCTATAACAAGTTTCATGCTTTGATTTATCCAATGAGGGTGAAAGGTGCAAAGCATGGAAGTAGAAGAAAGACAAACTAATTGACTATTGATTTATCCCAGTAGGGCAGATTTGATTATTGATTAAAATGATTTGCCTTAGTAGGGTGAATGTGATCATTGATCATTAAAAATTGTTTGCCATAGCAAGGTGTATTGACAAGCATAGCTCAACGATAAAACATGTTTCATATATTAAAGATGAAATGATTGATGTAAATATAGGGGCAATGGTACAAAAAAAATTCAAATCAAGAAGCCATATAAAACCAAGCACACGAGAATGCTCAAAGGTAATAAAAGAGATGATTGGAAGAAGAAAATAATGATGTTATTAGGTAAAAATAATATAGATGTGAATAAGAATGAAAAAAGTGTGGCCGAGATGACCTCAAAAACTAGTTGACACTGAGCATTTCCTACATAGTCCAAATAGACCTCAAGCCAATATAGTTCTCCCAAGATTGGATAAAATGGATGAGGAAAATGATCATGACAAGATCAATAACTATGATGGACCAATATGTATTACTTTGCTTATTGCATGCTCATTTTGATATGTGTGTCCTTATGAGCATATACTTAGCTAGAATGTTCAATTATTGTGATATGATCAAGAAAAATGTGATAATGTGATGTAGTCAAGAATGACTGAGATGATTCTATTAGATAATGAATGATTATATAAGGGGACATACTACCATCATAATGTGACATCGTATATAAACCTTGAGTACTTGATTTTTAATGTAGCACGTGATTGTATGCATCATGATATAAAACACCATGATGACTTGGTCATAATGTATATAAGGACTGACCCCCGATCCAATAAACAAATGACAACAACACACAAATGATAAAAACCATGATGATAATTCTGATATATGTCAATGGATAGACTCATGTACAAGTGCATGACAAGGAACACCATTATGATGACATCACTAACATAATGGACTAAGTCAATGTAACAACAATGAAAGCAAATAAATAGGCAAACAAACAAACAAACACACAAAATAGGAAAAATGAAAATCAATAAAAAGCATCTTGTTATTAACCAAGTCAAGATCAAGTGAAGGATCAAAGATAATTATAAAGGAATGGTGCCCCAAGCAAAGATACATGTAGGGGAAGGACACATCCCAAGGTGGCAGAAGCAATTGGAACCAATAATGAGTTTACCCTAGTAGGGAGGATTTGGGAAGGACACATCCCAATGGTTGCTAAAATGAATAGCCCAATAAAAATCAAGGATCATTATTGGATTTAGGACAAGACACATGTTTTTGAATTATGGGGATTTATATCTCTTAAGGAGATTGTAAGCCTTTTTTAGATTTTTAGGTCTTTTGGACTGTTTTGAATGTTTTTGGGTTTTTTAGCATCTCAAAGCAATACAAGATTATGAGGTGCATAATGCTTTAAGTCATAAAACATTGAGAGTGTGGGAATGTAAATCACAAAATGGTGAAAACATGTTTTAGGTGCTCACAAAATGGTGAGAGCATGGAATAAGGGTGGCTGAGTTGACCTCAAAAACTGAGCATTGCCTACATAATTTGAATGGACCTCAAACCACTATAGTTTAATTTAAAGTGAGAGACAATAAATAACAAATGGATTAGGCTGGATAACAATGAATGACAATGAAGGAAAGGACTGGGAATATCCAAGGACCATGTCACTTGAGAACCAAAATGTGTCCAGTCATCAAAGTGTCTTGTGGGTGATATGTCAAAATGTTTTCCAAACAAGTCTCAATATACCTTCTACTTTCATAACAAGATCAAGATGAGAATACTAATGGTCACAATAAGATGGGTTTAGCTAAATAGGAGTGAATGGAAAAAATGGTAATGGACTACAATGACCAAGATGGATTGAACAAAATGGTCTATAATATATATAGGGTTGTCCCCAAGTGTCAAGGTACTTACATACAACAAATTATTTACACATGATGTGATAGACCTGGTTTTCATCATGGTACTTGCCTAAGGTGCCATAAGCATGGTTTTCACTATTGGACAAATTATTTCTCTCTTTTTATTGGTTTGTATATTTTTTATAATTATTTATTATTTTCTTAACATCTCAACTCAGTGGAGGATTAATATATGCATGATGTGGACCTTTTTCTATCTAACCAATACTTACTCAACATAGTAGTTTTATTTGAATCATGTTGTTGTCATAGACTGCACTGATGCTATTATGATTTTCATTGGCCATTTAATCTACTTCCTCCAAACCTCTAGACAAGATGTTTGCATAGTCTCTTTGAAAAAGAGTGTTGCAAAGAAGGGTAAAGAAGGATAGGCATTGGATAAATGGTGTAATTTGGTAATGTAATATAGGACTTGAAAGAATAATAAGATCACAATTGGATGTATAATATTTGAGTCATAAATGAAGATTAGGATTTTTAGTCACACCCATTATTACTGATTTCGGATTTGACATGATTTTAGTTTTGGCAGGTCCAATATTAAATTTAATAAGGTCTTCATCAAGCAATGGGGAACTAATTGTCTTGATTATATGCGCTTTGAAGAGGTTTTCACCAATAAAATCTTCTTGATTGTTCTGATTTGGATTGGCCAATAATGCATAGATAGGGTTTTACTAAGGGATGTTGATAAATCATTTTGATTATCCCTTAGTGCCTTAACCAAGGTTTCACTAAAGGATTTTGATTTTTTACTTTGATTATTATCTAGCACCTCAAATAAGGTTTCACTAGAAGCTACCGAGTTTAGACTTTGATTGTCCCATAGTGCCTCAGATGAGGTTTCACTATGAGATTATTCTTTTGCTTGAATGGTGTCTTTGATCTCTAGAGATTTTGCCACTGATGTCCCCATGGAATAAATTCAACAATGAGTGATTTTGTCAATCCCAATCGACATTTGTGTGAGGTGGTACGATAATATAATGGCTAGGTTGGTTAATGGTAAAGGCATGTGTAATGGTAATGGAAGGGTAAAAGGCAGCACAATCCTCATAGAGGATATTGGGAGAGCTTGTGTCTACGCTAGATTAAACATCCTCAATAATTGTATAAGGATCACAAATATATTTATTCTACTCTGTAAGAAATGTGTAGCTGATGTCATAATAGCTTTTAATGTATGTTGATTTTGAAGATGATTTAGACTCAAGTGGATCTAATCGAACTATATATCCAATGTTGTAATATCCACTAATATATTCTAATTTTGAAGCTGATTTTGACTCAAGTGGATTTGAATCCAATGTTTAAATTGATGTTGATTATGATTTTGATGCTAAATCTAATATTGGTTCTAGAATAGAACTCAATTCTAATATTTATTCTGAAATAGAACATGATTATGATTTTGATGTTGATGTTGATGTTGATGCAAATAACAATGTTGATTCTAAAGGGAACCCTATTTGAGATGTAAAATTGTCTATAAAAATGGATTTTTGAATTACGTTATCCACAAGTACCTTTTTCACTTTTTAATTGGAAATGAAGTATTTGGAATAAAGGGTTTTCTAAAATGAGGAAAGTTTGGCAATAGATGAATAATGTGTTGTTGCTAAATAATGACAAGATCTTCAAATATGGGTCCTACATCAAATAGAGGTTATTCATCAAATAAAGGTAGACCAACAATGGTTTGGGTTTGGTCAAAGATGGGTGATTCAAAAAAATGTCAAGGATTGGTTGTTGATCTTGACCTTGCTTTACAAGTGGATGAATCTGATCATGTTTGGGAAGGGGATCATGACATGTCCTAATCGAATAGTTATCAAACTTGGATACACTTGGTTCTTTGATAGATAGTGGCCCTTATAGGGGCAATGATTGGCTTTTTTGTGGCTCTAAGACCAGATTAGATATTGTACAAGTAGACTTGGAATTTTCAAATAAAGTAGCAACTAGAGAGGTCTCTAGAGAAGCTATGAGTTGATTAGTAAAGATTTGACCATCCCACCGTACTTTAGAAGTAATGACATGGTTATGTTGGTGTGGGTATACAATTTTCCCCTTCAACATATGTATTTCCTCCTTTTAAACCAGGGTATGTCATCAATCTATGGGAAAGTTAGGTATTAGTCTAGTTTCCCCTTTTATGAGCTTTAAAAAGATGTGTTCTTGTATTATTTGTATAAGGCTTTATCCAAATTAGTTTCAAATGTCATGGATCAAGATGGAAGAACAAGATGCCCCCAAACAAGGATACATACAAGGGAGGAATTGGTCTAGAATGGAATTGGCCCAAATAGGGTGGTATTAGTCTAGAGAAATAGCCCAAAGATAGCATAATTGACTTGGTAGAATTGGCCCAAAGAGGGCAGTCTTGGTTTATGATTAGAAATTGGCCCAAATAGGGTAATCTTGGTCTTGATAAAATTATCCCATATAGGGTGGTATTGGTCTAGATAAATTATCCCAAAGAGGGGGTGGTCTTGGTTTAAGATTATAAATTGGCCCAAAGAGGGCAATTTTGGTCTTTTAAATTAGCCAAAAGAGGGCAATCATGGTCTCAAATAGAGTTTACCCAAAACATGATGGCACAAACTTGATATGATTGAAATGCATATTTATCAAGGGACATGGGGGTACAGGTATTGGTACGTGGATAGAGACACCATTCAAATCAGGGTATGTGAGTAAATGAATAAGGGAACGACTATATTGTATATAAATGTTGTCATAAAAACCTTGTCTCTATTTTGGAGTTTCCTGGTAACTATGTTGAAATGAAAGAAATAATGGAGAATATGACTTTGTCATTCCAAATCTATGGGTGCAGCAGATTGAATAGAAATATAAGAAGTGATTTTGAATTGGCATGTGATGGGCTCAAAATCATTGGATTTATTCAAAATAGATTTGATTTGGCATTGTTCCAATTATGTGGATTTTAAGTTAACTTTGGTCAAAGTTTGACCTGATTTAGAAATAGACTTAGAACTTAGTTCAAGACAACCTAATCATATTGGAATGGTTTGGCAAGCAACTTAAGACAAACCAAATTTGGCTTTGATTAGTTTCGTATGTTGTTTAAGATGAACTAGATCATATTTATAATGGGGTCAAAAATTACCCTAATTTGGTTTGGTTTGGATCATAATGGGTAATGTGGGTTCAAAACTAAAAACTAACTTGGCATGGTTTGGCTCACAATAGTTATGTGGGTTAAAAAATGAACCTTGATTCGACATAGTTTGGCTCATAATGGGTATATGGGTTCAAAAAAGAACCCTGATTTGGCATGGTTTGGATCACAATAGGTATGTGGGTTCAAAAATAAACCTTGATTCAGCATGGTTTGGATCATAATAGGTATGCAAGTTCAAAAATAGACCCTAATTTGGCAAGGTTTTAGCTTGGTACATGGTTCAAGGAAAATTGGATATGGCATGAAATTGGCTTGGTACGTGGTTCAAGATAAATTAGATTTGGCTTGGAATGGCTTGGTATAGAAATGGGTTCAAAAGTGATCCAATGTGAACAATTGATTCCAAAATGGATTTGGGCCCAAGTAGACCTAATTTGAATGGTTTTCAATTGGATAGCCTAACGATACTATGTGGACAGCATAATGGTATTATGCAAATAATTTAACAATATAATTGGTCAACATAACATTAAGATGGGGTAAAAATAGCTCAAAAATTGGGTAAGATAATGCCTCATCTTGCATATGTGGTATGACACTATTTTGGACATGGTACTTAGACTTGACTTGTTTATTTCAGATCTAGCTTTGGATATAAAATAGGTTTTTGACAAAATACCCAAAAAATCATGACTTTAACTTAGTAACTGACATGAGATATGAGATAGTCATTGAATCCTTTCGATATACTAGACTTTGAGAGGGTAAAATTTAATTTTTTATTAAGTAATTATAACAATAATTGGTATGGTTTTTCAACTCCATTCTCTCAAAGGTTCATACTAGAAGCAATCTTCAGGGGCTATTAACTTTTGTACCCCTACATAAATGATTTATCCATGGAAAATGTGGTTTCTAAACTAAGTTTTTGATTGGAAAACTAGATGGTCCTGATATACCTTTTGGTACATGGGTGTTTTAGAATAATCCATCAATCAGATGTAAGATTACTAGGCCATTTATCAAAGGGTTTTGTCCCATTGTGACCACTTTAGTTGTAAGAGTCTTAGTGAAGTGTTACCATCATAACTAGGCTCCCCAGCGTAACCAACTAAAATTCCATTGATGTTAATTTATATATCCTATCAGATAATATGAGTGGTACAATCCTAGGATGTCACTTCCTAGGTCAACATACCCCTTAAGACCAATGGGAAGGTGATGAAAGCCACCCCATAAAGTCAAAAAATAAAAATGGACAAACATGCTTCGTGTTGATTCTAAAGATCCCATGGATGGGCAAGAGAAGAGAACACTTTGAAATGGTTTTTCAGTTAAACAAGCAAGCAAGTAAACTTACATGTTTTTGGTTACCTTGGATCCCTAAAAGGGGAAAAGGGAGAGCATGCACACAGTGGTTTATACAAATAATAACATAAATAACAAATCACTACAAGCTAAAAATAAAATGTGTGCGCTCTTAGGAGCCAAGTCAAAAGTGATTATTCATTATTTAAGCACCAAATAGAAAAGATGACTAAAGTTTTTCTTTCTTTCTATCATAATCACTCTTTAGCTAGAAAAAATTGTAAGTAAAAAGTTAGGATCTCAAATGTGATCTTTGGCAAGCGGAACCTGCGACAAACAAGTTAGATTATACAACCATACAACTGTAATGAAATTAGAATTACAAAATGTGGGACAAGTACAAAAATAACAGATAATTGATATTTGTGTGTCATAGTGTTGCACTGTATTATGGTATGCATTATTATATATGCAAATCAATTCAAGGTACTAGCATGATATTTCTCTTATCGTAATTTAAATACAAGGTTCATAAATTAACATAAAAATTAATTATGTTAGTTAAAATGTTATGATCATCTCTAAACATCAACAGGAATATAATACACTAAACACACTAGAACAATCAATCGTAACATGGAAATCCAAAATCAACATGAGATGAGTAATCAATCCATAAGATGCCCAAACCCAAAGGTCTAACCTGATGAACCCAACCATCAATGGCCCTGACCTCCCCAACCATCTACTAGATGGTGGAATTAAGCATCTAGGTTTTACCAGGTAGATATGAGCATTAATATGACACAAGCCATGGTCCAATTCCAAATTAATCAAACAATTAAAAAATCCACCACAAAAGTAAACAATATAAATCAACTGGTTTAAAAATGCTAACATATGCCCATATGAGTCATTAATAGCATTTCATTCATGACTCACATATATAGTCAACTATTATAATAGAAATTAAGAATAGTCACAAAACACAATCATAACATCTATCCACCAAAAGGAGCAATTGCAAAGTTATACATTTAACATAATCAACATCCAATATCCACAAATAGTCATATTCACTTAGGGGTTTGCATTCGTATGAAGCAAGAGAAGTTGGGCAGCCCATTGACTGACTTGTCAAAAATCATGACAATGATTTAATGCTAAATCAAAAACCATAAATACTTGATTTATACTAAATGAAATGAATCATCAAAAACATTTAACATAACCAATGAACTTCCAACAATTGGAGGTTGTTTCACGAATGAAACTGCTCAATCAATAGAGTTATAAGATGTTTCAACAAATAAGTCAATTGGTGGAGTTTAAAACAAAATTATATTGCTTCCACATATGACCAAAATAATTTTCATGGTCCATTAAATCCATTTAGCATTAATTAGAGGATGTCAGACTATATCCAAACAAAACCCCAACCATCTACTAAAGGTATGGTCAATAATAACTCCCCATGTAAGCACAAAACCATACAAAACTAAACATTCTCAAAAATGAGTATTAGACCCATTCATGAATTTTAACTACCTACAACCATACATCCATGGACAATAAAATAAATTTTGGGTAGGTTTGATCAGGAAGGTATATAATTCACCTTGCCTCATATAGGGTCGAAATGGTCAAACAAGGTTCAGGCCAAGTAAGGGAAAACAATGTGGAGTAGGAGAGAGATTGATTCTAATAGAATCAAGCTACTATAACAGATTAAATTTCCATTAAAACATCATGTAATATTAAGTTCATTCGCCCTCCAAGGCTTAAGAAATTACAATAAAATAATCTAATTAAAAGGAGATTTTTGTTTAAAAATCAGAGGCAATAATTTAAAATTACCCAGGCCTCCCTACACAAGCATAACGACATTCATAATCAAAATTCCTAAACCCAAGTCTTCCAGGGTCACCCAACTCAAGATTATTAATAACATTATTTACCAATAAGGCAGAGAAAGGAATATAAGCACAGTCCAATAAGGGGTGTGTTAAATTTAATATAGTAGAAGTTTGCTATGAAGTTTCATGACTTCATAGTGAACCTGTAATGGTTTATGTCTCCATTTAAACTTTTGTCTAAACATTCCAATAATCTAAAATACATCCCAAAGGTTTCCATTTAAACAAGAACCTATCACTTAGAGTGTTGTAGGGTGAGATGAGGCTGAGACTTATGTTTAATGACTCATTTTGGCCTATTTATAAAATCGACCAGTTAAGTTAACTCTATACCCATCCCACAAAATGAAAGGGGAAACATTGGACACACATTGTCAAAATTGAACCAGGGTAAAACTAATAGCAATGACATTCCAAAAATATCTCAAAACTTATCAACTGAAGCCCAATCAACTATATCTTTTTTATGTATTGAAGGGTTTTTTTTATAAACTCTTCCAAAAATTAAATATATAGTAGTATAACCACAAGTGTAAAATGAAACCCAAAACCCACTTACTTGACAGGATGATACGAACCATCAAGAGGCCATTCTTAATGGTTTCCATTTTTCTTACATGCCCACCACTATGTTTCCATCAGATCATTGTAGTTTCCCTTAGATCATCTTGGTTTCTCTTAGATCATCATAGTTTTCTCTATTGAACCCAAAATCCAAATATGACTTCCCAAATTATTTGTTGTGCGGCTTAGGTTTATCCAAGTAGGGAGTTTGATGCCCTTTTTACTTCCCTAAAAGAATGTATAAAAATAATAATGCCCCCACATTGGGAGACACAACCAAAAAATATATATATATGTATATCTCTCCACAATAAAATATCCAAAATAATGTATATTGTGGTGCATTGGGGATAGCCTCAACAACCAAAAATAAATGGTAATAAAAACTTCACCAAGATTTAATTTGCGTGGAGAGTAAGGCAACTTAATCGTGTATAAATAATAATAATGGGGGTGTTGGGAGACAACCCACAACCGAAATAATAATAAATAATAAAACTTCTCCCAAGAAAATTAGTGTGTTGTGCAAGTCAAACCATAACATGATTAAATAATATTATGTATCATGCACCAATCAACTCTTTCTCCAAACATCCATTATGATTTCTAGGGTCTAAGACTAGGCCCACAATGGCAAGCTGAGTCATTAAAACTAATGACAAATCTTCACAAGGACCCCATGAATGATTAAAAAAATGTTACCTTCAACAATTACAACTTCAAAAAATATATGAAAATGTCTTGGGGCATGTGATGTTGCTTATGAATATTTGGATCTCACTCACCTCCTCATAGACTTGTTTGATTTAGTCATTTTTGGTACCCCATATTTGCAACATAAGGTTGAGGGAATAAATGGCACAAGGTGTCCAAAATATGTGCCCACACCTTGCCTTAACCAACATGCCTATAGATTTATAATTTTTTGTGTTGTCCATTATAAGTTGGATAACATTTTGAGGCCCCACCACCTCGATGGACTATATCAAGATGTTGGCAATGAATCATGCATCTTTCACTCATCCCTCACAATCAATGGCCCTCAAAAATATTTCCCCTTTAGGACAAACCAAACACATTAATCAATGGCTTATTTATCATAACTTTCCATCCATCATCAACAATGGAAACCCTTATTTCGATCCATGAATCCCTAATAGGCTTCAATGCATCTTCAACATGTTTTCTTTCTTTTGCCAACAAGGTGGTGTGCACATTTTCATACCCTAGGCTACTGAACACTTTAGGGGATTCATTGACAGATCTCACCATATCCCACCAGTATGGTGATCTAATAATATTAAATGGCATCCCACATACATAAACACAACATGTAATGTTCTGCTCTGCTATGTCCCTGGATCCATTTTCAAAGTGCCTACATCTTTTATTCTCTTTTGATTAAAAGGTGAATCTTCTTCCTCTACAACAACAATGAATGTAGAATGAAATGGGTGTGATATAGTAATGACATTAACATGAAATGAAATAATAGGTGTCTCAGTAGATGTAGATCCTTTTTTTTACCAAGGGATGCTTATATATTTGGAAATAGAGGCATTTGCTGCTTCTTGCTCTCTGATGTATGTAAGGATATTTTCATGTGGCAATCTCTTTCTTGGCTTTCCATTTATGTTTGACCCACTATAAAATTTAATTCCAAAACCAAAAACTGATCCCAAATGGGATTTCAATTGACTATACAAGATCTTATATTTAAAGTTACACTCTAAGCAATCCCAAATGTAACACCCTATGTACACACTCAATTCTCACCACTCTCATGTTAAAAATACAATTAAAATGACTTTTAATAATAACATATGAATCATCAAAACACCCAGATTCTTCTGTACACTTGGTGTGCATCTTTTGAAATGTATTTGGGTATCTCTAATTAGGATAAGGCACTGTATGAAACTATTAGCTTCACTTAATTCATCTCGAGTCAAATTATGATTGTGCAAACGATGTTTTGGGGTCAATTAGGTTAAACGATTCTTTGAATTTCAAAAGTCATATCACTTTCCATTAGGTTAATTAGCCTATATTAATTAACTTAATCTTATTCTAATTGGAAAATCCATAGATTTCAAAATTTCCTATTTTTTAAATTCATTAATTGAATTATTCCTCCATATATGATAAGTGGCCAAATGATGACATCATCTAGAAAGTTGGCAAGCACTAAGGAATTAATGTAAACAAATATTTGATTTATTCAATCCATGCTTAGTAAATACAATGTTAATTGCATTAAAACTCCAAAATTGAATAGAATTAGGACCACACATCTCATTTTTGATCTAATGATTGATAATTTTAACAATTCTATAAATACAAGATCCATTTTCTATTATTCTTAAGTCTTGAGCATACAACGAAGTGATGCCCTTTTGGAGAGCCAATCTCATTAATATCAAGCTTCACATTTTACTCTAAATGCTTAAACAATCACATTTAGTCAATGAGAGATGCCACTTATATGACACATTGACATACATAAAGACCTATTTCTCTACAATTTGGGTACAAACATGCTTGTTGACCGGTCTTGAAGAGGAGTCACATAGGAAAGGTATATCTTGTCATGCTTGCTTGTTTGTTTCTTAATGTCATAGGTCTAGTACACATGAGGGAGTAATCCTAGGGTGTTTATTTCTTGATTTTTTTTAAAATTCTATTCACTAATGATGTTCTAACCCTCTTAGTAATCTTATTCTACATTTGGCACACCTAGTAAGACCTCGCACCCTACACATATCTTTTAGGCCTCCTAAATCTTTCTAATGATGAAGTTGGACCAATTCTTAGCCTTGGTTTCTTTCATTTTCTTCTCATTTTATGTTTCTATCTCCTAAAAATTGGCAAGGTCACATTGGGTATCGATGACATTGCTCACATAAATGACAAACTCGACCCATGGATCAACAATTTCTCATCCTTGTGTTTTTGTGAAAATGGCAAGATTGTACTGAAAATGACAAGATTACAATAAAAATAGTGAGATTACACTAAAAATGGAAAAGTCACTCTAAACGGTGAGATTGTACTAAAAATGGTGAAGTTGCTCTACACAATGAACTTGCCCCACATATTGGTGAATTCATTATACCATAAAGTGCCCAATTTTTGGTAGCTCATTTAGGGTCATCCAAACTTTGTTTTTGATGATTTTTTTTTAAAACCACATGTTTCTTTCTAAGTTTTCATATTATGCAATTATTTTTGCTTCATATTGCATATGTTTTTCATAACTCAAATGTTTTTCATAATAAAAGGGCTAATATTTTATCATCACATAAAACATCACAAGAGACCCTATCATTTCTCAATCGATAAGCTAATATTTTATAATAAATGTGAGGAAAGAACCATGGAAATTTTGATAATAACTTGTATAAAAACCATACGAGAAATCCTAATAAAATGTAAAAATTATATACTTCGCATGAGATTTCATAATTGAGTGTAACACATAAGTCTAATCTACCCATGATAAAAGAGAAGAAACAAAAGTCCAATCACAATCTACTAAGTGAAAATAGACCAAATCTAAGCAAGATGTCAGGATCCAAGCCAATGGAAGACTAATGATAAGACACAAACAAGGAGAGGGTTTTGATAAACCCTATAAAAACATAGAAATTATAAAAAATAGGAAAAAATCAAACCTTACAATGAGAGGGTTATGAAACCCTAGGTTGGATGATTACTAAGACTGGGTTCACCATAATGATTTAACTATATAGTGCAATAGGCTAATTAAGGTACACATAATGAAGTAAATGTTGATCTAGGATAATGCAATAATAAATGACATTCAAATCTGTAATACACATGGAAATAGTAATTGAAATCAAACCAAAGAAATAAACAAGTAATTGATTTGAAATATTAGTGAAGAGTGATGAAAACAGACACACTTGGTCAATATTATGGAAATTTGTAGCTAGAAATAAGATCTAGAAGTTATATTGATAAGAACATTACAATCTAGACCTACATCGTGAAAAGAATAAATTAGTAGGTTGTTTTTATACCATATGGAATCAATAAGACATCGATTGTGTACCAATGTTGATTCCATTTTTTTACCTTATCTTTGATGGTGTACTCTGCTTATTTTTAGGTTCTACAAATTTCTAGGCAACCGCACAAGCAAATGAAGAATATGGCAATGAACTCTCTTTGATGAATTGGTGGCAAAAATGTCAAATGTGTCTTCCCTTTTAATATTGACCTAATTTTACACAAAATTTGAAAGAGGTATAATGAAATAAAAAGTTAAGGTAGCTCAATCAACCTATGGAGGTATTGCAAATACACATCCTGCATGTTTAGAATCAAATCCATTCTATTTATATTATGTGTGAGGGTAATTCCAACCCAAGTGAGAGAAAGGTCTATGCCTTCTCTCCATAGATATTCAAGTGCAACTACATGAAAATTCATTTATTCTTATATATGATACAAGATATGATTAAAACATTTTTTAAGTATTAAAAATTAGAACTATAGATTAGAATGTGTGCCTAATACCTTATTCCTCTTGATTATTCTTATTGAAACTCCCATAGGAGGATTTGTATATATAGATTTGTTGACTTTGAATTAAGAACCTACTAGCATGCAATCTAACAAATATTTAAATAGAAATAAATGACATCATGATTCTAAACATCCAAAAGTGGTGAAGTGGTGTAGAAGGGCTCATAAAATAGAAATGGACACAATCAACAAGTCATTGACAATGTCCATGACATAATTGGAAAACTATCAAGTACAACCTAACAGAAGAAAAGGGATGGGGACAAAGAGAGGAAGAATATAGGAGGCCTCTAAACATAGCCAAAATAGATAGGAAAGAGAATAAATAATAAAGAGAATAAAACATAACCACAAAGAGAATAAGAAGAAAAAACACATGGAAAAGTGCCAATAAGACCCTAATTCGAACCAATGAACCATATGCACAAAATAACACTAAATAGTTTTCAATAAAAAACCTTGTTCCACAATTATTTATCTATGTCTAATCTTCATTGAAGAAGAGTATACTATTAAGCCAAAATTTTAACCCTTTGATGCTTAATGTCTAATTGATGCTTCTTTACCTTTATATCAATTGACCTCCCCATTTCTTGAATGTAAGAAATTCCACAACAGCAATCAATACAAAACACACTACACTTTTTCATGGGTCCATATTATCCTTAGAAGATTTTAGCACCATGTATGTTGTGAGGAATAAATGTGGCATTGATTATTTTGTACTTAAGTATTTTTGAAATTTTGTTGGAGATTGCTTCAACATGCGAAAGAAAAGCCATACTAAAACTGTAGAAAGATGATCCAAAAATTTCCTGTATTTTTTATTGATAAGATTGAGCTTATATGAAAGGCATGGAAATTTTTTATCCCTTATATCCATTCACTTTAAATATCTTAGTTAGATTAAGTATTTCTTACTCAAATTTCTCATCACAAATTGTAAATGCACTTCACACAAAGGGTTTTAGGATCCCCACTTTTTATGTTTGATGGTGGTGAGGGGATGCATGAAGATAAATATTTGTGTGTGTACTTTTCCTATAAACCTATCACATTAAGGACCCAAGATTTTTCCTTATGATTATGACATATAAGAACTATAAACTATCCCCATTTCAAGATCCTTAGTGAATTTTATGAAGTCATAATGTTGTTCATGTGGTCATGAAATTACTTGTATTATATTAGATTATGTTATGACCAAAAATTTGTTTACATCAACATATCTTTTCCACTATTTTTGTTCATATACTAGAATGGAATTGAGGGCCTTCTCCTCAAATAAATCCACAAAATGTATAACTACGACCAGGGGAACAAAGAATCACTTGCCACACCCTCTATTTTATTATAGATGTTTCCCCTAAATTAAAACAAAGTGGATCTCAAACAAGATTCAACTAAAGAAGTTGTTTCCTTATTTGTGTCAAACATAGACAAATTAATTGCATTTACTATTGGTATCTTGGTGAAATGAGACACAATATCAAAGCCTACAATTATATCATCCTTGTCCACCATTATGTCCTTTACCAACTAATTGAAGTGTGGAAAATACTTTATGAAGGAAGAAGTCTTCCCCACCAAATGTATAATCCTAATAGCCAAGAATGCCACAAGCTTATAAGTTGGAGAGTCATTTGCAACATAATTAGTTTTAGCAGGACCATGGGTTATGAACTCTAAGTGCACCATAAATTTTAGATGTGATTACCTTGCTAGTTTTGAGCTTCTTCTTTGTATTATCTTCAAAGGAGTAATTTTTAATGGCACAAATAACTTACTTTGAAATAAAACATGTTGGATCATAATCTAATTTTTTAACCCTCCACTATTATGTAAATGGTCAAGAATCTTAGCTTCATATTTTATCTTGTTTATCACCATTGTAGTGGTTCCCTCATGTTCCTTACTAACTAAAATGATATTATTTTTGTTTAGCCTCTTTAAAATAAATCACTCTTTCTTAGAAATGTTGCACCTGTGATGTTTTGCATGCCTTAATGCTATCACAAAATATTACCTTATTTCTTTGGCCATACTTTGGGATGAAATATTATGATGATGCCTATGTCAACCATGAAATCCTCTAAAAGTATGTGACAAGGAGATATTGAAAAAGATAACCCTTTATTGAGAATAAAAAATATATATTTATTGAATCTCAAGTTTAAGAGGGTTCCTAAAAGCTTATCCTCGCAATCTTCCACCACCTCTTGAGCTCTCTAATTAACAATTGTATACTACTCCTTATTGTCTATCTCTATTCCTATTTCAGTTGGGGCTGAGCCATGTAATCTACCATTAGCCAAATTATGTGAGTTGACATACAACTAAACTATCTTAAGTGAAGAATCACGCCCCCTCCCCCCGATGGCTCCCCATCCTCTCCCCCTGCGCCCCACCCCTCCCCCCCAAAAAAAAAACAAGGAATAATTCAAGGTTGAACTACAAATGGGATAGTACTCAATGCTTGTTTGAAATAGACAACATTGCTCAAATCCAAAGCCTTGTTTGGGATATCTATTACTTTTTCTCACCTATTAAAATTGAGTTTTTGCTTCCTCTATGGAGCACATATATTCCAACATATATATATATATATATATATATATATATATATATATATATATATATATATATATATATATATATATATATTAAAAAAATTGCATAGTTTATAAGACTAATATACTTTATCAATATTTCAGAAACCTATTAAATTAAGTTGCTCATATATTGGGGGAGTGCCCCTTATATAATGAGTTAAGTTCTTTTAAATTTTTGGTTGCAATGTTATCCACCACCGACACCCGAAGGGTAGTGAAACAGCTCTGGCAATCCCTTTTCCATCCATCCTTAACGGGTGTTGGAATTCTTCACTACACATAAAAATCTTGATTGGCCTATTTTAATGGTTTCTGACAATTCAAGGTGGAGAGCAAATAGGTATCATACCTCTACCTCCTAGGTGGGGTACTATTGTACCTTTTGCTCCTTTTTAGAATGCTTAAGGTGGGTAGGTTGCGCTAGATCCTCATCAAAAGAGCCCTCTTCTTAGGCCAATCTTCATCTCAAGGATGATCCACCACCACTATTTTTGGTTTTGCTACTTGTGCAATGCCTTTCACACTTGCCCTGATGAATTTTGATGTCTTATTTTAATAATGTCTATGTATATCCATATTTTATGGACATTCATTTTAGATATTTTGTGTCATATATTTTGTTGACTTAAATTTCAAATAATAAATACCAACTAACCACATTTTTGTTATAACCATTTATAAAATTAAAAAAAAAATTGTTAATGAATGATAAATATATCAATGAACTTCAAATAATATTTGTTTAATATATCCTTTATAAATCTATTTAACATAAAAGTATTATAAAAAATATTTTACCATATCTCTTATGGACCTTTTCAATTTATAAATAACTTATCAAAATAAAAATTAATATAACATTTATTATATATTTTTTATGATTTTTCTTTCATTAAATTTAATCAGATATCTTCTTTATAGAAAATCTATATTTTTATCATCAACTCTAACTTATACATTAAAATAATATATAAATATAAAATATCAAAAAAAATTTAATCAAAATATATAATTATCTTTATTAAAAAATTAAATATAATTATATAATAAATTTAATCAGTAGCAATATCCAAAGGATGCTAGTTGTGGCTAATTAATTAGGCAGACAGACATATTAATTAATTAAGGGCTAATGGATTACGAAGTAATTGTAATTAACCACTTATAATCACCTGCGGATTGATGGCTTTGATTTTGGTCCAATCTTCCCCACCTTCCTTTAACCTCTCTCTCATTTCTTCTCTCCCCGTCCCCATGTAATAGAACTCCTTTAGTCTTTTCAACCGCTCCAATGCCTTTCCCACCTTCTTCACACGAGGACACTTCCATAGACAGAACACCTCAAGGCATGCCATCGCTCCATCCTCCAATTCCGGTTACTCCTCCAAATCAGGGAAACCACTAATCAACAAGAAGCGCAGCTGTGGAAACCCTCCCAACTTTCCAAACGCCTTTGGCAATTCTCTGCACCTCGCATTCCCCCACAACCACAAACTCACTAGATTGTGCATTGTTTGTAATTCTGGATAATTACTACAATGACACTCATCTAACCGGAGTACCCTGAGATTTGCCAAACAACATATCCAACTTGGCACTGCAAACCTCTCTACTCGAAGTGTATCAACATCTTTCATTGATTTCATAGTCTCTGGGATGTGCGGAACATCCATAGTCCCAGGGATGTTATTTTTGATTTCCAGACGACGCATCTTCACCAACGTGCAGGCAAGGAGTTATAACTCAATTTGAGAATGTCCATGATAGGGTCATTTGGAGTAGCTACCTGTTTCAGCTGACGGAGCTTCGACTCCCATTTCTTGAGGAGTGTGGTGTTTGCAAGAGATGCTGCTACCGTTTTAATTGCGAGCGGCAAATTCTCACATTCCTTCACAATTTCACGACCCACCTCTTCCAGCTGCTGCGGCCGTCTATTTTCTTCAAAGTTTTGAAATGCATAAACACAAAACAGCTTCCAACTCTCTTCATCTGACAGATATTCCATCTTATAAATTTTAGCATTCATATTTGCACAAACATCCATGATTCTTGTGGTTACCACAATTTTGCATGATCTATTGTTTACAGTTGGAAGGCCAAGGCTTGCTATCAAATTATCTTCTCTTGTGGCCCTCCACACATCATCTAACACAACAAGACAACTTTTCCCTGCCAAGCTGTCATGAATCAACTCTGCAGCTCTCTGTTCACTTACTCCACTATCCTTAATTTGCCGACTTAAATCTAAGTGAGAGGCTATGTCATATTGCAACTTAGAAACAGAATAGAACTGAGAAACTGAAAGCCATATAGATCTCTCATACCTATCTTTTGTGGAGTTGAAGACATGCTGAAGAAGATATGTCTTGCCCATTCCCCCCATTCCAACCACGGCAATAATTGGATGAGCAGGGTTGTCCAACAGGTTTACAATGCTTTCAACCTTGGACTCTATTCCCACAGGGCGTGAATCGGGAGGCAAGAGACTAGTTCTTTTAAACTGTTCTCTTTGCGATGTACTTGACGATGCTGCTGGTTCTTCTACAGTAGACATCAGAGCATGAGATATGTTCAGCTGATTTCCCTCTTCAAAAATGGAGTTCAATCTAGCTTTGACATTTATAATTCGTCTGCCCATTTTAAGGCGAAGAACCAATTGATTACAACTCAAAACACAGAACTGAGTAATATTACTATAAATTGATTGCACAGGACATTCTTCAAATATGTTACAGCTCAAAGTACATGACGGAGTAATATTACGGTACATAGATTCGACAGCACATTCTTCAAGTATGTCCCCAGCCTGCCAGGCGATGTCCCGAACGCTCTGCAGCCAATTTTTCACGGACTCCTTTTGCGCAGAGTGTTTTTCCCCAGCAGCTTCATTCAAAAATTAATTTATTTGCTCAAAAAACAATTGATTTGCTCTCTCCAACCATTCGAGATTTGTGGGAAGTTCAGCAATAGACAAATCTCAATGGTTGCTTGTTGAACGGCCATGTCGCGGACCTTCTTAACAGCAACTTCCATTTTTAAAATTTTGTGAATAGAAAGTGAACTTCACAAACTGAAGGCCGAACTGAGAAAAAAACCAGAGTATCTAAAGGCAACTCAAACTTGGAAAACTTGGGTACAATGTGAGTATAAAACTAGTAAGAAGAGTAGTGTATATATAGAAAACAATAACATCTTGCTGTTCTTTATTTCCAATTTAAGAAAAAATAAAATAAGAATAATGTGGACCACTTGGGAAACAAGAATACAATGCGGAACAGCACCTAAAGGCAAAACCATGGATGGAAACCAAATGAGTGAATAGTCTGGATCAAGGTCACTAAAGCCGTTCCATTTACCCCACAATGTCTATCTGTTTACATTGTTGGAGAAGACCCTCATTGAAAAGGACAAAAGAGAGAGAAATAATAATTTTATAGAAAAATATTTTAATATAATTAATTTTAGATAGTTAATATTTGTTGTCAATTTATTGAGTAATGGGGGAAGAGATGATATGATAATCTTATGTAAAATAAGTAATGTATGAGAATCTTAAATTATATCAAAATAAAATTGGTATGTTTATAATATATTTAAAAAATTATTTTTGAATAAAATTTAAAATAATATTTATTTATTAATTTAATTATTTACAATACAAAAAAAATTTTGGTAATATTATTGAATGTTAATTTATGTATAAATATTTATAGATATATAATTTTTCAAAAATACTTAAATTAATTAGATAAGGTGTATAGTTTATAAAGTATGTAAAACATGCAAACATATATATATATATATATATATATATATATTTAAAATTCTTTCACTTATTGAATATTTTATATATAAAGCTATACATACATAAAATCAATTGATAAGGGAATTTATGCCCATTCATTTGGTATATCAATAAAACTTTTTAGCATTGACAAATTTTGTAAATGAGTATTATTCATCTTATCATCCTACTCCAGCAATACCTTGTTCACTTTAATCATGTTGATGAGACCCATAAATGGTCACATCTAACTTGTTTTATTCTTTTCGTACTAGTTCCTTTTTGTCATAGTTTTCATTCCTAAAGACTCATAATATACTCATGTGTGCGCGTGTAAAGTAAATCTTAAGTTTCATATGTTATTTCTAAGTTTTTAAAGATAGGTTAATGGTTAAATAAATGGTTTGATATTTTCATAGTTGAATGGAATGAAAAAGATACTCGTTTGCTATGTTTAGTAGCATGTAGCCATTCTGTCAGATATGCTTGTAGCCTTTGATTGGTTGGACTTTGGAGACAAAGCACTCTTAGAAACTAGGAACCACCCATAGACACTAGCCATGACCACCTGCATAAATTCTCTAAGTGCATCGGTAGCAATGGCTATAGGTGGCCATTTCCTAGATTATAACATAACTTCCAACTATCACCTCCAACTATTTTTTATCTCACTCAAAGATCTCCAACAGTCATGTAATGTGATGAGAAGTTGTTATGACTATATGGGAAACCCATAGGATCATGCTCTCATCATTGGATTGTACAATCATATGGTTTTAACCATCATAACTACCTCCTTAATTTCATCTAATTTTTGTCATTATGCAAGATCTTAAGGTTGTAAATTCACAATCAAGGAAGGGATCTAAAGCATAAGTCCAACTAAGCAAGGCCCACTCGTGAGGAGTTGTTATTACAATTTCATTCATTAAGTATATATTTTCATCTAGTTTGTGTTTACATTCTTGTTGTGTGTGTGTGTGCTCTTTGATTTCGATAGTTGATTTTATTAGAAGTAACTTTTCTTATGTATGGTTGATCAAATATATTTAGTTCAAGTAAAAGAAGCTTCCAAAATAATATTGATTTCCCTTCTGCAATTTTCCCTTTATGAAATTTCTATTCCATACAAGTGTGTTCACAGTCTGTCATTTACATGTCTACAAAGCGTGTTTCCTATATGCAACCATTGGTATATTAGCCTTACAAAGAGTCTAGTCTATATATACAATGTTGACATCTTACCAAATTATATGGACCCTAGGTTGGTAGTTTAATGAACGAGCATTCTCAATAAACCAAGTGGTTGCCCATTTGGAGCACATATGTTGGGTTGTACATATGGTGATTGCACTGCATCAATTTAATTTGGGAGTTGATTTTTACATACATTTTGGTGTCTTTTCTAGGAAAGGTTTCAAGCATTAGAATCTCCAAAGGTTAAGATATATTCATATTTTCATAGAAATAAAATTTATTGCTAAATCATAGAAGTGATTTTTTTTAGTTTCTATCGTAAAAATTCCTATTTTTAGCATAATATTTATTGATTTAAAAAATGAATTTACTACTATTTAAAGGTATATTTTCAAATTTTAAAAATTACAATAGGAAAAAAAAACCCTTTCAAATTAACAATGTGCATGGCAAGTTAGAAAAACATAGAAAGATGGAAGTGTTTGTATGTAGCATGAAAAAATTGACTTGGGAAGAGTCTTGCCTAAAAGACTAAGATTACAAGTATGAAGAAGAAGCAATGATATCACCTAAAACAATGGAGATATCACCTGAAGCAACATACATATCACCTGTAATAATAGAAACATCCCCTATAGTAACAAAATTATCATATGTAGCAACAAATATATCACTTGCAATGATTAAAGAAACATCTATGGATGATCCATACCAATTATTGGAAACAAAAAAAGTAACAACAAAGGATTTCTTAGTTGAATTGGTAAAAAAAATTGAGAACAAAGGATAAGAAGATCCTCATACCCCTACGAAGGATGTCTTTGCATCATTCCAAATGGTGCCTATTTGGCCACCTGCACTCAAGAATTATATATTTAGAACCCTCCATCTTCACCCAAAATACTCTTTAAAATCCATTCTATCTCCAAAGAGAACTACAAAACTTGCTAAAACCACTAACTCAATCGAAGAAGACATCTATTTTAATTCCTAGAAGCCCCACTCCATCACCCACAGTCAAAATACTTTCCTCTCCTTTTAAGAAGCTTATAGCCACTGTCATTACACACTATGTGAAAAATTGACAAACAATTTAAAAAGTGGGTGGCATAACTCTCTAGTTTACAAGTAATTTGAAAAATCATGGGGGACAATCATGAAAAAAACTCTGAGGCCATAATCTTCGAGTTCCCCATCAATACCCCTATGGGTAATGCACCCATGAAAAATATCCTTATCTCTACTTTTCCCAACTTTAGAGGAATGGATATTGATTATCTTGATATGTTCCTATTTGATTTTGATGTCATATGTAGTAGTGACAACTACAATCAGGATGCTTAAAACTTAAAACTATTTTCAGCCACTCTCAAGGATGCAACCCTTAGATGGTTTATGAGTTTGGGGAAAGATGCAATATCCACTTGGCAAGAGATGAAGGATAAATTCCTCTTAAAGTATCAAGAGCACTACAAAGGAAGGAACTATACAAGGAATGACATCTTTTGTGTAACATCCTCATTAGGATCTACATAGAATAATATGATTTTGTTTAATCTACGTATTATTTTATTAAATTTCACCATGAGAATATAATTAATGATTCAAGTCTAATACACCAAACATGTTAAATTATAAAATAAACATGTATCATCTATCTATCACTAATCACTATCATCAGATAAAATAAAACTTAGCTAAATATAGAAAGTAATTATAGATTTTTTGCCACGATTGATATAAACATGCAACCACTACTATCAATGTACAATGAGTAAATAATTATATTTAATCATAGATAATGTTTCAATAGTAATAAATATAATACAAGATATAAGGTGCCACAAAATATGAGTTTTTCGACTACAATATCTATGGTAATCTTAAGTGTAGTCTCTAGATAAGTACTGTTGTGGGGAGGGAGAGCATCATCTGAGCATTTTTTTACACCAATCACATATCATCGATCCCATGCCTAATCCCCCAATCAGGAAATGTCTTTCCTTTCATAGATGGGTAGATAGTGACGGTATGAGAATAATTTAGAGAGACAAGCTAGTACTCATGTATTGTAAGATTTTTAATAAATGATGTGTAACATAAAGAAAATGCATTCTAATAAGACATCGCATAAACATATAAATCATACATATGAAATGATAATGTCTAACTAATATTACTTTAGCCAAAGTTTTTAATATTTATTGATCTTTAGGATCAGTCAATTTCATACACACCACTTGATCAGTTCATCTGGCATTAGTGATGCTAATAAGCTAGTAAAGTTTGTCTCACTAATTACTTAGTACCAGCAACATGAGATTTGGTTACCATGAATATAACCAACATATTCATACATATTACTTCCTATGGGAAAGCATAAAACATGCTAAACATGAAAAATAATAAAAATGCATACATTTAATCTGAAAATGTTTAAATGAATCTCCACTATCTTATTTATCACCTAAATAATAAGTATAATAAGTACAATTATAACAACCAGGTATAATATATATTTAGAATGCATATTTATAAATTTTGTAAGTAGATTCAAATATAATACATTCTATGATGAACAACAATATCATAGTCCATTATTCATATGTATAACTACTCAATTACAATAGCCTGTCATAATTAAAAAAGGCATAATTCTCACAAAAACATAGTCTTTCATTTAAACAACTTGTTATATTTTTAATAGTCTACATTCATATAGTTATAGTTTCATGTCCTTTAGGATCCTACTACTTATTATTATTTATAACATATATAGGCACACCTCTATATGTTGTAAATGCATATGAGTATCTAAGTCCTCATATCAATATTTTTCATTTATAAGAGAATATGTTCATATTAAATATATTCATAATATGTATCATATATAAGTACTCAACAATATATAAATATTGTATATAGATGTCAACAGTCTTATGTAATTCTAATCAAAGACTTCATATGATTTCAACAATCATTATAACCTTCCTATTCATAGATCGTCATAATTTATATTAATATTTTTGTATTGTTAATAAAAGGGGTACAATAGTCAATAGACTATCTATATCCATATTTAAGTCAAGTCGACATCAAACACTCACATAGTTTATACAAGTATTTAATATTCTTATGCTCAGTTCAATACATATCTTAGGTGTAAGGCCAATTACTTAAGCCACTAAATAGATACAAGTTATATTTTCTGAATAATACATAGGTAAGATCCCATTATATTTTAATTTAATGTCAACCTGCATTTCTAGTAATTGTTTTACTATTCTATAATACGCTATGGGTTCCTAATATAGCTTACAACTAATACTCTTTACTCATAAGCGACATGTAAGCCATATGCCACGTATATATGCATATGATGAAAACCAATTATTCTATTTCCTATCTTGACATTATATTACGTTAGATGCAATTTAAAATAATCGCCTCTCTTTGCATATGAATCCTATAAACTTATAATTGAGGTAGATTTATTAAATAAGAATACAATTCATACCTTATAGTCATTATAACAGATCATGGATTTAAAACAAATTGAACTCAGACTTCTACATATATACTCGGCTTGAAGGCTAAGGGTGCATAGCCCTGATTTACATACAGTCATAGTTTGGATAAATTCACATAATTTATATTACTTCACTATTTTAAAATGATGAGCATACACACAATTGTATATCTTATCACTATTTGAATTACCAATTATGCACAGTTTGACTTTATATAAATCAGTTCGCTATGCTATATACCTAGTTCGCTATACATTATATATATGGTTCACTATATAGACTAACATTATACACAGTCATATATTTCTACAGGTATATTATTAAATATTCTTCAATTCATACTTATAAATGTATCATTATTTTTATATGATGAACCCACACACAATTGATATATACACTCTTACTATTTGGATTAAAGACTATACACAGTTTATACATATATATATATATATATATATATTCTCGATTTTGGGAATCAAACACATGCACATTTCACTCTTTAAATGTGAATCAGACACCAAAAAATTTCAAAATCTTTTTTAGTTTAAAATAAATAACATGACTAACCTTAACACCCAGTTCTTGCCAGAAGCTCCTCGCCTTCCTATCCTTTGTTTCATTTCCTTCTCTTCTCCATTCGCTTAGTTCTTCTTCTCTTCCACGCACTGCACTTTTTTTCTCCAACTCACGCTCCCCTCCTCTCTTCTCTTATTCCCTTCTTATCCTTCCCTACACCACCAAACTTCCTTTCTTTCTTTCTTTTTTAAAAGCTATCATTTTTCTCTAAAGCTTGCCATTTTTTCCCCAAAATTCATTCATCCTTGATTTATATGTTTTAATTCCTAATTATAATACAATACAATTGCTTTATTGGTTTTATTTCTCATACGACATTTTTCCATTTATATTTTTCTGTAGCTTTATAATAAAAATTAACTCATTAATCATTAACTTTGAATTAACACTATTGACAATGTCTAGGTTTAGTTTCTAAATTAGTTTAGGACAACCAACATCATAACTTAATAGCAATATGTGTTAGGTTGTGGAGCTAAAAGCTTCACTGATGCAGACACGGAGAAGGCCATTGGAGGAGTTGCTGAAGGTTGCTAAGTGTCAGAGCAACTGGCGTCGGTCTGATCAGCCGACGTTGGCAGGACAGTAAAGAGAAGCAACCGACGTCGGTCATGGATCGGCCGGCGTAGGTCACCTCCAGGCAGACAGGGACCGACGTCGGTCTCCTGTGTGGTTTGACTGTGAGTTTATTACGAGCAGTTAGCTAACGAACCAAGTGTTTGCATGATGAGTGCTAATTTTAGACTCATAGCTGCAGATCTAATTATTGTAATTAGATGTCTAATTATTGTTTGGATGAGTTCTATATAATAGACTCATGGTTGTATTGTAAATTAGTGCTAGGGAGTAAGAGAGCATAATTATAAGCTCCTTTGATGTGTGAGGTAGAGCAATGGTGCATTCCTCCTAGTGCCACAGTACTAGTTGTGTTGGTGCTGGATTGGAGAGTCAGCTGGATTCTTCAAGTATGTATGATCTTGGTCATCAGGTGAGCATGGCCCTTATAGGAGATCTACATGGTAAGTAAGATCGTTGATCTATAGGTGTGTGTGTGTGTGTGCAAAGTCAAAGTTCACAGGTGTGCAGAACCATTTATTGATCTGTAGGTTGGAGATCAGATAGGACAGCAACACAACAGGGAGCAAAATCAGGCAGGATCTACTTGGAGTACGGTGTGTGTACTCACTGTGATGTACGTGGAGTACATGGAGAGCTAAGAGGAAGGCATGGCAGTTCCTTCCATAAGTATGGTCTGTTGAATAGCAGGTTGTTGCAGGTTCATGGGAGATCTACTTGAATTACTTTGAGTACTTGTGGAGTGCGTGGAGCACTTGTGGTGTGCGTGGAGCACGGGAGGTGAACACCAACTCTGTGTTTGAGTTGGGTGTTGAGACCTGAGAGGGAGAGCTTTGAGGAGAGAATTACTGTTCACTTGAGGTGTGGGAAACCTCTGTAAGGTGGTGGAGAAGAAGTGGCATCTTCTTTATTGTATTCTTTTCTGTAAAAGTGTTAATACAAGTTATGTATTGTCTCTCATATCATGTGTTATTTTGAATTCTAGTTACTTGTGATTTTGGTTAATTTCCGCATATTAAGTTGCTTGGTTTGGTAATCATATTGTGCTCTTTTGGTGGAGCAAGATCCTAACAACTGGTATCAGAGCTTTAGGTTGGGATACTAACAGATTGGTTTAGATCTGGGTAGTGTGTTTTGATTACAGGTCACTCTCAGGGGTTTCTGATTGAGTGGGAGTAGAGCAATGGCAGATGAAAGTAAGCTAAGAATGGAGGATTTGAAAAGCACAGATGGTCTCTTAAGGTCCTATGGAAAGAAAGAGCAGGTAAAAGAATATTGTTGGTTGGTAGAAGATCAGCATGAAGAAATTGAAGAAGCAGATGTTGCAGGTGTTGTTGCACAGGATGCTCTGGGAGGTTTCTTAGATAAAGTTGAATCTTGGATAAAAGATTCGGTTGCCTCTTTCCATGCAGCCCCAAGTAGAGGAGCTGGTAAGCCTTGCCAAAGAATTGGCAAAGGGGAAGTGAAGCTGAAATTGCAAGCGGCCAACACACAGGTGTTGATGAAGGTCATGCAGGTCCCAGGTTTGGAGATATGGCTAATTTCTTTAGAAAGATTGGGTGATGAGAGATGCACAAGAACTCTCATAGCGGGTGCACTTGAATTAGCTGGTGGTAAGAAAATAGGTACCCTTTATCTACTTGTTTATATTACTGATTCTTCTTCTGTTGCGAAGACGTGGCTTTGTAGGCTTGGTCACATGAGCAGGAAGGAGATGCATGTTCTTAAGTGGAAGACTGATATATTTGACAGGCTTAAGAACTGGAAAGCCTTGGTGTTCTTGGAGGAGATGGCAGACAGAAACCAGTGGATGGTGCTAGATACTTCTGAGCAGGGCAGTTTGGACACGGATATTGATTCAAAGGAGCTCGCAGGTAAAAAGTCATCACTCACAGGTGAACACAGATACCGGCATCGATCAGGAAGAACCAGCATCGAACAGACAGGTGCCGATGTCGGTCATGTGTAGACCAAAGCCGGTGATGTCGGGCAGGGTAAGACCGACGTCGGTCAGAAGGACCGATGTCGGTAGTAAGTAAGACCAACGTCGGTTAGGAGGACCGACGTCGGCAACAGGGACACCGACATTAGCAGGTTGGTAGTCAGGGATAGACGCATGGGAACCGACATCGATCGGATGCAGACTGTGGAGTGACCGAGGTCGGTCACTGTAACAGATTTTGGGTGGACAGCATGCTATCAAGGAGTCTCAAACACCCATACGGAGGACTGAAGACATAAGTAGGCCCTCAAATTCGTTGTTCCTCTTCTTTATACTTGTTGCTGATTGTAGAGCAGGAAGGATCCAGGAAACAGGTGGGAGCATGGCAGGTATATGATGCAAAACCAAATGGGAGTTTTGGTAGGGTTGCCAGCCGATGCGAAAGCACAGAGACGAAAGGATTCCTTAGTTGAAGAATAGAGAGAATGGATACGTGAGACGGAAGACCAGGCACATGGTCTTGAGGAGCTGCAGGACAGTGGTACGGGTTTTGACAGGTGGAGGATGAAGCATGGCTTCAGTCAATGTTAGGGTAACTACTGTGGCTTGTCTTACCAGGTGGATGATGAGTCATGACATCATTCTATTGCTGTATGTGGATGGTGTATTTGCTAGCAGGGTTTGTACATACAGGGTTTTGCTGAGCTAAGGGTAAGATTAGTTCGGTGGCATGTCATGAGGAGTTTGGAGCAGCGAAATTCTTTGACATGGGAGGCATGGAGATCACAAGTTGATTTTGTCTCCAGTGGGAGCTGATGTGAATCAGGTGTTGGCGAGGTTCATTACGTAGGATGCAGAGCTTGAGCACACTAAGGGCTGGACAGGTACAGTGTCCAAAATCACATGAGGTCTGGTATAGACCTGAGTACTCCCATGCAGTGGGAGCTGTCAGAGAGTTAGGAGCCAATTCGGGGAAGTGGGTTCTCAGGGATTTCGAGAGGGACCAGCAGCAGGTATACATGAAGGGTCAGGACTTCACTACATGTGTTTGTAGGTTCGGATGTGGTAGGGTACTTGGATGACAGGTGGTGCACCACGAGATGTGTGGTGGGTTGTCTTCAGGATTGAGCTTGAAGAGGGATACAAACCAAGAAACAGATTAGATGGAGTACAGGTACAGGTACAGTGCAGCTGTTTATCTCCAAGTGGGAGATTGTTAGGTTGTGGAGCTAAAAGCTTCACTGATGTAGACACGGAGAAGGCCATTGGAGGAGTTGCTGAAGGTTGTTAAGTGTCAGAGCAATCGGCGTCGGTCTGATCAGCCGACGTCGGTAGGACAGTAAAGAGAAGCAAATGACATCGGTCATGGATCGGCTGGCGTCGGTCACCTCCAGGCAGACAGGGACCGATGTCGGTCGCCTGTGTGGTTCAACTGCGAGTTTATTATGGGCAGTTAGCTAACGAACCAAGTGTTTGCATGATGAGTGCTAATTTTAGACTCATAGCTGCAGATCTAATTATTGTAATTAGATGTCTAATTATTGTTTGGATGAGTTCTATATAATAGACTCATGGTTGTATTATAAATTAGTGCTAGGGAGTAAGAGAGCATAATTATAAGCTCCTTCGGTGTGTGAGGTAGAGCAATGGTGCGTTCCTCCTAGTGCCACAGTACCAGTTGTGTTGGTGCTGGATTGGAGAGTCAGCTGGATTCTTCAAGTATGTATGATCTTGGTCATCAGGTGAGCATGGCCCTTATAGGAGATCTAAATGGTAAGTAAGATCGTTGATCTGCAAGTGTGTGTGTGTGTGTGCAAGGTCAAGGTTCACAGGTGTGCAGAACCATTTATTGATCTGTAGGTTGGAGATCAGATAGGACAGCAACACAACAAGGAGCAGAATCAGGCAAGATCTACTTGGAGTACGGTGTGTGTACTCACTGTGATGTACGTGGAGTACATGGAGAGCTAAGAGGAAGGCATGGCAGTTCCTTCCATAAGTATGGTCTGTTGAATAGCAGGTTGTTGCAGGTTCATGGGAGATCTACTTGAAGTACTTTGAGTACTTGTGGAGTGCGTGGAGCACTTGTGGTGTGCGTGGAGCACGGGAGGTGAACACCAACTCTGTGTTTGAGTTGGGTGTTGGGACCTGAGAGGGAGAGCTTTGAGGAGAGAATTACTGTTCACTTGAGGTGTGGGAAACCTCTGTAAGGTGGTGGAGAAGAAGTGGCATCTTCTTTATTGTATTCTTTTCTGTAAAAGTGTTAATACAAGTTTTGTATTGTCTCTCATATCATGTGTTATTCTGAATTCTAGTTACTTGTGATTCTGGTTAATTTCCGCATATTAAGTTGCTTGGTTTGGTAATCATATTGTGCTCTTTTGGTGGAGCAAGATCTTGACAACATGACTAATATAAAGTTAATTATATTCCTTTATAAAAAATGGTAAAACACACACTATTATACTAATCCTAATTATAACAACGTAATTGTTATGTCATTACTATATCTATGTCTTGTGTTATCTATCTATCTATCTGTCTATATATAGATATTCATGAATATAATAAATATAACTAGCTAATGTTCCCAAATATTACAAGGACATGATGGTTAACCTATAGACAATAGTAAATAGATAATATTCACGTAGATTTATTTTCTCAAAAAACATTAACAATTATGAATACAATAACATGACATAAACACATAATAACATTATACATCCAAATTTATTTATAATAACCATAATGCAATCACATGATATTAATTTATTTATGACCAAATTGAGGTCTCCAAGTGAGATTGGTATCATGACATGGTTCTCTACCTTGAGACCCAGTCTTATCCCATCTATATCCCTTCATGAGAACACTTTCAGATCTGCAAGCTCACCACCCGATACATCATCGTAGGTGGTGTCTTGTTCAAGATAGGTATGGATGGCACGTTAATGTAGTGCCTAGCCCCCAAAGACACCTCTCTTGGATTAGAAGAGTCTCATGGGAGCATCAGTGGTGGCCACCTGGTTGGGCAAGCCACCACTTAGTGTATCATCAAGATGGGGTTACTATTGGCTCACTTTTGTTAAGGATGTTTTTTATATGCCAAGGCATGCAAGATTTAATATATCATTGAGGATGTCATTAATACCCCTACAAGCCTCTTGCATTCCATCTTAACCCATTGGCCCTTCTTGATTTGGATTCTTAACTTCATCAATGAGTTCAAACTTGCCTCTTCTGATGGCCATCATTGGTTTATCACTACCACTGACTATTTCATGAAGTGGGTTGAGGCTATGCTTCTTAGTGGTATGTGCAAGAATATTGGAAAAGTTTGTCCTAAACCAACTCATTTGTAGTTTTAGATTCCCCACTATGATGATGGTCGATAATGGCATGGGCCTCTAAAGCCCCAAGATGCATGAGCTTGTTGAACGCTTTAGTTTCAAGCTCCATTTCTCCTCTACCCATTACCCTCAAGGAAATGGGTAAGTTGAATCTTTAAACAAGACTTTGAAGAAGATGTTCCATCATATTATTTCCTAGTTCAAGAATTACTGACACCTTATGCTTTATCTTGCCCTTTCGGCCTACCAAACTAGCTTTTGGATAGCCACAAGGGTAACCCTATATATGCTCGCATATGGGTCTGAGGTTATTCTCCCTTTAGAGGTCTTAATCCCTTTGCTATAGGTTAAGAATTTTAGATCACTATTCAATGATGAAGAATGGGCTACTCACCTCACTGAGCTTGAATATTTAGATGAAGACTACATTGATGCTCTTGAGCAAAACCATGTTTATCAACATCATCAATGCCATCAATTCAAGAAATTGGTGTGTATGCATCAATTTTAGGTAGGTGATATAGTTCTCATCTTTGACAAGGAGCATCAAAAGAAGGGAAACTTGCTCACAAGTGGTTTGGCCCCTTTGTGATCACTGCCTCATCTCATTTCAAAATGGGAACTATCATCTCTCAACTCTTAAAGGTGAACCCCTATGTCATCCGATCAATGGGTTCTACCTCAAGACGTTTCACATTTAAAGCCTATGTGGCCCTCATCAAAAGCTACCTGCAGTGGTATCGTGGATCTTTCCCCTCTTCTTGCACCACTAACCTCTGTGTCGCCTATGTATGTGTGTGCACATGGGTTATTTATTAGCAATTCTTAGTGTCTAATCACATGTATTTAGTAGTCTATATTCGATGAATCATACACATCACAAACAAAAATTATATACGCATGTGCTATTTTGATAAATGACTATATATATAGCAAAAAAAGTACATGTTTATCTAAGTACAATATTTGGCTTTCTCTAAACTTGGGATCGTAGTCCCTAAAACTACCAAATACATGGCTACATATAAGATATCCCCCCATTCATCCTATGATTGGGCTCGATCTATGATATTCCTATTCCAGGTGGAGATCTTGATCTCTACCTCTCGACCAATTGAGCCACAATCTCCTCTAAGGTAGTTAGCTCATCTGCTATCTCTCTAAGAACCTTCGCTCCTCTAGTCTATTCCTAGGATAGCTCAACCTACAACAAATCGATCTTGGCCTCCACTCACACTAGTTATGCCTCAGCCCATGCCATAACTATCTCATGTCATGTCATGGTCACCTTATGCATGCTGACTCTACCTCTAGCCATAGTATCTGGTATCATGCTCGAGCTAGTTGGTGCACCTACCCATCAGTAATGAGTATGTGGCTCTGCCCCTGTCGATAGGTGTGGCACTCTCTCCATAAGTGATGTTACTGCAACATCAAGGAATAACTCCCTCAATAGTAAGTCAACCTAGGACTTAGTCCCACTAGGTTGGTCTCCTACATACACATAGAGGAAATATATGATTCACTCAAGGAAGAGTACTAAAGACAAGTATTATCTAAAAAATACACTTTTCTTACCTAGTCAGGTTGCTAGTCTCTACAAACCTCCAACTAATTGTACTCCTCTTGGTGGTGGTGGCCCTCATCATAGATGCCTCTCTCCACCATTGGCTCCCTCACTCTATCTTGGCTTCATTCTCTACTTGATTTTAGCCAGCTTGGGTTGTGCCCGTCTCTCTCATACCACCAGAGCTTGTCACCCCAGATGTTGGTATGCCCCTTATGGACCTTAGAACTCCTCCTAGCCCACATGGATATCCACTCCAGCATCTTTTAACCACACCATTAACCTATAAATTTTTTAGATGTAGATATCTACTACATCTTGATCTATGTAGATCACATAGGACCAATCTTATCTATGAACTGTGGCCCACGTAACACCCTCCTCTAGGATAGGGTATGCCTCACTGACCCATGGTGTCCTTGATTGAGTCAATGAAAGTCTCTCATAAGTCAAAGATAGAAGTAGGCTAGGCTATTTCAGTCCTCCTACCCCTGTGTGATGTATATAATCTAGTTACTAGTACAATCCTCTCAAGATGTACTAACCCCAAGCATACCTATGTCCTCCCTTTGCTCTCTAAACAATCCCTATCTGGGTCAGTGGTAGCCTCCCTATGCTCTAGCTGATATAGAGCTTCCTGATCATAGTACCTGCTATCATTATGTAAATTTCACCCTGTGGTTGTTTCATTCTCAGTAGGGTCCCACTAGGTAGAACTCTATGACTGTTGTATCTTGTACCTATGGCAACGTTATCTCCCTCCCTGTAGACTCTGATCTGTAGAGTCGGTAGATGTCTTTAATGCTCATGATGGCCTCTAATTTTAGTCCTAACTAGAATACATGCCTCTCAGGTACCCATGTGGTCACCAATTTATTCACTAGACCTATAGACTAATGTAGTGATGGTACGTGCACTAGTCTCTATAGCCTTGCACTCTACAGGTAATCTTGGTCCTTTATAGGTAGAGCATGAACCTCCTCAGCCAACTATGCTAGTACTCTCTCTTAGTTCTCCACCTTATGTGGTCTCTCTCCCCATGTTGGTCACTCACCTAACTATGATGAATCTCCCTCTTCTGGTATACTGACTTTGTTGTGTGTCTGTAAAACCAAGCAACAAACAAATAGACCAGTCATACTAGATTTGGAATGAATAAATTAGTTTAAAATAAGATTTTTTATCTATTTATCTCTTCCCCCCTCTTCAATCTCTTGCAGCCTATTTTGAGCCTTCTCGGGCTCCTTGGGGCCCATTCTAGGCCCTTTATGGCCTAGGCCACGACTTTGCCCAGCTAGGCCATGACCTAGGCCATAGGATGCTGGAAAGCCCCAGGGCTTCCTAGTTCTCCCTCTTTAGGACTCTGTTTGGCCTCCTATTTAGCTTGAATAGTTTCTCTCCACTTCCTTGATCATTTTGACTGGTTGGTCCACTTGATTTGTTTGCTGAATCATCTAAAATCAATCAAAATGCCCCTTGGGCCTCCCAAATCCCAAAATTGACAAGATTTTGTTTATAGGACTTATCTGGACCATCGTGTGCACTTGTGGTGTACTCCCTACATCCTCGTCTACTCTACTTGGGCTTTGGTGGCTAGTTTTCTCTCCTCAAGGTCTCTCTGAGTGAAAATAAGTGTGAAAATGACTTATTTTTTCCTCTTTTTCCTCTTTTTAGCTCTCTTTTTTGCTTTTATGGGCCCTTTTTGGGTTTTTACCCTTTGTTGCATTCCAGACCAAGAAAGCTTCATCTTAAGGGATTTGGTCCATTCTGAGCACAATGGTAGCCTCTATTTGTTTTTCAAAGACCTTATTGGGCCCACTCTCACCCCTTTTGGCCTCTAAGACCTTGTTTGGGTCCCTGTTGACCTCTTGGGCCTGTGCCCCACCTCATGGGCACCCAGGGATAGAAGATGCTTGTTGTGCTTCTTTTAGTTAGTCATTCCTCTATCATTCTGTAGTCAGTCCAGTCTAACTCCATTTTTCTCTTTCACCATGGTTCTTACAAGTGGTCTCAGTTATTGATTATGGTGGCTGAGGACTTGTTTTGGTCTTTACTGACCACTCTTTATCTTCTATGAACTTCCTATCACCTTCCCTTATCACCTCTTCCTACAGTTGACATCGATTAATCAATTTGATTGTGACTTATTTGCATTTTTTGACTCCCTTGTATAGCTCGCTTACCCCACCTCACCTTGAGATAATCCTCTCATGACCACTAGTCCTGCATCCTCGACCTCCATCATGGTACACCTCTCAGTGGTGATTCACATAGATGGTGGTAGTCGAGGTAACCTAGGATCTGATACTATGACTTGGGTCATCAATGATCCGTAGGGATATGATCTTGCTACAGTTAGTTTCTTCCTTACTAGTGAGATGAATAATGTCATTGAGTATCATGAAATTATTGGTGCCTTCACTTATGCCCATGGGTTAGGTGCGTGTTATGTATAGTTGTTCTCTAAATCACTCTTCACCATGTCTTAACTCACTAGTGCCTGGTCCATCCTTAGCTCTGAGTTGCTCCCCCTCTTTGAGGTGGAACATAATTTACTTTCCTCCTTTGAGGATTGGGTAGGGAGAATACTAGCGCTGACACTCTAGTGAACATCATTTTAGATTGTATGATGTGATTTGATATCATTTATGTCCCTTTTATGTAAGAGCTAGAGCTGGAGTTAGATCTTGGTTTTGGATTACACAACATTTATACTCTTACTTGTGGATCGTACCATTGATGTCTTTTGTTGCCATCCCTATCTGGTAATTGCAGGTAATGTTCTCTTTTATCATTTTAGTTCTTGCTTTTCTTTACTTTTATTTGACTTCTAGGTACTACATAACACTCCTTATTCTTTCAAACACTGACTGCTTTTATCTTAGGGGCATATGTAATCGTACTTCCCATGACCCTACTCCTCCCTATGATTACATATCAGCTCACGTGCAGACTACTAACCCTAGGTATCCCACTTCAAGGCATTTACTACTTGCAAGGATCCTCTTACATCATACATCCATTTCCCAGGCATCCTTGGCACCTCTCCACTCACTTCACACACCTAAAGACCTTTTGAACACATCTTGGAGCCCTCTCATGGTCATGTTGACCACTTGGGAAGGCTTGTTGACCCATGCCATGACTTTTGTGAGGGAAACCCACAACCTGACTGCATGTTTTCTTCACAAAATCCATGGCCTAGGTTGCAGCTTGGCCAAAATGAGGTTTTAGGGCCTCCAAAAACTATTAACGACTAGTTTTTAGTCTTATGTGGATTGGTGAGGCCCTATATCACTCCATTCAGTTCATTTTTTCCTAGATGATTCACTCTTCTTCTCTCTCTTGACTCTCATACCTTTTTGAATCCCTATTGATTCATTCTTAGCACTCTTGAGTTGGATTGGGGAGAGGGGATCTCATACACCAGTACACATTGGCTTGGAGACTCCATTGCTACTCTCAGTTGTTCCTGCTTCCTTGTGGCTTGCTCCTAGCTTCTACATTTAACACTACAGCTAATTTGTGTACTTGGTTGGAGCTCTTACACCATTTCAAGTTCTCACTTCCTCCTTGGTTTGGACTCAGCTTACACACAACTTGGTCTTCCTCCTTCATTGCTTCCTAACTTGGATTCCTGGTTGGTAGAACATCTGCAAAATATTTTTGGGCTCGATCTGAGGTCACTTTGCTATGCAAAGTGAAACTCCATTGTTATAATGTAGTATATATGCTAGGGTTTGTCATTTACATGCTAGTTTAGCTCATTTGGACATGTTTTAGAGTATATTCTGAATTTTATGCATTCTCTCAACCTTGAAAACATCTTTCCCCTTTGAAAATGTCTTTCATTGTATAGGATTGCTTGATTTTGAATCATTATCTTGCTTGGAATATGCTCTTATGTTCAATTAGCTTAATTGGTTTGGTTAAAATTGTATTCCCTCATTCATTCACATGCTATAGATAGTTTCATTTGAACAAAAGCATTAGCTTGGGTTTTTGAAATCGTGTGTTCTCCCTATCTCTCTCTCTTTATTGAAAACATCATTTCCCTTTTGAAATTACGTTTCAATTGATGGGATTGCATGTTTTTGAAACATATTTCATGCTTGGTAGTGTTATCTTGTTCAAATAGCTTGCGTTTTCATTCTTTACTCATTGAGTGTCACCCCCTTATTGCTTATTTTACTATGATTGTATCCATTAGAGATATCTGCATCCTTTATGCACTTAATCACGTTAGCCCTACCCTGGTTTACGAGTCTGCCTATAGTTTGGAGCAACCCAACAAATCAGATAGCCTCTATAGGTCACAAGTAGCCCATAGTGTCCCTGACCCAGTTGGTCCTCTATGTGTTTGCTTAAGTACCCTGCATACCCCCTAGCAAACCCTAGTGGCTCTGTTCGAATTCTTGGAGCTATAGTTGGTGAGTAAAAATTTCATTGGCTCCTCCATATAACACATAGGATGAGTGGGTTGCCCCAAATCTACCTTTAGGAAAGCCCTCTTCTTGAGATATACAACATCCCTTAAACGTTCCATAATTATTGTCTTCTGATGCTACTACTAGAAACATTTAAATGATATTTGATCACTTCAAATATAATGTAAGAACAATGATCTCTTCCATGGTTTTTAAAAACTATTTAAATACTGTGATCGGACTAAAATAACGATTACTTGTGCTAGAAGATGGTAGCTAAAATTATTATGTCGGAGGCATTTTATTGGGATGAACATACCATAGATTTGTCTCACACCTTTGGATATTCCATTTCATGTCAACTCAAAATCCACCATGGGTACAACCACATCCTATACGCCCTATTTTGCTGCAGTTTTTTTGCTTAATCAAGGAATGACATGTGTGTACAGCGCAGGGCTTATCTAGACAACTTTGGTAGCCTTGGGGAGGTAAACCACTACAAAACTATGAAAGAGCATCAAATCTTTGAGTTCTTATAGAAGTTCAAAAAATATGGTGACAAAAAATATTAAAAAAACCCTACGACCCACAACCCACATAGGGTTTAAGAAAATACCTACCATGGAGGGCGAAGAATTCATGCACGTCACCGACTTTAGCGAGTCGGAGCTGGGGCAGTGTGCATGGCTCATGCACACTCTTGAAGATCACCTAATCTTAGAATCACCACTCTCAACATTTGTAATATTGGGAGACGACTCACAAAGAACACAACTATCGCTAGAACCCGAAGTGAAATCACATAAATTTTTCTACAAATAGTAATTATTATTGTAGTGAACTATAAATATTAAGAAATTTCAAAACTATGTAAGCAAATAAATAAATACAAATATACCCCTCCAATATTGTAATCTTATCCGCAACATAAAATCAATACTTCAAATGACTATACGAAAGGAAGACAAATACAATTTTTCTTAATAAATATACAAAATATAATTCACAAAAATCATTTTACTCATCACGACCTGTCATTTCCTTCACACTCATAACCACTAAATGAAAAAATATATAAAACTAAAAACATCCGTGTCTCTCAGCATAACTTGCGCCTTCCGGGCAAGTGCTGATGATGACCTTTGCCAATAAATTATTATTGCTAGTGACGGAGCATGAATTATTATTATTGTCCGGAGAGAGATTCCCGGGATAGATTAATGACGACAACGTGGGTTAGTCTTTCGATGTATCTAATGACATTTTTCGTTTTGTTTCCAAGGTGGGTTAGTCTTTCGATGTATTAAGTGTTAATTTATATTTTTAATTAGTTATATTGATGACAAGTTATAAATTTTTTATTTATTTTTATTGTTTATTATTATATTCTATTTTTACGGTTAATTATATTTATCTAAAATAAAATATTATAATATATGTAAAATATAATTAATATATATTTTAAATATATTTATTTGAAATATGTTGAGAGAGATTAATTTTGAGGTTCTTATTTTAAATTATTCATATATCATATTGATTAATAATTTAATTTATTTTTCGTCTCATTTTATATTGATTAATGATAATGGCATCTATTTAATTACATGGTGGGATTAAAAAATTATTTCTGAAAAAAAGGGGCTTCAAATTCCACCGTATGACCAAGATATTATAATTTTTTTATTAACTTCTCCAAACAAACTAAAATAAAAATTTCTAAATGAAAAACAATTAGATGTCAAATTTAAGATTAAAATTGACATAAAATTATAAAATAAACATGAAATTTAAATTCAAACATAAAAATGAATAATTCACTCTATTATATTATGTTTCATTATTACCATCATAAAACCCCTATCATTATAATATATAATTCCTAATTTAATACATAATTTAAGAGATTATCAGTGAGAAAGATAAGGTTATTATGATATTTTAAAAATTAAAATACACATTTTTATTAATGAAACATAATAGTACATTACAAAATCATGATATTTAAGCTAATATTATGCTACAAAGCAAGAGAAGTCTTCCTTTTAATAAGCAATGGTTGGGACGAACTATGAAAAATTGTTATCAATTCTTAAATAAACATATACAATTCTTTATCATATGAATGAATTCAAAAGCTTGCACAAATACATTGATTATGATAAGAAATATACAATAAATTGTCAGGATCCTACTCCACCAATAAGAGTATATATGATTACCTTTGTATTCGCAACTAAACACGGAATTTAACCAGAATGATAAGTAACTAGAAATATGAAACAACACAGAATATAAGAGACAATACCCAATTGTATTAATACTCATCCAGAAGGAAATACAATAAAGAAGATTCCACACTTCTTCTCACACCTCTAGAGCTCCCACACTTCTAGGGTTCACCAGTAATTCTCCTCCAACAGTTCACTCTCTCAATCACGGTCACAACAATCAAGTCAAACACAGAGTTGTTCACCTCCACCAGTCAGTAACAACGCTGCCAGTACACCAAGTACACAACCGTACTCCAAGTAGATCTCCCTTCTCTTGCAACAACCTGCAAATCAACAAACCTTACTTATCATGTAGATGTCTCTACACCCTGAAGAACCCTTGTCCTTGCCTCACCAAGTCCTTATGATTCTTCAACCAGTACCCCGGTGGATCTTCTATTAGAACTTGCACAACCTGCAACTCTCCTTGATCATACACACTCAGCACCCCTTTGGAACTAGGAGGAGCTACTCTTGCTCTCTCTACAAGCACAATGGCTTTCTAGCACACTTTTACAATACAGCCCATGAGTCTATTATATAGATCTCATGCATACAATAATTAGACTTTCTTAATTACAATAATTAGACTCGCAACTCAAGACCAAAAATAGTCTTTACATGCAAACTGCCTGTCCAAAAATAGACCAGTCCAAAACCCCCATGCAAACTGCATGTACACACAGGTTGCCGACGTCGGCTCCTTCCTGACCGATGTCGGCTGACTTATAACCGATGTCGGTTGCTTCTGCACTGTAATATGACCGACGTCAGTTGCCCTGTAACTTGTTCTGCAACTCAGAAACCTCCTCCATGTTTGTATCAGTGAAGCTTTTAGCTCCACAACCTAACAATCTCCCACTTGGAGATAAACAGCTGCACTGTACCTGTACCTATACACCGTCTAATTTGTTTCCTGGCTTGTATCCCTCTTCAAGCTCAATCTTGAAGACCAACCACCACACAACTTGTGGTGCTACTCCTGTCATCCAAGTAACCTGCCACATCCGAACCTACATATCCATGTAGTGAAGTCCTTGACCCTGCATAATATGTTAACCTGCTGCTAGTCCCTCTCAGATACCTGAGAATCCACCTTCCCTGAATTGGCTCCAAACTCTCTAACAACTCCCACTGCTTGGGAAAACTCAGGTCTACACCAGACCTCATGTGATTTCAAACATTGTTCTAAGCTCAGCTTGAACTGTCCAGCCCTTGGTGTGCTTATCGGTTATGCATCCTGCGTATTGAACCCTACCAACACCTTCTTCACGTCAGCTCCCACTGGAGACAAAATCAACCTGTGATCTTCCATGTCTCTTATGCCAAAGAATTTCATTGGTCCCAAATTCTTCATGACATACCTCTGAACTAACTTTACCTTTAGCTCAGAAACTCCCTGCATGTGTGACCCTGCAACAAGCAACCACACCACATACAGTAACAGGATAATGTTGCAATCATCATCCACCTGGTAAAGAAAACACAATGGGTTATATTGACCTTGACTAAAGCCATGCTTTGTCATACACCTATCAAACCTATACCACTGTCCTGCAGCTACCTTAAGACCATATACCCTGGCCTTCCGTCTCACGTGTCCATTCCTGCTCTTCTTCATCCTGAACATCTATTCGTCTCTCAGTGCTTTCTTCCAGCTGGTAACTACACCCAAAAAACTCCTGTTTGGTTCTTCTCCAAGGAATCACATTCCTCATCCATGCCAAGCTCCCACTGTTTCTTGGATCTACCTGCTCTGCTTCTTTAATGACTTCCTGGTTCTTGACCATCAGTGAAGAACAAGTAGTGCAAAGAAAAAAAATGATGAATTTGAAGCTTACTTACCCTTTCAGTCCTCCATATGGGCGCTTGAGACTCTTTGACAGCTTGTTGTCCACCTAAAATCCGTCTCAGTGACCGATATCGGTCACATCTCAGTCTGCATCTGATCGATGTCGATTCCATGCGACTGCCTCATCACCGACGTCGATTCTGCCTGATCGATGCCAGTGTTTATCTAGTCCCTGAGTCACTGACGTCGGTCTGCACATAGCCAATGTCGGTCCTTGCATGGATGTCGACGTCAATTTTCTAACCGACGTCGATCTCTGTGTTTTACTTGTGAGTGATGACTTTTACCCACGAGCTCCTTTTGGATCAAAACCCTGTTCAAATTAACACAGCCCTGCTCAGAATAATCCAGTCCCCTCAGCTGATCTCTGTCCGTCATCTCCTCCTTAAACACCAAGGCATTCTAGTTCTTAAGTTTGTCAAAGACATCTGTCTTTCGCTTAAAAACATGCATTCCCTTCTTACATATGTGACCAAGCCTACAAAGCCACATCTCTGCAACAGAAGGTGAATCAGTAATATAAGTAGATAGATAAAGGATACCTACTTTCTTACCACTATCTAATTCAAGTGCATCCGCTGTGAGAGTTACTGTGCATCTCTCATCACCCAACTTTCCTGAAGAAATTAGACTCATCTCCAAGACTGGTACCTGCATGACCTCCTTCAACACCCGTGTGTTATCTGTCTACAATTTTAGCTTCACTTTCCCTTTGCCAACAATCTGACAAGGCTCACCAACCCCTGAATAAATCTCTCCAAAGTCTCCCTGGACATACTCATGAAAAGATGCTCTATTTCAGGCTGCATGGAAAGAGGCAACATAATCTATAAACCAAGATTCTACTTTATCCAGAGAATCATGTGCAACAACCCCTGCAACATCTGCTTCTTCCTTTCTTTCATGTTGATCTTCTACCAACCAACAATCTTTCTTTACTTGCTCTTTCTTTCCATCAATCAGACCATTCATGCTATTCAGTTTCTCCATTCATAGCTTACTTTCTTCTGTCATTGCTATACTCCCACTCAAACAGAAACCCTTGTGAGTACCCTATAATTAACAAACACTAACCAGATCTGAAACAACCTGTTAGTAACCCAACCAAAAGCTCTGATACCACGTGTCAGTGGTATCACTCTCTTGAACCTGCAACTAGGCTCTGATACCAACTGTCAGGATCTTACTCCACCAATAAGAGTATATATGATTACCTTTGTATTCGCAACTAAACACGGAATTTAACCAGAATGATAAGTAACTAGAAATATGAAACAACACAGAATATGAGAGACAATACCCAATTGTATTAATACTCATCCAGAAGGAAATATAATAAAGAAGATGCCACACTTCTTCTCACACCTCTAGAGCTCCCACACTTCTAGGGTTCACCAGTAATTCTCCTCCAACAGTTCACTCTCTCAATCATGGTCACAACAATCACCTCAAGCACAGAGTTGTTGTTCACCTCCACCAGTCAGTAACAACGCTGCCAGTACACCAAGTACACAACCGTACTCCAAGTAGATCTCCCTTCTCTTGCAACAACCTGCAAATCAACAGACCTTACTTATCATGTAGATGTCTCTACACCCTGAAGAACCCTTGTCCTTGCCTCACCAAGTCCTTATGATTCTTCAACCAGTACCCTGGTGGATCTTCTACCAGAACTTGCACAACCTGCAACTCTCCTTGATCATACACACTCAGCAGCCCTTTGGAACTAGGAGGAGCTACTCTTGCTCTCTCTACAAGCACAATGGCTTTCTAGCACACTTTTACAATACAACACATGAGTCTATTATATAGATCTCATGCATACAATAATTAGATTTTTTTAATTACAATAATTAGACTCACAACTCAAGACCACAAATAGTCTTTACATGCAAACTGCCTGTCCAAAAATAGACCAGTCTAGAACCTGCATGCAAACTGCATGTACACACAGGTTGCCGACGTCGGATCCTTCCTGACCGATGTCAGCCGACTTATAACCGACGTCGGTTGCTTCTGCACTGTAATATGATCGACGTTAGTTGATCAGACCGATGTCAGTTGCCCTGCAACTTGTTTTGCAACTCAACAACCTCAGCAACCTCCTCCATATTTGCATCAATGAAGCTTTTAGCTCCACAACCTAACATAAATATTAAATATTGTAATTTAAAGTCATATACTAATACGATGATTATATACCAACAAGGATAAATGGTCTTTTGGTTTGTATAGTGTCTAATATTAATCTATTTCTAGTCTTTTCCAACTTCATGTCTGAGAGGGGATCACAATGGTAACGTGTTTGTTTGTTAAAAAAACCCCTCTCAATAAAGCCCTGGGAGATAATCATTGTATTGGTTTATACTGTAAATTTTAGAGGTAGAGTTGATAGGGGCTTCTACAAGTTGATCAGTAATAACCTTCATCTTGATTGCTTTTTGATTTTGATACTCAATGTCAAATAAACTCAGGATCATAACCCACTTAGCCATACATCCTTGAAGAACTTATTTAGACAATAGGAATTTGAGAGGGTCTACCTTGGCAATAAATCAAGTATTTTGAAATGGTTAGAACACCCCTAATTTCATAAGGCAAAGCAAAATATCCATTCTAAAAAACTTAAGGTATCATTTGATTATAATTGTTATTCTATCTCAAGCATATTATCCCTATGAACCATTGCTTTGGATATCATGGTAGGATCCAAAACCCCTCTCTACATAGTTCCAGATGATGCCAGGTCCTCTTCATTATAATATTTTACTTGGATGACCTTGGATACACACTATGGGGGTAGTTCCTTCTACTCTTCATCTATGTATTAATTTTCTCCATGAAGGATATTTATACAAATGTCTAATAGATAACCAATTATTTATATATTGTCGAACTATAGAGTCATCTTCAACCATTTCACCAGATGAGACACCTCATATCATAGTTCAACCACCACCTCACTATATTCCTCTTGATTAGATACATACATATGAGGTTGGAGAGACTAACATTTCTCACACTCCTCTACTTATATTTGTGTCTTCATCTCTAGTTATTCAAAGAGTTATAGTAGCTTCAACCATTTTAACTACTCCATTAGTCATGATTCGTACACCTGTTATAATTATAGCTGAAGTAGAATATGTTGCAATAATATTGTGTTGTACTCAAGTGTTTTGGATGAAGCAAACTTTGGAAGATATCAAGGTAAAATATGATGAGCCTATTTCTATTTTTTGTGACAATGCAAGTGCTATCAATATTTTGAAGAATCCAATGATGCATTCAAGAAAAAACATATTCCCATTAGATATCACTTCTTGAGAGAGCAGGTTGTCCAATCAAGAACATTTGCATTCCATTATACCTATCCACACTTTATTTAAACTGACTCTGACTTATCTCAATTAAACTCGATGATCTCTTAATTCATGAATAAAAGAGTATCTTTTAATATTAATCTGGAAAGATCAAACTCTATCTCAGACTTTTAATGATACACAACTGATCTTTCAAAATCCTTTTAGACACTTCTAAGAATTCTATTTTATATTAGTCTCAGGGTAATGAAAACCAAAATTTACCTATTGGTTCTTCTTACAAAAATTGGTTTCAAGAGTGAAACTCAACAAATTTAAGTATTTTGTCAGGGAATTTATAAGACTTTAAAACACTTTGTTTAAGTCAACCATTATGAGCCTTTCTATCACTCTTTCAACCTATTTCACACATTTTCATACTATTCTAGTCACTTAGTCAAACACTAGGTTCACCAAATTTCCTTCATTTTGACTAGGTTGACTTAATAAACTAAGTCAACCCTTTATTTTTCCCCCTTAGTATTAATTCATCACAATGGATTTTTTTACTAGGTCAATAGTCATGTACTAGGTTGACAGTCTAGAAAACAAACTAAGTCAACACATACCTACTAATTCAATAGTGTGGATTTAACAAATTTTTAGCCTACTAGGTTGACCCCTTTCATTGTCAGTGATAAATGCCTTCTAGTAGTTATTACTCCGATCCCTTTTAAACCCATTTCCCTATTTGGTTTCTACTACCCTTAGCAACTTTTCTGGGTTCATTTCGGTTCCTATAATTACTCTATATTACAAATTTATATAAAACATTTAATTTCAATAAAATTTTCAAAAATAAGTTTGATATTATCATTTGCCTACTTGTGCTGCCCCATCTACCACCGCTGGGAGTCCCTCTCATCTCCATTTTTGTCTCCTCACCATCCTAATTTGTTTGATCTCTAAGAGCTCTCTTTCTCTCACCGTCAAGTCAAAAATAACAAATGACTTCCCTTTCACCCTATTTAAACTAACTTTTCATAATTTTCTACATTTTGAATATTTTTTGTCAGATTCCTTGTTTTGCTCATATCTTTATTTTTACTAACCCATTTTTTGAACCATAAAATGTTTTGGAATCATGACATCATATAGAATATTTTTAACTATTATCTACCTATTTTCCAAAAAAAATTATTTGTGGATATTTTTTGCACTAATATCTACATGTTTAACTAATGTTCTTCACAATCGACACATTCACTTCACTTACAGTATACTTATTTATCTATATCACTAAGATAAGTAAAGATATGTGTTTTTAAATTCTATCATTTCATTTATCATATTTTCTCCTTACTGTATTTTACTTAGCATCAACATTATGTGTTATCATGTTCTATTCCAAAAGCACCATCCTGTGTTGCACTCATGTGACACATGATGGGCTTCGAGTGGGGTATATGTATACACATAATATTTTCAAACTTTTATCACTTACTAACTCTATTTATTTTGAAAGAACCCATCGAGTCTCAATCTATCTAACTTCACGCTTTAAGAGGTATACTAGGAAAGGGGTGGGTAGACCATTGGTACTTCACATGATTGTTATCCCTTTGGCCACTTTTTATATACACACTTGTCTCATTAAAAAAATTATATCTTAGATTTTTATTCTTTGTTGCACACTCTTCAATCATTTTCTACCTTTTGTTCCCTTTTCCTAACCTTAAACCCTTTTTTATTGTTTACTGTACTAGGTCAACTGGGTTGACCCTGTATAGTTTTGGGTGAAATTCATTTAGGGTCTAGGTCAGATCTTGTGTCACTTCTTAAGAAGTATATACCCGATAATAAACGTATTTTGAACTGGAATGCCTTGCAGGGCCAAGAGTCTGGCAGAATAACAATCGAGCCATACAGAGTGCTGGAAAGGCACTGATACCAGCTACGTAATAGATAAATTGATCAGTGTAAGGTGCAGTGGGATCAATATGGTGAAGGAAGTGTGACTTGGGAAGACAATGTAGAAATGAAAAACATGTTTCCATATTTATTTTAAATTTGTGTACCTGACCCAGTTGGTCCTCTAGGTGTTTGCTTAAGTACCCTACATACCCCCTACCAAACCCTAGCGGCTGTGTTCGGATTCTTGGAGCTATAGTTGGTGAGTAAAAATTTCATTGGCTCCTCTATATAACACATAGGATGAGTGGGTTGCCCCAAATCTACCTTTAGGAAAGCCCTCTTCTTGAGATATACAACATCCCATGAACGATCCATAATTATTGTCTTCTGATGCTACTACTAGAAACATTTAAATGATATTTGATCACTTCAAATATAATGTAAGAACAATGATCTCTTCCATGGTTTTTAAAAACTATTTAAATACTGTGATAGGACTAAAATAACGATTACTTGTGCTAGCCGATGGTAGCCAAAATTATTATGTTGGAGGCATTTTATTGGGATGAACATACCATAGATTTGTCTCACACCTTTGGATATTCCATTTCATGTCAACTCAAAATCCACCATGGGTACACCCACATCCTATACACCCTATTTTGCTGCAGTTTTTTTGCTTGATCAAGGAATGACATGTGTGTACAATGCAGGGCTTATCTAGACAACTTTGGTAGCCTTGGGGAGGTAAACCACTATAAAACTATGAAAGAGCATCAAATCTTTGAGTTCTTATAGAAGTTCAAAAAATATGGTGACAAAAAAGATTGAAAAAACCCTACGACCCACAACCCACATAGGGTTTAAGAAAATACCTACCATGGAAAGCGAAAAATTCATGCACATCATCGACTTTAGCGAGTCAGAGCTAGGGCAGTGTGCATGGCTCATGCATACTCTTGCTGTCCATACCAAAAGATCACCTAATCTTAGAATCACCACTCTCAACGTTTGAAATGTTGAGAGACGACTCACGTGAAATACGACTATTGTTGAAACCCAAAATGAAATCACATAAAATTTTCTACAAATAATAATTATTGTTGCAACAAATATTAAGAAATTTCAAAACTCTGTAAACAAATAAATAAATAGAAATATACCCCTCCAATATTATAATCTTATCCGCAACAGTAAAATCAATACTTCAAACGACTATACGAAAATAAGACAAATACAAATTTTCTTAATAAATATACAAAATATAATTCACAAACATCATTTTACTCATCACGACTTCTCATTTCCTTCACACTCATAACCACTAAATTAAAAAATATATAAAACTAAAAACATCCCTGTCTGTCAGCATAACTTATTATTGCTAGTGACGGAGCATGAATTATTATTATTGTCCGGAGAGAGATTGGAGGGATAGATTAATGACGACAAGGTGGGTTAGTCTTTCGATGTATCTAATGACATTTTTCATTTTATTTTTAACTAGTTATATTGATGACAAGTTATAAATTTTTTATTTATTTTTATTGTTTATTATTATATTCTATTTTTACGGTTAATTATATTTATCTAAAATAAAATATTATAATATATGTAAAATATAATTACTATATATATTTTAAATATATTTATCTGAAATATGTTGAGAGATATTAATTTTGAGGTTCTTATTTTAAATTATTCATATATCATATTGATTAATAATTTAATTTATTTTTCGTCTCATTTTATATTGATTAATGATAATGGCATCTATTTAATTACATTAATATGGTGGGATTAAAAAAATTATTTCTGAAAAAAAGGGGCTTCAAATTCCACCGTATGACCAAGATATTATAATTTTTTTATTAACTTTTCCAAACAAACTAAAATAAAAATTTCTACATGAAAAACAATTAAATGTCAAATTAAAGAAAAAAAAGGACATAAAATTATAAAATAAACGTGAAATTTAAATTCAAACATAAAAATGAATAATTCACTCTATTATATTCTATCTCATTATTACCATCATAAAACCCCTATCATCATAATATATAATGCCTAATTTAATACATAATTAAAGAGATTATCAGTTAGAAAGATAAGGTTATTATGATTTTTTTTAAATTAAAATACACATTTTTATTAATGAAACATAATAGTACATTACAAAATCATGATATTTAAGCTAATATTATGCTACAAAGCAAGAGAAGTATTCCTTTAAATAAGTAATGGTTGGGACGAACTATGAAAAATTGTTATTAATTCTTAAATAAACATATACAATTCTTTATCATATGAATGAATTCAAAGACTTGCACAAATACATTGATTATGATAAGAAATATACAATAAATATTAAATATTGTAATTTAAAGTTATATACTAATACGATGATTATATACCAACAAGGATAAATGGTCTTTTGGTTTGTATAGTGTCTAATATTAATCTATTTCTAGTCTTTTCCAACTTCATGTCCGAGAGGGGATCACAATGGTAACGTGTTTGTTTGTTAAAAATACAATTTAAAAAAAAGACCCCTCTCAATAACGCCCTGGGTCATTGTTTGGGTAATTCATGCTCTCTTAAGAAAATTGGTTTCCTTTTTGTTTGGGTATTTAATCAAATATATAAATTTTTCACGACTTTGGTTCTTGGTAAGTAAATTGTCTTGTCTTTTCCACTATAAATTGTTTTGTAAATAGGTTTTATGGCATCTTTTAATCATTTTATGTTGCTACATTATCAGAGCAAATACATGTTTCAGGGGGAAAATTTATTTTTATAGATGGTGGTTTATATTGATCATTCTGTAATTAGTGTTTGATATATAGAAAAATAATTAAAATAACTATCAATATAATACGATATGAATTCAGGAATGTTATAATTTTACAATTGGAGAGCATTTTAAATAGTCAACAATTTAATTGGAACGATCTTTAATGTGCTTATTATTAATATACAATTTCTTAAAAAGATAAACAATTTTTAATGGTGATCATTTTGTAACTTGCATTTGATTTATATAAATTATAGAGGCTTATGATCTATATGAATGATGGTTTCTAATCTTAGAATGTAATGCTTCCATTAAATATATGCCTAAACAATGACATAGAGTTATTTGTCATATGTAAGATACTTATGTAGGGTATCTATGAATTTTTTAATATGATAAGCAATTAAATGCCTATATTGGTTGAGGAATCTACCAAATGCATAGTCTAAAGAATTAACTTCAGTATCAAAGGGTTGTTGCATACTCTGTAAGGCAAATATTGGTGTTGATAAAAGGTATATTTTAAACTCCTCAATAGCTCATTATTATGTTGTGTTTGATACAAGCTCAACCTTTCCCCTCCTTTTGATGCATGGTTCAAGGGTTATGTAATATGAAAGAATCCAATCACAAACTAATGGTAAAAATTTGCTAACCCCAAGAAGATTCTTAGTTTTGTGAGTATTATTTGAGCTGACCATTCTCTACTCATTTGGATCTTCTCTTGATCAACATGTATGCCATCCTTGTTTATAATGTATCCTAAATATTAGACACTATACAAACCAAAAGACCATTTATCCTTGTTGGTATATAATCATCGTATTAGTATATAACTTTAAATTACAATATTTAATATTTATTGTATATTTCTTATCATAATCAATGTATTTGTGCAAGATTTTGAATTCATTCATATGATAAAGAATTGTATATGTTTATTTAAGAATTAATAACAATTTTTCATAGTTCGTCCCAACGATTGCTTATTAAAAGGAAGACTTATCTTGCTTTGTAGCATAATATTAGCTTAAATATCATGATTTTGTAATGTACTATTATGTTTCATTAATAAAAATGTGTATTTTAATTTTAAAAAAATATCATAATAACCTTATCTTTCCAACTGATAATCTCTTTAATTATGTAGATCATTGTACGTTAAAGACCTTATCTTTCCAACTAGCAGCCATTAATTATCGTATGAACCATATTGCATTTCCAACTAGTAGCCATGAATTTTTGTCCGTCAAAAGAATCGAATGAACCATATCGTGTTTCAGGGAATCATAAGATGATAAGACAACTATTTAACTTATTTATATAAATATATAGGCGTTGTTTTTTAAGTAGCAAAGAAAATCAATATAATTATAATGAAAGAAGTATATTTTGTATAATTTTTATTTCATATATAATATATAAATTATTCACATGGAATTTATAATACAATTTTATAATACAAAATTTTAAAATTGTAATAATGTTAAATTTTTCTGTAAAATATTAATATAATTTAAAATTCTAATCAAATAATTACAATTTATAAATTTTATGTCAATATTAGTTAATCTCACTTAAAAATTAATAATTTTCAAGTTTAAAATTAATATATTTTAATTTAATTTTTTTATAATTTTAAAATCATTAAATTATAATTTAAAAGAATAAACATTAATTTATTATTAATAAATTTTAATTTAAAATTTAAAAATAAAATAAATTTTTATTTTTTATAATTTAATTGAGTTATATAAATATGATATCTTTATTCTTAAGTGTAGATTGAAAACAATTTGAATAATTATATATACTTATATTAAAATCTTCTTTTATTATAATGTCACAATAAAATTATTCTTACCAAATAATTTTTGTATTATTGTCTCAAAATTTTATATCTTTATAGATGAAATAATTTATAATCATCTTCATTCTCATTAATTAAATTATAACTTTTTCAATATAAATATTGATTTTTTTCAGCCTTAATTTATAAATAATTCAACTCTACTATTGTAATACAATTAAGATTTTTTTTATATTTACAAATTTAATCATAGAAATAATATATAAAATATATCCAACTTTAATAAATTAGATTAATGGCTGCAGAGGCGAATGTAAAGAAAAAAAAAGTCTAATTCAATTGAATAATTTTTACATTTTCCATATCAAATGTTTCATATAAAATTCATTGATTTTTTTAAAACAATTTTAAACACTCAATAAATGGCTCCTTGCCATCTATTTGGCACTATTTTATATGATTTATTTCTTTATTTGTTAATGTTTTGGGAAATGGAATTTGGTATTATTGACTTATTATAGTGAAACATAATATGGTTCATTCAATTTTAGGTCGTACAATAATTCAAACCAAATATTTGGAAAGGGTTTTAAATCCCAGTGTTCAATGGAATCTCTCTGTATGCATTAATTCATGCTTAACTTTTTTTTTGTCATTAAATTTTTATGTTATACAATAATTCATCCATGCGAGTTGGAAATGTAAGGGCTTAAATTTAGATGGTTCATAAAATCTCTACATCATGCAAATTTCAAATTAAATATCTCTGTTAATTAAAAAAAAAAAGAGATGAATTTATAATTAATATATTTTTCATTCAAATTCAATTTTTTCTATAGATGATGTGAGGGTTTTGGGGTCCCTCTCTCTCTCTCTCTTATTAAAAGAAACAAAATGAGATTACAGAAAAATAGATAAAACATGTAAGACAAGCTTTCTGAGGAAAGAGCAATAAAGAACAAAACAGGCCACAAAGGGCCACCAAACCAATTATAAAAACAAAAAATCTCGAGGGTTGACCATGAAGAGAAAACAATAGGAAAAAAAAGGGGTTAAATCCCAACTAGAAACCAATTGTGACTTCTATAGTGTCACCACCACCATCAATGGTAGGGCCACCAACGACCACCATGACAAAAGAAGTATCCTTATTATCATGTTAACTGATCCACCTCAACCACGTTCCCACTCAGTGCATGCCCAGTGCCTCCTGCCTTCGAGGTGGTTGTCTTCCAATTACGAAGCCTTAGCTTGCAAGCCTTATGCTTCAGAAATACCTCTCCCAAGCTTGAAGAAACATTCCTACCATCCAAACGAGCCCTTAATTATATAATAATTACCTTTCAAGTTGTCTGGAAACCAATTTCTGCTCCTAAAAGGGGACCCTATTGAAGGGGTCCCTTGAAAACCCTGAGAAGGGATTTGATTATTGCAGCCACCTTAGGAGAAGTTTTCCAATTTAGGGCTACCATAACCAAATCCAAGGTAGTATGAAGTTCATATAAATTTAATTTAAGAATAAAGTGCCCCTTTGGGCCAGGTGCTTCAAACATGACTACACATACTCCAGATGCTCAACCATCACACAAAACCTTGCTTCCAACTCACAAAATGTTTGTAGAGGAATCAACCCTAGTTCATTGTGAGCAAATAAGGGGAGTGAGTGCTAGCCATCATAGTCAAGATCCTCCATTGTGTCCTCCAAATTGACCCTAAAAATTGGGTACACTATTTTTCTAATAACCACTGTAATCTGTTGTTGATCTTTTGAGAAGAGAAGGAAATTACCAATAAAAGTTGACACTAGTAATGAGTTTACCTTTACCCTACAAATAATCTCCAGTGTACCTAACCAATTACTTCTTTGATGGTCTGCATGACATTTACTGACTGGATGAAGAAATTTTATTTGAGGCATGAGTCAGATACATGCCCTCTGAATGCCACTTCCCTCTTCAATGCCTCTACATGCAACAAAGGTTCATTGAGCACCACTTAAAGCATAAGATCCATGGAGATTGAGTGAACCAAAGCAGAGTCAAATGGGGCAACGAGAGTGAGGGCATGAAAGAGAGAGGGAATGTGTAGTGCATGCATCATTCACCATAGATGCATTCATTAAAAAGGTGGTGGGAGAGTGTTGCACGTGTGATGTAGGTCTCCCAAGATCAATGCAAGCCAGTGATGGGTGACATGCCCATCAGAAAGGGGAATGCCTCCCAATTTCCTCCAAACATATGCCACCCTTTCAAATTCCCTAACTACTCCAATCATTTTTCATGATTAATTCATCACGATGATCGACTCCTTTATTGGCCAATTTTTTTGATGTGGAATTTGTTTCAAGAAAGTAATGGGACACTCCTTAAAGGCTCAGGTTGTCTAGAAATCCCCAGACACAGTTTAGAATGTTATTGATGTTCTAAGATCTTGATTTCTAATTCCTTAAGGCTTGAATAATCTCTTTGGAATCACCTTCAATGATAAATCATTCAATCCTATAGTGAAATAGTAATTATAGGCCCAGGATAAGGGTTTGTGCCTCGGCCTCATTGTTGGTGCCATCAACCAGTTTCTTCGAGGTAGTTCCAATGAGTGAGCTCACACAATCTCAGATCATGCATCCTGCACCAGATGCCCTTGGATTTCCCTTGATTGCTCCATCCAAAAAAATTATGAATTTTATGGTTTATTATTTTTGTAAGGTTGTACTCATTTATGGTTGATTCAATTTTTTGACTGTAACGTATAGTTTATAGATTGTCAGTTCTAGGCATGCATGTAATAATTCATACATGTCATTTGCTCAGTCCAAAATATTATTTTACTATAGAAAAATAATAACATAGATCAGTCTACAAACTAAATACGATGGCCATATCACTATATTTATAAATAAATAACCATCATTAAAAAAAAATTATAATAAACATAATTGACTTTCAAATTTAATCCTTTGAGTCACCATTCATAATATAATTATAACTATTTTATTTTATGGTAAACAAAATTGAAACACTATTTTAATTTGTTTAAAATATTTATTAATTATTTTTTTTGAAAAAAATCATTATTCTTGGATCAAATTTGAAGTGGTCAATCTCCTCACATAAAAAAGACAATTAAAATCTATATTTTATCTAATCATTAAGACTTATTAGATGCAAAACATATGTATAAAATAATAAACCTTTATTAGTATCTGCTAGGTGCTATTATATTTGGCTCTTGCATTTACCTCGGTCAACCCTGCCATGCCACCCAATCAAAACATTTTGTCATTTGTCTATTTGCAATTTCCCAATGTTTCAGAGATAACTTTTAGTTTTTTATTAATTTTTGTAGTTACCATTAACCGAAGATTAAACAGAAAAATCACATCCAATGGGAAACCATTATCTATAAAAAAAAAAAAAGAAATCCTTCACCTTAGTCATAATTCCATAGTTTATTGCATGGGAGGGACGTTGAGGAAAGTCTAGTTGTGCCTTAAGCAGCAGTGTGGCAACCAATGCACAACAACTAGCACTGGGATTCGAATGGGAAGAGGCTTGTTTTAAGCAAAACAATGTAATTTAGGTAAAGAATCATTAGACATGATTCGAAGCTTTGTCCTCCCTCTTCTATAGCAAGTGTGAATAATCCTACAACTTGTATTCTTTATACCCTCTGTTTCCCACCACCTTGCCGATGCCCTTCTTGGTCACCATAAAAGGCAAATATAGTGAAGCAGAAGAGTAGAAAAATCATAAAAAACATGGCAGCCAAGTAGATCCACAGAAGTAGTGAATTTTTGTAGTAAGTGCCCACCACACCGATGATGGAGATGAGCAACAGAAAGACGTCGATGGCTATCACTAGCTTTTTGAGAAACTTATCGTGGTTTGTGATACCTCTGTTGGCTAGCCATATTCCACCACCTATAATGGGGATCGACAAAAGCAATGTCAAAATATTTAGAATTCTGATCAGATTGTTATTAAAATGCACCATTTTTATTCTTATTAAGATTAGAGATGTATCCTGAATAGGATCATTGAACAACTGAAGGAAATGGTGGCACATCCCATCTCAATGTGAGCCACCATGTCACACCCTCACCACCATTTTCATGTCACTCTGTCTAACATTGTTCATAGACTTTTCCTATAACAAAACTGACACCACCCCTAATGATGAGGAAAAACTTAGGGCATCCATTAGCATAAATATTTTAATCCCCACACTCTGCATGGCTTTCATCGCCCCTGTGAAGCCAATATATTTTTCAAGACTAATTGGGACCATAAATATGGATATAAATGTCAAACACATGACCATCATAACCACCACTATAACCCAACGATCATGGGCTTCCTCCTCCTCATCTCTCCAAATTTTGTCAGTGTTGACATCATTATATGTTAATAAAAGTTTTGATTGTATATCCTCTTCAAACTGGTGTTATATAAAGCATTTTGATTCTTAATAAAAATAAAAGTTTGGGCCATTGAGATTGCAAATGAGCATAAATGAATTTGTTGGCAAAAGATCAAGGAAGCCATGGAAATTACCTCCATGTTGTAACTACATACACTTCTTCAACAAAACTACAGCTTCAACCAATTGAAACTTGCCTCTCAATGAAAAAGTGGCAAGATAGCCTCCATGCATAATAAAAATCATGTAGAGTAAAATTGTTACTATTAAACACATTAGTAATATATACTATAATATAATATCTACTGCAATTATAGTAATAGAGCCTCTTAATTACTATTATAATTATATTATAATTATATTATATTAATTTATGATTATTATAATATTATAATAATATCAATACTACATTAATAGGTACTATGATATAATATTAATATACTTTCCAGTATAACATAGTAACAAAAACAACTTTGTGAAAAGAAGAGACATTTGGAGATAAGCAATAATTGGATAAATATTAAAGTGGCTAGTAATTGCCCATGTCTCTAGTGAAAAGAAGAGACATTTGCATGTTATCCAACCAAAATGTAAGTGAAAGTGCTAGATGAAATGGGGATTTTATAAAAAAGCCCCAAACATTTTTATATTCATCTATGTAGATCAATTCTAGAGTGGACGCATTTTCCCAAAAGCAAGAAAAATAGGAACTAAAAGTCCTATTACACATTTTTTTTCTACAAATATATTTATATATAATAACCATTGTTTTGGTGAGCTACAAACATAAGGAATAAATGGATGCAAATATACCCCTCCAATATTGTAATATTGTCTACAGTGGTGGGGTCAATACCTCCACTGACCATGTGAAAGGAAGACAAATATAACTTTTCTCAATAAATACATAAAATACAATTCACAATTTTTTTCGCTCATTATTATTCCTTGCCTACTTCACACTCATAAATATTTAATAAAAAAGTCAAAAAATAAAGATATATCCTTTTTGGCTAACTTGAACCTTTTTTTGTGCATGCTTATGAAGTTGACTTCTCTATGGACTCCATCCCTCCCTAGAACAAACCTAATCATGGCAGACACATGCTCAGCTTGAAGTTGCTTGCTCGTTCTTTACTTAAAGATTTAGATATTATTCTTGTCGCTAATGCTAGGGATTCTATGGATGAGCCTACTACTGAGATAGGGGACGGTTTCCATGACCTACAAAAAATATTTCTCAACTCTGTCAGCTTGCTCATTTTGATTCGATGGTTCACTTTCTTAGTCAAAGGGTGTTAGTTCTTTGTGTGGGGGGATTTACTCTATCAATGGGGTTGTAGTGTCACCTCAGTGGTATTTGCTAATGGCTCATCTCCCCTTTGTGTGCCTTATCCTATGGGGTTTCCTGGTCTTATTCATGTTCTACCTCAAACTACTGCAAACATCTTGGGCGAGCCCTTTGATGCAGTGGATTCCTCACCTGCTCCTCTTAGTGGCCATGTTCCTTCTCTTCATCCTCCATAATTTTAGCTTTGTTGGATGGTTATCATACTTTGGAATCTCTTTTCCATGACCATTTACCTATTCCTCAATCAACTATCTCAGATAAGGTGGTTCAAGGTCTCGAGTCTCACTGGGTGTATGCAAAATGAAAGAAGGTTCCCAACCCATTTCACCATTGTTTTAATTTTTGCAAATCTTGGATCCCCTCGTGCTCTGACTCTATAGCCCCTCTTCTGGTCGATGCTTTGTATGTTTCTTCTCTAGTCTTGACTGAGGATATTTTACTTGATGATGTTCAAATTCAAGCCACCTCATCAGTCCTTGAGTTGGTTATTCTAAGCCCTCCTCTGGTAGAAATGGAAACTGACATAGGTAGCAAATCCCTGATTGGAAAATGTGTGGAATCCTTCACTTCTCCTTCAACTCTCTACACTTGGGCCTTGAAAGTTTGGCATTCCATTGGTCCTACTTCCTTATCCTTTCTACGTGTTGGCTTCTTCCTGATAGAGTTTCAAAACTTAGCTAACAGGGATTTTGTGTGGAACTCTGGGTCATGGTTTTTCAATCATTTCAACATTTTTATGCCCTTGGAACCCTTTCTTCTCATTAGATTTGATCCAACTCAAGGTTGTTTTGATGTGGCTTTGGCTTCATTCTCTCTCTCTGATGATGAGGAAGGTCACTTCATCAGGCTCTTGGTGGATAAAGTCACAACTTTCATAAGGTTGATGCTGCCTCGTGAAGTCTCAGCTTAGTCTATGTTTGTGTTTTCATTGACCTTTCCAAGTTGCTCCCCTTTTTAGTTAATTTGTTCTCCTCACAAGGCACATGGACTCAACATCTCAAATTTGAAGGCTTTCCCTTATGTTGCTTCCATTGCCACCTCCCTAGTCATCGCATCGTTGGATGTCCCTCCAAGCCCTGCCAGCATTCTCAACAAGTCTAGAAGAGGAAAGAAGGGGAGGTTGACCTATTTTTCAAGTAGCACAATCATAAAAAGTTTTACTGCTCCCCTTTCTCTCCTTTGGTGATGATGATGGATATTGTTGTGGGATGTCTTGGGCTTGCTCCCCCTGCCCTACCACCCCTCCCCTTCCACCCCCCCAACCTAGTGAGGACCCCCCTTCCCCAACTTGGACCTTCCTCTTCACTATAGATCCCTTATAGGAGCATCTGACCCCTAGTTCAATCCCTCTTCAATCAAACCCTCTTTGGACTCCCCTTTCTAGGCCTTCTACGTGACACGTGGATGTTGGAGTCCCTTTGAAGAAGAAAGAACATAGATCGGAATGGAATTACTGAGGGTGGAAGTGCACTCTCTCATATCCAATAGATCTCAATGGACCTTGGAAGACCTCCTTTCTAACCAAGGGCGATGGACTATATTGACTTGTGGATAAGCCCCTCTGGTGGACGGTTAGCAAGGATTGGTCTTGAATGATGTATTATTCTACTCCCATTTTTGAGTGTTTGATGGTTCAATTATCTGTATCCTCTTTTTTTCTCTCCCTCTCATTAGATTCTCTATAACTTTTGCATCCCATATTTCTTGCCTCTTAAAAAGTGGGATCCATTTACTCTTTTTTCTTCTTTTTCTTCCTTCCATTTTACTACAAAAAATAAATGCCCAATTATATTCCATACTTATTCACAACAAACAATTTACCCAATCAAATTAAAAAACTTAGAACCTTTAAATAATTACGAGTTATAATACTCGAACATACAACTGATAATGACCTATGTTATCGCTTCTGTAAGTTCGTTGTTCTAAGTCAATTTTAGTGTGTGAATTGTACAACAAATAAATTTTTTTTATCCTAAAGAAAACTTTGTGAATAAAGTGGACAGAGCAAATGGCAATTGGCCAGCATGAATTATTGGCAGCCATGAATTTTTGTCTGTCAAGAGAATTGAATGAAGGCATCATAAGATGATAAGACAGTTGTCTTACTTATTTTTGTCCGTCAAGAGAATTGTTGTTTTTTTAAGTAGCAAAGAAAAAAATATAATTACATTTCATTACGTAACGGTTATATTTTATATAAATTTTTATATAATTTTTATTTACACATATACATATATTTTATAAATTATTCACATGGAATTTATAATACGATTTCATAATACAATATTTTTAAATTGTAATAATGTTAAAATTTTATGATATAATTAAAAAAATTAATTAAAAAATTCCAATTTATAAATTTTATTTTAGTATTAATTATTCTCATTTAAAAATTAATAAATTTTAATTTTAATATTAATATATTTAAATTTAAATTTTTAAATTAATTTTAACTTTAAAATTATTAAATTTTAATTTAAAAAAATAAATATTAATATATAATTAATAAATTTTAATTTAAAATTTAAAAATAAAATAAATCTTTATTTTTAATGATTTAATTGAGTTATATAAGCATGTTTATTTTTAAGTGTAGATTTATAAAATTTGAATAAACTTATATATTTATATTAAAATCTTCTTCTATGAAAATGTTATAGTATAATTATTTTCACTAATTAATTTTTGTATTAGTTGTCTCCAATGAGTTACATACTTCAAGATATATGCCAGCCATACTAGGATTGCCTTTAGCAGCGCCATCAAAATTGAGCTTAATCCTAAGGCTAGATGGTGGAGTCCAATTGTCTCTCCTCCTTTTTTTAGTGTTGCCAGGGAATATTGTTTCTCATATTACCATTCATATTTTAATATAATTAATTTTAAATATTTTTATTAATTATTATTTATGTTAAAATTTTAAAGTAAAAAAATATAAAAATAAATATATTTAAAATTTATTTTAAAATAATATTTAAATATAGTAAATAATTTTAATTATATTGAAAAGCATTCTACAATGATATTTGGGGTGGTGATGATTTGTGATGTAGCAAGTGTCTTTACTTTTAATTTTAATTTTAAATTTCATGTACATTTCAGTTATTTATTTTTTTAAAGAATTTAATAAAAAAATTGTAATATATTGACCATAGAGTAGAGTTTCTAGCCTATTTTTCCCATAAATATTATTTTGAGCTTCATCATGTATAGTTAGTTTGATAGGATTCCATAGAAAATTTATAATTTTTTTTTAATAAAGTTATTAATAATTGTGGTATATAAAAAATTCAAAAAAAAACTTTGAGATTGACATTTTATGCCATTTTTAAGATATATATATATATATATATATATATATATATATATATATATATATATATATATATATATATATATATATATATAAGTTGTTATATTGTTAAACACGGCCATTTAATTTGAATTGCTTCTAAATTAAGAATGAAGAATACAAATTAAATTCTATCTAAAAAAACACATACACTAATGTAATCATTTTGAAATTGAAAAACAATTATAGCAAAAGCTAAAAGAATGTTGATATCTATATAATATAATTTAGAAGAACCTTTTGCCAAGCCCTTGAAATTCAATGATTAATTATAATCGTATCTAGTTCTTATAAAATAATCTTCTTCAAAATTTTGAAATTCAATGACTAATCACAATCATATTTAATCGAAGAATCTTCTTCAAATCTTTAAAACTTAATGACTAATAGTAACCATATCTAATCTTTATAGAAGAATTATTCTCAAACCTTTAAAATTCAATGACCAATCACAATCATATTCAAGTTTTTAAAAAAATCATATCTAACTTTTATATTTAAAATCTTCTCCAAAGACATGAAATTCAATGACTAATCACAATCATATCTGATCTTTATAAAAGAATCATTTTCAAATCCTTAAAATTTAATGACTGATCACAATTATATTCAATTTTTAAAAAAAATCATATTTAATCTTTATAAAACAATCTTCTTTAAAAATATAAAATTCAATGACTAATCACAATTATATCTAATATTTACCAAAAAATCTTGTCGAAACACTAAAATTCAAAGACCAATAACAATCATATCTAATCTTTATTAAATAATCAAAATAACGTTATCTTTGTTGTAGGGTGGGTTCGCTTTACAAATTTTTATTTATTTACTTTTTATGTACTTCCCTGATAATATTTATCACTTTCTTTATAAAGTTAAAAGGTACCCAACAAACGCACTTCGATTTAACAATAAATGAAGATTTTTTTGGTGAAGAACTTTCTTATATAAATGCTAAATAAAATGTGAACAGTAAACTTACATTTTATCTGATATTTTAAAGATTGTGTTGTTAGCGGTACATTAGTCTCCATCGGTTATAATTGGAGAGGCTAAAAAAAAGGAAGAAAGAAAAAGTGTTTTGGTATTGCATATGGTTGTTCAACGTTTACCTTTATGCCTCAAAATAAATTATTTAGAAAATTAAAACATTTAAATGTTGTATTTGTATTTAGATTATCATCTATACAATTTATTAATATATTAAAATTAATATTAAGATATTTTTTTATTTATTGAATATATGTTAATTTTGATATTATTTCATGTTTATTAGAATTATTTTATATTTGTAATAATTTAAATAAATTATGAAAATAATTTTGTATTACAAATATAATACATTATACGAAGAGAAATAAAAAATTGAAAAGGCAGTGTTGAAAGACACCTTAAATCAATTGAATAAAAAAAATATTTTCCATATTAAATAAAAAAATATTTTCCATAACTTTCATACTTCAAGAGGGCACAAAAGGACTTGTTTAAATAACATTCGAAGGAGAAATAAAATCCAAATTTTCATAAACGTTGACCTTCCAAGTATCATCAATTCTTACATTTCCAAAGAGTCAATCGAGCCCTGTTACTTATATGGGCCCATATTGGATTCTTAGATGGATCCATAAGCGAATACCTAGCAATTACTACGTTTCAAATATTACGCCAAGTTTTAGATACTCGACGATCACTAGTTTCCCATGAATAAAGTCATTAATACCCAAAGGTCACTAGGTTCCTAACAAAAGGTCAAATCGATGACATCTAGTTTCTAGGTTACCAAACATTCTGACAAGTCCTTCATACCTAGTGGTCGCTAGGTTCCTAGACATTCTGACAAGGCCTTCATACCTAACTATCATTACGTTACCAAATTATTTTAATGATTCCTTCATGACTACTGGCCTCTATGTCCCCAAACATTTTGTTAAATCACTCATACCTAGTAGTCACTAGGTTCCCCAAGATCCCAACAAGTTGTCCATACTTGGTAGTCACTAAGATCCCAATTTAAGATTTTGACTTGTTGTTCATAACTAGCAATTTCTAGGTTCTAAAAGATATTGACAACTCACCCATACCTAGAGATATCTAGGTTCCCAATTTGATAGTGCAAACTTTAACTACTTATAAATCCTTAATTTCATAATGCAAACTTCAACTACTTATAAATCTCTAAATACCACTCAACATTTGGAAAAATGACCACTTTTTGGAAAGCTCTCAAAGTATACTTTCCAATGGCATAAGAATTGACTCAATCTGATTCCTATGGAAAAGAATGATCCCCATTTTTATTGGATGATGCCCTTGTCTTCACTGTGCAATTTCTTCTCATTAATTATCTTCAACAACATATTCACCATCTTTTGCGATAGATCTTATTTCTCTTCTAACAACTTTCTACTAAATCTATAAGATCATTACCATCAACTCTAATACCATATCATGATCATTATATATTTTCCATAATATAGAAAAAAATGAAATCGAACTTCACACTACTAAAAGAATACACCATTCAAAGAGAAACAAGAAAATGAAAATGCATTATCAAAAGACACCTTAGATCAAAATAATAAAAATAACCTTTTCCAATGAGTTACATACTTCAAGAGGGCACAAAATGACTTTCTTAAATAAAAATTTAAGCAAAGATAAAATTTAAATCTCCATATAGGTTGACCTTACAAGTACCTATAGATCCTAAAATATGAATTTATATGACATTTTCATCTTGTACACTTGATAAATACCAATCATAGATCACCCTTCAGTTTATGACCTTTTTGTTGTCGAAAGGCTTGGATTTACCATTTCATTGTGCCTAACTACTTATTCTATGGTCTGGCCATGATATTCTGATGATACAAATCACCTGCATCTTACAATCTACATAAAACTTGATTTTTATCCTTTACTATCATTTATAGACCTTCAACAACTATATACCCTTATAGTCACTTGCATCTAGATAGGGACAATAACATCAATGTTAGTGTCCCAACTATGCTGCAAGTGTTTTTACCTTCTGAACGACTAAATTTGTAAATCTTTTGACATGTATGGATCATATTATTGGTCTTATTTAACTCTCCAGTGAGATAATTTCAAAAGGCATGGTATAAATACAAATAAAAGTCAATTCGTTAGTCACCTAGAAATCATCTCTCAAGCTCAACTACACTATTGACTATCATTTGTAAAACTAAGCCAAATTGCCTTATTATTTCCTATTTCTAAATTAGTCATAGGAGCAATCATCTTATAGGTCTTGAGCATTCAAAGAAGATCCCATGAGTGATATTGGTCAAGTTATAAGATATATCATTGCATGCACTCGCATATAACATATTACACAATTTTTAACACACAAGCCCACACATAGGGGATAACTACATATGTTTGAGGTGCTCTTTGGAGTATTGGTTATGTAGGTAGTGATCATTGATAGAGGTGTCTTTGAGGTTAGTTTGGCTTTATGATCCCACTAATTTATTTTTGGCAAGAAGACAAGACCTATCTAGAGGAGATAGGGTTTTGAGTTATAGTCTAGCTTCAATAACCTTGTGTATGATCCAAATAGAGAAATAAAAAGGCAAAAATGAATCCTGCATAGGTGGAATTACTAAAAAATAGTATTTTTTTATAGGACACTTATGATAAAGAGGGACATAAGTGTCAATGTTAGTGTCCACAGCTTGACGTAAGTGTTTGGCCTAACAGAGAGCATATTTCTAGAATTTGATGATGGGACCAGATCTTTAGATAAGATTTTCTTACACTTGCACTTCTTAAACTTGCCTACATATCATCACATAAGCTATGTACTATTTCTTCTTTATATTGCTACTTTCAAATTATTGTTTTGAATTGTATCTTTATATATTTAGTATATTCTTATATTCAATATAGTTAGTAGAATATAATAAACATAAATCACATAATTAGCCTAATTTCGAGTAGTTTGTATCATGTTTGACTTAGAATACTCTTTTAACCCCTAAATCCTCATAACATTCCAAAAGGGTTAAACATTTAGTAAAACTGACCTCTGAGTCTTCTTTAACAACCTTAGCTTGCCCTAGAGTTTTTCAACCTTCTAGGATTTCAAATTAAATGTTGATTTCCTTATCGTATTGGAGTATTTTATAGCATTTGTATGTCTCTCATTTTTTACTCTCATCTTACTCTTTGGAACATTTAAAATGGATAAAAATGAACTCTTCCTCCTCCTTACCCTAAGGAGGGTGATAACTATTATCCCTCTAACTAGGTCCATGTTATCACTACTCCAAGGGGTAAGGTATCCCATCTTATGATGCCAAAATAAGGTAACTAAAATACCATTCCTCAAACCCCTGCACCTCCCACATCTCCTCTATATGATGTGTGTATGCATATTTAATTTTGAAGTACTTAGGATTTGTGCTTGTGAAACTCTCAAGGATCAAATCACCACTATGAATCCAAAATATGATAGTGTTAATCATGTATTTGTATCTTCATCTAGTAATGTTGTGCCCAAAAATATTTCATATCAAAATAAGAAGCTAAAATAAAATTCATCTACAACTAATGATTCTAAAAGTATGCAAAATGTTAATAAGAGTTCAAGTGAGATTTTAATGGAAATTCTTAAATGCAAGTTGATCAAAGTACCACCTCTACATACTCTAAGGATATGAAAATATTATTTTGCATATCATAGAATTCATGGGAATCATATAGATTGGTGTTTTTCCTTGAAGAATAAAATACAAACTATAGTTGATAGTGGTAATCCTATAATAAACACATCAATCGAGTAACCCACTCACCTTATGAGTACATCTCTTAAATCAAAGGTGAAAAAAGAAAAAGTATGGATACAAAAGGATAATTTATAGTAAAAATAGTGGCAAATGAAAAAATTGGTGCAAGAAAAGATACAAAAAACATAATTAGAGTAAGAAAATATTCAAAAGGAAAAGCTAGAGTAAGCAATGTTATAAAAATATCAATATGATAAAGCAAAATTACAAAAGGCACAAGATGAAAAGAAACAATTACAAAAAAATGTATTGTAAAGGTAATGTTACAAAAATGTAAGATAAGAAAGGCAAAAATCAAGAAATACCTACAAAAGATTAAGTTTAACAAATGTAGTTAAAAATGGGGAAACTAATCCACTCGATAACTATCCACATAATCTATTCAAGTTATGAGATAGATCGTTGCATGTACTCATATATAGAATTCTACACCATTATTTACACATAAGCCAACACATAAGGGGAACTACATATGTTTGAGGCCCTCTTTAGAGTAGTGGCTACATAGGCAATGCTCATTGATAGAGAGGTATTTGAGTTTAGTTCAACACCGTGAGCCCATTAACCCATTTTTGGCAAGGTGACTTAACCTAAGGTGAAGAACTAAGGTTTAGATAATAGCCTAATAAAAGAGGAGTACACTACTCAATAAATAAACTAATTTAAATAATTCAATTTACAATATTCAATTATAATGTTAAATTAATTAAAATGCTAAATATAAAAAGTACAATTCCAAATACTATTTTGATTGCGTAATCACAAATAATAAACAATATTTAGCATATGCAATGTTGTGCAAACATATTTGAGATGTAAAGGTGTTGAAATAGATTGATTGATCTCAAGAACTGGTCATCAGATTTTGGAAATATAATTTTAGAGGCTTGGATGTTTAAATCAAATTATGGACACTTACGTTGATTCTAATATCTATGCTTCAATGATACTTTCCTATATAAAATCTCATTTATTAAGAAGTCACCACCTAGATATTTCAAGGTTTTCTTTAGCCTATATGTTGATGTACCTAGATCATACACATAAGCTTTGTATGATTGTGTTTAGCTCAAACCCTAGCTCTTCACCATAGGTTAGGTCACCTTACCAAAAAAGGGTTAGTGGAATCACAATGTCAAAATGACCTCAAATGCCCCTCTATCAATGAGTGTTGCCTACATAACCACTACTTTTAAGAGGGCTTTAGACATATGTAGTTCTACACTGTGTTGGCTTGTGTGTGAACAATGGTGTATAATTTTATATGTGAGTACATACAATGATATATCTTTTAACATGAAAAATATAACTCATGGGTGACTCTTTGAATTCTTCAGACCTGTAATATGACTGCTTCTATGATTGATATGAAAATAGAAAGGAATAGAGAAAAATAGCTTAATTGTGTGAATTATTATTAGCCATTTAGTATAAGCTTAAGAGGTGCATACTAGATAGATGCTAGATGATTAATGAAATGGATGACTTGTATTTATACCACCTATTTTTAAAATTTTCTCATGGAAAGGTTAATGAAACATCCTAGGCAGACTCATACATATTGAAATATTTGAAAATATGAGAGTTTGGAAGGCAAAGACACTTGTATCAGAATAGGGATAGTACCATTGATACTCATGTTCAGGTTTGAATACAATTGTCTAATAAAATAGAAGGTTTTTGGAGATCTGTAACTGATAATGTAGAATATATATCAATTTTAAGCATGTTTTTGGCTACAATGATCTAGATAATCTGAATATCATGGTCAGAATAAGAAATAAGTATTTATGCCCAATGAGGTGGCAAAGGCAAGCCTTCTGGCTAAAATAAAGGTCAATAACTGAAGGGTAGATCCTTGAGTGATATTTGCCAAGTGTATAAAACAATTTTAACATATAAATTCATATTTGAGCATCTAAATTTCCCTCCCTTTAATCTACTAATGTATAAGGTTGAAATTACTCGATTAAAGAAATAAAAAGTGCATTGTGGTGTGTACAACACACCTTGATTTACTTGATCCATGTTTGAATTTTTTGTATGTGTATGACCTATAACTAATAGCATGTTACATGTGTAATTAGCGCATGTAATTTAAAAATTAATAATTTAAATTGCTTGAAATAAAGAGAGCAAGGAACGAGTACACATGTGTGTTAATATAACCATGTTTCCCCTGAATAGTTTGATTTGGTAGAGATGATTCCTAGTTGAAGCATTGGAGAGAGGTTCATAATTGAACGTTGGAGATGTGAAAATGGGAATTGGAGGGTGATCATGCGCCCAATCCAATATAAGGGTGAGTTATGTCAAGTCCATCGAGAGATCAGAACCTCAATCTCACAAATCAAATGTATCATAATATATTCAATCTCACCGTTGTCAAACGGTGTAACCATGTGAACCTACAATAACATAACATATTACCAGGTCCATGGAGGTGTTAAATATAAATCACACTAATCAAATAATCCTAGTGTTGTAGTAGATAAAAGCCCAAACATTACATCTTAGTAGGGTCAATGCATAAATGTGTGTATAATATGAAAATGTATATGGAATTTAGTGTAGTTTCATGGCATATGCACCTAGAAGGTGTCTCAATATGAAGTATATATCAAAATTTAACCTACACTCTATAAAATATGTATAATATGTATCACAAATATGAAAAAAAAACTATCCCAATTCTGTGAAAAATGCATATAATTATGTCCCAAGTGCATATCTGAATCATGTAAACTAAATCAAATTATATCCATTCTGTTAAATGTATGTATGTGGATTTATGTATCTATGACATGCCCCAATTTTGAGGTAAGGGGGTCGTAAAAGTGATAATCACTTTATATCAAAATGACAAGATAATTATATTGTATCTATGTGAAATAGGTAGTAAAGAAGCATATAGTAATGTCATGTATAAGTAGATATATCAATGAATCTCACAGTATGAATACATAACAAGACTTAAATGTATGATATGAATCATGGCAATGTATATAAGATAACAAGATCAACAAACAATCAAGCACACATGTAGGAGTTCTCAAATGTCACATAAAAAGGGGTCTAAGGTATTACAAACAAGGGGCATGTTCAAATGCCACACACTCAAGGGAAAGACATATGCAAATGTCCACAAACCAAAGAAACAAAAAACACTCAGGGCACTATGGCCAACAAGCAAGGAACATGTTCAAATGTTACACAGGTAAGAAAAAGCAGCAAATAAGAAGTACATTTAAGTAAGCTAATGTAAAGAGATGATAGAAATAAAAGGTAAGCAACTAGTATAATCATGTCATACTAGTTCTTGCATACATGTGTTGGCAAAATGTCATGCAAAATAGCATATCAAGTACAATGTGTAATATAGCTACATGAGTATAGACACATGTAAATGTCAGTATATAATCTCAATATGATAATATAAATGATCATAAAATAATAAAATCTATTTCAATTATGATTATATGGAATCAAGATTCCCCCAATGAAGTGTATCATGTGAGAAGAGGAAAGGTCTAACATCTGCATGTTCAAGTATCATGGGTCTGATATATGCCTATATCACACTCAAGTATCTGTGAAATATGTGTATAGAAATGATATGTTATTTATATACACATTATTTTCAAACTTTATCAATTACTGACGTTATCCATCTTACAAGAACCCATTGAGTCTCAATATCTTTGAGTGCATGCCTTAAGGGGTGCACTAGGAAAAGGGTGGGTAGACCATTAGTGGTTTGTAGGATTATTGTCCCTTTTTTCCACTTTCTATATACACACTTATCTCCTAAAAATAATTCCCCTAAGCTTTACCTCCTATTTTGAACCCTTCTCTAGTCATTTACCATATTTATTAGCCCTTTCCCTAACCTAAACCCCTTTTTGGAAATTTACATGACATAGTCAGCCACACCGACCCTATAATTTTATTTACAAAGCTAAACTAGGAACTAGGTTGACCATGGCCGACATAATTCATAACCTAGTTAGTTTTTACCAATTTTAATACTAGGTCGATTGGGTTGACCTTGTCAGTTTAAACTTTTAGAAAGGTTTAGGGTTAGATCTACATGTATAAACAAAATATTTTTTCCATTTCTAAGAGAAGAGAAGAAGTAAGATATATTGTGCATCTGGTTATCCACCATTTTACTTGAGGAACAAGCTTAGGGTTTCATACTTTATTTGGAGATATGGATCTTGTCTTGTGGAGAAGTCTTTTAGATGCATTTATAGGTTGTGTAGCCTAGAGTTGATTTATCCTTATCATCCTTATATACCACAAAAAAACTCTTGTGAAACACCTTGGCCAAGGGAAATATTGAGGCTCGATGGGTTCATCTTCAAAGGTAAGTATTCCTAACTTTGTTCATCCTTTGTAAGAGTAGATAGATATGCATTTGCACTTATCTTCCATGCATTAAGATTATGTATACATTGATGTGAGTATATGTCTTCTATGCATGTTTATTTTTACTATTTATTACCCCCACTTTGTGCCACAAGCTTTGGTGTGCACTAGATTAGATTTTGCTTTACTTGTTATTAGTATAGTGAATATGAAAACATAGGACCTAGTTAGGGTTATTGTGTAGTTTTGCTTGATTGGCAGCTTTGGAACCCTCCCTAGTGATATTATTATGGTAATATATCCTTTAATTAGCTATAGTGGATCCATATGGTCATGACCTCAATTATCTAGTATATCCCCAATCAAAAGTGTAAGTAGGATCTATCTACTCTGAGCTAGGATTAATTTTTAGATCTACTACATTTCTCATTACATACATTCTAGTGAACCCGATGTGAATCTAACCCATACAAGTTTTATTTCATGATTTCATTTATATCATTTTAGTCATTTTTATATTTGGGATACTATGTCAACTAAGCTAGTATAGTTTTAAATTTTGTGTGTAGGTTTAACACATAGTCATATCAAAATGACTCTATTCTTTTTGTGCATGTCTTCATCAGATACAAATTACTATGTCAGATAGATCAACACAATATTATTATTTAGTATTAGATAACAAACTAAGTCAGATAGGTTGACTTAGTCTTTCAATTAGCATCCATGATCAACAAACTAAGTTAGACAGATCGACTTAGTCTTTCAATCAACATCTAGATCAAAAAACTAAGTCGAACATGTTAGCTTAGTCATCTTATCTTGCTTTAGCAAATATGGTTTTATATAACTAGGTTTAACCAATTGAATTAGTTTGTATAACATGAAAGTAACATTTTAGGTACTTCAACAAAAAATTTACAATACTAATCATTTTCCAACCCACCAAGGTTCCTCTCTTTCTCTCTATCAATTCAATACTTTGTTACAATTATAATTTATGCAAATTTGAAATCTTCAAAATTATAATCCTACAAAAAACTAAGTTGACCTAGTCGACTTAGTTATGTAACCTTTCTTCTATCTAAAAGACTAAGTCAACCTAGTCGACTTTGTTCTTAAAGAATTTTGCTTTTGCAGAATAGTAGTGACCCAGTCGACTCTATTTTGTACTTTTTGCATATAATGTCATCTGAACTGACTCTGTACCATTATTAATTTGAGAATTAACAACTATTTTCTAGTTATTAATTCATACTTTCACTTTCAAATATTTACATGCTTATAGTAACTAACATAGTCTAATTAGGTAGTTTTCTTAAGTTACCATTTACTTACACTATTTTTCTCTTTTTACACACACTACCAAATTACAAAATATTCAAAATGAATTTAAAATTTATCTTCTCAATGCCTACCTAGTTGGATTTCATCACCAATGGGGAAACTGACTTGGTTTTATAGATAAGTATAAACATGTAGTTAATGGTATATATTGGGAAAGTTCTCGACACCCTCATCACTATTGGATTGTGAAGTGAGGGGGTAGGCCCCAATACCAATATAGTGCCATTGCCAACACATATCCCTTTAAACCTAAATGTCTTGGAACCTTCCATAGATTGCTTTCTAGTTCCCTATTTTAGCCAACTTCCCTATCACACTTAAAATAACACTTTATAATAATCTAACAACGCTCAAGATGACCACTAAGTTAGCATTTACTTTTTTAGTTGACTGCTTGCTCTCTGATCATTGTGTTTTGTATTGCAAAAACTTGTATTATCCAGAATTGGTTTAAGGTTTTATGTTGTGTGCCCCAAGTGGATCATTTTCATTGATCCAATTATTTGTGTGTGCTTTCATTTCTTGATTCAATTTAATTGTAAATTTTTCCCTATTTTATCACACTATCATTCTATACGACACAGTCTCTTACAGACTAATTTTTTTATCTATCTATAGTATTAAGTTGACTTGGTTAACCCTATACTCTCTTTTACCAGTCAAGTTATAGTACTAAGTTGACCAGGTCAAACCTATATCCTTATTAGACTATATTTTTTCATGTCTATAGTACTAAGTCAACCTAGTCTTCCCTATATTCTTTTTTGCCAATCAAGTTATAGTACTAAGTTGACCTAGTCAACCCTATATCCTTCTTTGCTTAATTTAATACCCTATTTTCAGTACTAATTTAACCTGGTTGACCCTATACTCTTATCTATCTCTTGGATTGTAAAACATAGTCAACTTGGTCGAATCTATATACTTCCTATCTCTTTGATTTTGCATCAGCGTTATCTTCTTTAATCCTTATCTTTCATCACGAACTTCCTATTTAAAGAAAACATTAAGTTAAATTCAATAGAAATGATGAGTTTTACCAACCGTAATAGGTTCTCCCATAAGCAGCTTGGGGATCTTACCCTAGATGAAAGTAATGTGCATGTATCCACTTGCACTACAAACTATGGGACCCTTCATCATTCCTCTTCAGTTTGTAATCCTCTCTTCTCATTTGAATTCAACTTGAATTAGAGTATACTGCAAAAATTCTCTTCTTCATCAATGATTTTTCTCAACATTGGGTAACTGTTCCTTCTACTATTTACCATCTTATGATAAGTGGTCAAGTTGAGGAGTCCCATTCACCTTCTCCCACATTCTCACATGGATATGGGGACACTAGCTTCTTTGTTTCTCAACTTCTTCCCTCTATTTTGACCCCTTATCATACCATGACATCTTCCTCTTTGATTTACACCACCTTCATGCCTGATATATCTATACTAACATGGCATGTTCTACATCTAGTGGGCCTCTTCCAAGACCCACTCTTCTTAGTTCTTCCACTAGTGCATCATTTGCTACCCATGGTAATCATGCATCTAGTGCTACTTCTTCTCATCCCTCTATTAGTATATCTTTTTTCATATAAGCAAATCATGCTACTAATGCCTCAATTACCAATAATTCTTCTCAAGATACTCCCAACACCCATAGTGTTAATTGTTAGTCAATTTTTGGCCTACATAAAAAACTTCCCTAAGTGCAATACAATGTCCTAAAGATCAGAGTAAAGAGAAGGTTCTCGAGTAGATTTTCATGGTGGTCAAAGTAGTTCAAGGCCATGAAATAAGTATGCATAAGATTCAAGCTTTCGTATTTCTTTCAGGCCTTCAAGGATCAAGTAATAGTTGTAGGCACATGTTCAAGAAGGGCCTACATGATTTAAAAGAAGCTAAGTATAAAACCTTTTTTTCTATGAGTCTTTACTTGCGAATTATTTTGGCTTTCTTTTGGGCTAAAGCTAAATTCTTTTGGACCTTTTATTTGACTAAGTGTTCACTATTTTGGGGAATTTGTTTTGAGTTTTTCACCTAAGTGTCAGGAATTGTTTCAGACATTTTATTAGTAACAAAAGCCCTGAAGACTTGATTCTCTTAAACATTTTATCTCAAACAAAAATATTGAAGGGTATTTTTTAAAGCAAAGTGTCCTATACATTTTTCTAAAGGGTCATTTTCAAATAAAGTCCTATGCAAAAGTCTTGAAGGGTATCTTTCAAGAAAATTAGTCCAAAACAAAAGCCTAAAGGATCATTTCTTCGACAAATTGTCTTAAACACTTTTTTTGAGGGGTAATTTTTCAAGCAAAGTGTCCCAAAACATTTTTTCAAAGGATAATTTTTCAATAAAAGTGTCTTAAACACTTTTTTCAAAGGGTAATTCTTTGAGAAAGTGGTCTGATACATAAATCTTGAAGGGTACTTTTTCAAGTAAAATGTCCTAAGGTAAAAAACTGAAGGGTCATTTCTTCAATGAAAAGCCCAAATCAAAAGGCCAAGTATAATTCTTTTGGGAAATTGTCTTGTGACAATTTCCCCAGACAATGTCATGACCTTAACACAACATCAACCAAGAAGATATAAGACATTTGGACCTGTACCTTTATCTCTCAGGGAAATCAATACATACCTTCAATGATCATAATATTGTCACAACATACACTGTGAACTTAATTTGATGTTAATGACATCAATGAAAACACTATGCCAACAAATTACCCCTTTGTCATTGATGGAAAAACACATTACTGTTTGATCAATCTCTTCTCCCCTAAAATTTCTAATTCTTCCTTCATGAAATTTTCTCCCCCTTTAACATTAATTCCAAAGGATCATACATACTAAAATTCCTAGAATCATTCATTCTCCTTCTTTGGCAACTATTGTCAGAAACTACAAAAGGACTTAGAGCTACTAAGCTCCCCCTCAGATCAAGCATAGTATTTAAATGAACTCTAATCATAAGAACATACATATTGTCCTTGACATGACTAATAAACTCACTAGGATATATTATTTGTTCTTATATGACAAAGATCTTCTTTAAATGGACTCAGGTATATAAGACTTCTTACCTTCCTTTATGCACTTCAATTCCATAAAGATGAATGCCATGCAAATTGACTTTCATGATTCTGCATACCTTGTCTATACTACACACCTACTCTTAAAGATCATGAATTATATGATTAGGTCCATAATCCATATCTGATCCATCTGTATCATGAAAAACCTTCTTGTATTAGTTCACTACTCATTAGGCCTGTAAAACACCTAGTTCACTATCTGCCAGACTTATATCTTGTTTGATTACCTTCACCACACATAAATAAGGCATAATAAGCATATATACCTATTATATATGACCATAAGGTCATCTTCAAATTCCTAGAGGAATCACACTCCATGCCTATGAGCATATAACATCTTTATAATCAATACTTGTCCACCATGTCTGTTAGGTCTATCTACAATCAAAAGATGTTTTTCCAAGGGAATAATCTAGTCCTCCATGATGGAGCAGAGATCATTCATGTCATGTCCATATGGTATATTAACTGTTCTTATTTCATCAATCTATCTCTTTCATGTTTCTCAAGCCACCATACCTCATCATGACATCTTCTTTGCATCATTCTGTCAACTAGGTTTGCACTTACATGCTTCATTTTGATAGATGTCTATCATAACTTTTCTTATTTAAGTTATTCAAACTAAGACTATACTATATGTGCCTTGGTACTTTATGGCTTTAAGGTCATATTGATGTACATATAACACTCAATTATCTCTAACAACTAGCTCAATAAATATAATAAAAAATCATTTTCCCCCTAACTCCATGCTTACCTCTATTTAGATAACAAATGAAACCACTCTCTTGATAAATAAATCCTTAAACCAAACATATATCAATCAATACAAAAAATCAACAAAGAAATATCATACAAAACTACACAACCATGCTCCCCCTTTATCTTCACAACTTGTTCACCACATGAATCAATAATACACATAGACCATCTTCAACACATATCAAAAACCTTGGTATCAATACAAAAACTCAACATAGGTCAATCTCAACTATAACCAAATACCAAAAACTTACCTTTCAACATGTATTCATACCATACCACACCTGTCAAATCTAAACAAACATCCACCATGCTTCCACTTAATGATGAGTGTCTCTATGAATCATAATGGAGTCACCCCTTCCATATAGCACTAAAATAATGTAAATTTAGGAGATTCACAAATCTCCATACTCTCACAAGAGAGAAAATTTTGCAATGTCCTTTCTAGGCTTGACTCTCAACTTAGGCTTGACTTTTGACTTGGCTTATTCATCATCCTTTTGAATTGGAAAGGAACACTCTTGAAATTATTTCAAATATAAATTATTCTCTACATTATCTAATATCCAAAATTGGTTTATGAGTTGATCATGACTCACCTTGTTGTCCTTATTCTTAATCAACTCTTCATTCTTACTACTTTGATCAACCACATGAGAACCAAGACCTCCTTGTCTCCTGACATGTGGCTTGAGCAATCACTATATATGCTCTTAGTTTTCATAGATTATTATTATTTAGTATTATTTATTCCATTACCATAATTATTTATTAGACCATCATTACTATCATGATAAACACTGTCATCATCACAATCCATGCTTTTGCTTCTTAGGATCACCTTTAGTTTATTAGACCTATCTCAAAGGCCCTACTCTGATACCAATTATTGAAATCACAATGACTAAGAGGTGGGGGGTGAATTAGTGTCATTATAAACTTTTAATTTCACTTAAATTGATATTTTAATCATTCACAAAGCAACATCATCATATGAGCAATATCAACTAGTCTAGTAACATAGTAATGAGAATACACACATAACAAGTATGAACACACCATATATATGGGAAACCATCATAGAAAATGAAAAAAACTAATCATAGCTTGTATAAATATTCATATAAATAAATTAATCAAACTAATTTTAACACCCCCTCAACATGGATCACCAACCCTAATCTATCAAGTACCAACTTGATAGAGTCTTTAACAAGCACCTACTTGTAATGAAACACCAAATCCCTTAATGACTCATCACCAACTCAACCACCTCTTGACCAATCACCCACCTAGCCAAGTAGAACTCAACATTACATATTTTTATTTTTTGAAATATTCAATAGATTATGGTCCTCTTCTTCAGCTCTTCACACACTTCTATTCCTCTCAAAGTTGCCTCTAGGTTTCTTCTCTCTACTAGGTGTCTTCATGACTGATTAGATCATATGAAATTGATATCCATACTAAAACCTTATATTATATATTCATAAATATATATAAACCCATATTTATGGTCTACATAAACTCCTTCTACTCCTCTTTGTGATATTTTATTTGCTTTCACACACTCACCTCTCACACATTCAAATAGGCCTAATTAGTCTTATTCTTATACAAGTCACTTGATCTCACACACCTTGGTCATCCATACACACTTGAACACTTAGATTAACCATATAATATGTCTTTAAAAAAATTATAAACATGAATAAACCAATCCATTAGGTTGGTCATAATATATAGGACCAAAACCTCTTTTAGGCCTTTAGGAGACCTAATCCCATTAGGCCTTCATTAGAGCACATTGTTAGGTTGTGGAGCTAAAAGCTTCACCAGAATGCAAACAAGAGGAGTTACGGAGGTTGAGGAGAGTTGAAAAATGAGTTGTAGGGAAATCGATGTTGGTCTGATCAATCGACGTCGATCAGGTAGCAGTGCAGAAGCAACCGACGTCGGTTACAAGTCGATTGACATCGGTCAGGAGGAGCTGGCATCGGCAACCTGTGTGTGAACATGCAGTTAGCATGCAAATTCTAGAGAGTCTATTTTTGGACTATTAGTTTGAATGTTAAAGGCTAATTATAGTCTTAGAGTTGCGAGTCTAATTATTGTAATTAAGATAGTCTAATTATTGTAATCATGAGATCTATATAATAGACTCATGGGCTGTATTGTAAATGAGTGCTAGAGAGTAAGAGAGCTAAATAAGCTCCTTCTAAGAGAAGTGAGCAATGGTGTGTTCCTCCTAGTGCCACAGTACCAAGTGTGGGTGCTGGTTTGGATAATCAGAAGGGTTCTTCGTGTATGTATGATCTTGGTCAGCAGGTGTGCAGGACCACGTTTGGAGATCTACAATGGTGAGTAAGGTCTGGTAATTTGCAGGTGACAACAGAGAGTAGGAGATATACTTAGAGTACGATTGTGTGCTTGGTGTATTGGAAGCGTGTTACTGACTAGTGGAGGTTAACATAAATTCTATATTGGAGTTGATTGTTGAGACTGAGAGAGAGAGGGAAGAAGTCCTTGAGGTGTGGCAAGCCTTTGAGGTGGAAGAAGAAGTGGCATCTTCTTTATTGTATTTTCTTCTGAGTGATTATTAATACACTTGTGTATTGTCTCTCATATCTTTTGTTGTTTCATATTTCTAGTTACTTATCATTCTGGTTAAATTCTATGTTTAGTTGCTAATACAATAGGTAGTCATATTGTGCTTTAATTGAGGAGCAAGATCCTGACACACATTACACTTTGTCTTTCTTAGAATGACTCTAAAATCCATACATAATAGGATAAATTGATATATAATTCAAATAGACATTATCCAACTTCAATTTATGTACAAATCACCATTTATGTTCAACCACCACTTGAACCCTTTCTCAAAACACTATTCACAATAGACCTGTGCATACACAAAAAATCTATCTTGAACAACTGAAGCATAAACATAATTTTGATGAAAAAATAAATAAATAAACCAAATATTAAAAAACATAATGACCGTAGGGTCATCAAAAACTTAATTATATTATTAAAATTAGCGTATACAGGCTCAAACTCTTCTCTACAAGTAACCCACTCAGAACTACTAACTAGCCTCAAAACATAGTCATGAAAACTTGAAATTATGATACCCGAAGAGACACAATCAAGGAATTTAAATGAATTAAATTATATTATAACATATTCAAAACATAATATAATAAAAATATCATAAGATTTAATGGAAACTATTGGTCTTATAAACCAATTTTTTGACCTTCTCTCTCACAGTCCTTACTCAACTAGATAAGCCATTTTGGCTTCAATGTTCCAACCTATTACACAAAATTACAAGATTATAAAAAGCATGGATAATTAATTTAAGTAATAAAAACAAAATTATGTACATCATATGCATTAACTCATGGTATAGAGTCTCAACCTCATCTCTGCAACTTGCTTACTAAGAACTGCTAGTTTGCCTTCAAAGACAATCATGGTGATAATGACCTTCAATATCTATGTAGACACTTTTAAAAAAATTTGATGCATTTGGATTGTATTATGAGATCATTATACCAATATTATACATACATATAATATGTTCAAATGAAAATATTGGTATTGTAGATCAATATCATGACCTCACTGAGTTAGACAAGTCAATCTTGTGAGAAACTTTTATTATATGCAATGATATCCAAAACATATATCCAACATGAACATGTCTTAAATGTCTTGAAAAATGTCTTAATAAACTTGGATTCATCCCTAATACATGATATCACATCCCTAATCACCTTCTCACTTTTGCATGGGTTTCTCACTATTTACACCATTAGTTGGATGGCCAATTTAACACAATTGAGGGATAGAAAATATCCATAAACCACCATGGAAACAAAATAAAAGTATCAAAATTTTTATTATAATTTTTTTCATACTTTGAGTAGTCAACTCTTTTTAATACAACAAAATTTCAAAAAAAAAGGTCTTTCTTGTAGAGTCCAGTCACTCACCTAACAAACCAATCATAACTAGTGGTGATTAGGAGAGATGAATACAAGATCCAATAGTTTTTTTAGTCATTTTAGACCATTATAGGCTATTTTGAGCAAGATATTTCACATTGGGTCATTGTTTAGGTTTTAGAGAGGGTTAACATTATGTTTTGTGTTAATGATTATTCATATAGGACTGCCCCTCATTTCTAAAACTAATGCCTAAAGATCTTATCTAGGACCCTTACCCATATCTCCTTAATTTTTTAGGTTCCCATGCATAGGTTACACATGCTAATGAAAACTTGAAAGCCCTTCTTGGGTTGAGAACCCTTCATTCAATGCACTCGATAAACCTTAAAACACTTTTTCAAGCCTTATCTTGCAAACCATGACCTCAAACTTGGTAAAAGTACCTTAGATAATATATCATATCAATAAAAAATCTCACATGCTCATTATTATCTTAAAACTTGAATCTCATACCTCATTTGGCCACTATCTCGCTCTTTGCTTGCTTAGACCTTGACCTATAAGTCACATTAGGACTTGAAACTAACCTTCTAACCACTATCCAAGCTCTCAACACATCATATAAATTCTCACACAACATATCACATGATAAAAAAATGTCAAACATCCTTCATATTTCTTTTCAATAGCTTATGATGCCTCATTAGGCCAAGTAGGGTCTAGAGGTGGTCTAGTTGCATACTAGGTCTATAGGTCTTACCCTTGTAGGCTCACCTTGATATTATCCTAAGTTATTTAGTGCCTCATATGTATTATCAAGTAACCTTATATAAATATTGTACATCTGTGCATCCATCTCATTAATCCACCATGCTCAAACCTCCTTACAACGACTTCTCATACCATGACTAGTCTTAGGTTACTCAAGCACTTGACCTTCATGTCTCTTTTCATGATCTTAACATATCACTTTCATGATAAACATCTCACTCTCATGAAATATGAAATATTACCATGATCTCCTACTTCCATACATGTTCTCACATGCCTGAGACCACTCATCTCACCAAACAACCAAGCCATTGCCTTCACATATTGTCTCTTAATGATATGAAAGCACTTGTACTCAAAGATATGACTTACAACACTTTTGAAGGTTACTAAACCTAAATATCAATCCCATACAATTCTAAACAAATTCTTACATGCCTAAGATTACTCACTTCACCATGCTACATGCACATACCTTCTCACAAGGTCTAGATAAGGCTTTATAAGACACCTTGATGCCTTGACCTATTCCTTCCATGTCATGACCTTAACAAAACATCAACCAATCAGATATAAGACACTTAGATGTGTACCTTTATCTCTCATATAAATCATTACATACCTTGAATTCTCATAAGTTTATCATGACATACACTACCAACTTACTTTGCCATTAATGACATTAGATTAACATCAATGATAACACTATGCCAACACTTTTCATTTTAGATCCTATGGCTCCTTCAATTGAGTATTGCCCAGTCTCTCCACTAGCCCCACCTTCCCTTGATGGTGGTTTGCTCCCTTTACTATAGTTTTCTCCTTTGTCTACCAAATGGGTCGATCAACAATATTGTGATATTCATAAATTTATCGATCATTGGACTAAAGGATGTTCATTATGACAACCTTTCGTAGCTTTCATTTTCACTCCTGTTGATACACCTATAAAGTCTACTAATATTCGTACTTATTGATTTCATGACATAGATAATCATTAATCCATCCATTTTTATAATCTTTGGCAATATATCGACACCTTTCATACCACCACTCCTCAACCCATAGACAAGGTTATACCTCCCCTAAAAGTATTACTTGAATATCTTCCCAAATATGAAGAGGTCTATTATCTCTGGCACCAATGTTGTACACATCACACTAATAATTTTCGTATCCTTCAACAAAATATCAAGGATCATTTCATGACCATTATTGTGCTTACTACCCTTGATCCCATAGGCTACCCTTAAAAGAAAGCTCACCCTTATTCCCTCATGGATCCATCACCTATGGTCCCTTCTCCACCTACTATATCTCCACCCATGATTTCCTCACTCATGGATCATACTCCACTAGTGACCCCTTCATCTCCCATAGAGTCCAATCCCATGCCTTCTCCTGAATATCACTTACATGATACCCCTCATTAGCATGATCCTTTAGGCATTCCTACATTCTCCATCAAGGATATTAAATGTGAAGTATTTTATCAACTTTCCTTGAAGATCGATGAGACTCTGGCTACATTTTGAGTTCAGATTCATAGAGACTTATCATATGTTATGGATATTGTGTGTGGATAAATATATCAATATTTATGATCACAAGCATGGTGTTCTTTCATTTTATTTCTTCATTTGGATTAGACATGTTCTCCAACTTTTATTTTATATCATTTGACATTGTGTCAAATTATTATCTATCTTACATGGTGACTTTTGTTTCATACTATATGTTATCATTCTTCTTCTTATGTTCTCTTATGAATTATTTTTCATTATTACATACTTATGATTCATGAATTCCTTTTTACATGATTATCTTGTTCTTTTTCATGATTATTTGCTATCTTATCTCTATACACATGGATAATTATTATTGTGACTTGGTTATACAAACCATACTCCCTTTAGTCATTCATTATTTACCATATGATCAGTTAGCAAGAAATTAATCTCATTATAATCTCATTTTACCAGGTCCACTTTGGATATCCCTTTCTCTCCCTTTATTCCCCTTTATTACCTTTTGAAAACTAAGCATACACATGGTTGAGACTTGAGATAGAAAGCTGGTTCATAGTTAAACATAAGTGTTCTAGTTAGTCATATCTTTGGATACTTAGTTTTCTTTAGCCAAAGCCTAAAGCTCATTTGTTTGTATCATTTTATTTCTCATGATTGGTCATTCTAAGTCCATATGGAGGAGGAATCTTGAAATACATAAACATTCAAAAGCCATATCATTTAACAAAATGTAATGATCTAAAAGGCAACATTCAAAAAATTTCAAAAGTCAAATCACACTAAAAGACATGATTCTAAGCACATCTCCTTTTTCCAATCAAATTTCAAACTCCATAGTTGGTGTCATGATAGAGCTAAGGTTCATTGAGGTACAATAGGCCAGTAGATTAGAAAAGGAGAATAAAAAATCTTTAAGTGCTACTTACTTTATCGACGACTCTATAAGGGGTCCCGAGGAATGGGGAACACATCGTGAGAAGGTAGGTCCATTTTAATTTTATTGTTCAAAACAACCAACATGAGTTGATCTTAGTACCACACTTATTTTCCTACACAATTTTGTGCCTATAATGAACATGTATCCTTTGTATATTTATTAATCATTAGTCACTTAGTATCTTTTCATATCTTTAGTGTGCCTTATGTCTCCTAAGTTATTCTCATTAGACGCCTATGTTATGATTCTTAAATTACCTTTTTAACTTCCTACCACCCTAATATTTCCTCTTAATAAATATTATTTTGTTCACTAATCACTCCTCCTAGGGATTCCATTTGTGAGTTGTAGTATAAGACCTTGGAAAGGACTAGGGATTCCTTACAAATTACCAAATTTTCACATTACCTTTCCAGACATCCCCTTTTACCATATTTCAACATTGTTTTCACCTCATTGGTGTTCCCTTTATGAGTTTTAATGTAAGACCATGGATATGACCTAGCCTTCCTCAAAAAAAATTCCAATACCCAAGTCACAATGAAATTATATGTGTCAAATATGAGACAAGATGTGATTTATTATAATTTACACATCATTGACATGCTTCCCATCTTGATTTAGTATGTTTTATGCTTAATTTATTAATACTTCACTTTAATCTTCTTATTTTTTGATCACATGTAAAAATCCAACCATTTTTATTAAGTTTTTCATACTTCCCAACTTGAATTAGTGTGATTAATTTAAGACCATTTTGCCAGTTTTGTTTATCTTTTATACTTCCCAACATGATTGAGTATGATTGATTGACTTAATTGCTTTGTTTTTATAACATTTGTCTTTCACGTGCTTTCCACGTTATTACATTATTTTCATACTTACAAACATGATTTAGTGTGATTTTACTTGTTTTAATTTGGTGCCAATATTTTTCATGGTTTAAAAACACTTTGCCCTCTTGTTTACCACTTTTTGGTTTATTATACTTAGTCATCATTTTTTATTATACACTCCCCATCATGAAATAGTGTGTGGTGTATTTTTTTATGATTATTTATACCTTTCCAAAATCTTTTTGCCTATTTATTTTTATCCATGCATGCATACTACATAAAGATAGAAAAGAAAACAAGCCACCTATATTTCCTATAACATATATAATAAAATTAAAAATACATGTGCTAAAAATAAATACAACCATACATCAACAACCACAACCAAAATATAACTCATAATATCAACATCCAAATATCAACACCATCTATCTCTATATATCATGTGTTTTTATATAAAAAAATACAAATACATCACTCCAGCTCTATGGCTAGGATCTATCATGTCTATCTCATGGTCTAGACACACTACCCATAGATGCCTTAGAATTTCCCCTCTACACTATGCACTATAATGAGACCATCTAAGAGATTAACCCTACTACCTATCCCTATATGTTGGCCATTTGGGATTGTACCTATCCTAGTTGGATTGTGGTATCCATGTGTATAGGTCTCTCTTGAGCCAAGGCCTACCAAGTCTATGCCTCTCCTAATCCCACCCCTACCAGTGGATACAATCCATCCCCACATGCCTATAGGTACCTCATGACCTCCCCCAACAATCTACACCAACTTTCTTGAGTTGTGGTAGATGGTACCACATGATCATCCAACATGGTGGGGTCGTACAACATCAACACCCCAGCCAAAATGTTATGGTGAAATACCATGACCAAGGATCCCCATCTAAACTCCTTGGCTACAAGATATGAAAAATTCAAAAAAAATAAATATCACATCACATATAAATTTAAAAATATATATATCTACCCACAATTATATACAAACTAGTATTCTATCTCAAAGACTAAAAATTACAACATTTATTACCTATCTTGGTGTCACCAATTATCACCTCACTATCTTATCATCTATTGATCATGATCTCTCCATCAACCCATCCCCTAAGCACCTTATCTATGATATGTATACCTATCAAATAAAAATTGGGAATCACCACCTGTGCACATCTCAGGCCTCTTTTCAATGGTACCTCTATCGACTAGCTCTACCCTCAATCAGCTACTGGGTCATCTTATATCACCACCATTTATGCTCGATCCCACCAAAGGTATCTCCATCAATGATTCATATAAGGTGGTCATTAAACCTCTTGCTATGGTGCTTGTTATGGTACCTAATTCACTCGTACATTCACATCCATGCCCTATCCTCCTTTGACTATCGATTATCATACTCGACTAGTCCATGGTCTCACATGCCATGACCTAATATTTGGTTTATTAACTAGTGTTCCTCCTCATCCTCTCCCCCTCATCTCTCTCACATGTCATTCCCAAAATGTGATAACTACTATATGAGATGATAGGTTTATGATTACAAACTATCTTGACAAACGTGCCATTGGCTATGAATCTACCCACTAGGTATAGTGGCCTATGATCTAGAGTCAGGCTAGGCCTAGCACCATAGTCACCCAACTCAAACAAATAGTAGAAATATGTGCATATAGATGCCACACAATCTATCCTCATGTGACTATTTATAACACTGACATATGGGGTAGGGCCTATGCTACCTAGTCCTATATCCATCTCATAAATCTAGGTAACCTATAATCAACCACATGGGGTAACCCAATCGAACAATAAATTAGGAACCTCTTATATATCTAAACACTTAATAATACCACTGGTCCCATGGTATTATACCTTCTAGACAAAATCTCATATATATCATACATGAGTTAGACCTAGATGATAGACCCAAAATCATAGAGCACCCCCTGATCCAAAATGGACTGGCACAAGGTTATTACATATAATAGTACCTTACTATCTAACTTGTGACACAATCATGTTTTTATAAGTCCAATCACAACCTTTTGGATATCTAGAATCTATGTAATATATACATAAAATAAGCTCACCCTCATCTTTAGGTATATCATATATGAGCATGTCACCCACCTGGCTAGTGCTCATCTCTCTTCCAGATCATATGTTGACCTAGTCAACCTTATTCATTCATTATGATGAATTTTTGACTATTTACCATAAATAACTTGGGAATTTATTGGTCTAACTCCTTACCCAATACCCCATTTGACCCCTAGTGTCTTTAAAAATTCCCTAGGGTTCATTATGCTATCTCAATTTTGCCTAATTGTCAAAATTTCTATAAACCACTCAATTTTAAATACAAATACTCAAAAAATTGATTTTATTAGTTGCCTACCTCTGCTACTACAGCTGCTATACATCCTCCCCATCTTAGCTATCATCTCCTCACCATTCTAGGTCTCTCAAAGCTCTATTTTTCTCAAAATAGTAAATAATACCAAATGAATTCTTTTTCACCATATTTATATTTACCATTCAAAATTATTTACCCTTCAAATATTTATCATTAGATTTATTATTTTGATCATATCTTTATCTCTACTAAATTTTCTTCTAAACCATAAAATGTTCTGGGATCTTGACATCGTAGAGAATATTTTCCACTCTTATATGCCTATATTATAATTTTTTTGATTTTTTCCTCTTTTTTGTTAATCTCTATAGGTTCACCTAAATGCTCCTCACATTGGACACCTTCACATCTCTCGCATATCCTTCTTTATTTATAATGTTAAGGTAAGTAAAGGTATGTGTTTTTCAATTCTATCCTTTCATTTATCTTATTTTATCTTTACTATACTTTTTTCAACTTCAATGTTATGTGTTTTTATGTTCTTTTCCTAAAGCTACATCCCTTGTTTCACCTACGTGACACGTGATGAGCTTCGAGTGAGTCATATGTATACACATAATATTTTCAAACTTTATCAATTACTGATGTTATCTATCTTTCAATAACTTGTCAATTCTTAATCTATCTGAGTACACACCTTAAGGGGTGCATTGAGAAAAGGGTGGATAGACTCTTAGTGCTTTGCAAGATTGTTATCCCTTTTTACCACTTGTTATCTACATATTTATCTCCTAAATACCATTCCCCTAATCTTTGCCTCCTATTTTTCACCCTCTAGTCATTTACCACATTCATTATGCCTTTCCTTAACCTAAACCATTTTTTGGTAGTTTACATGACATAGTCAGCCACATCGACCCTGTATTGTTATTTACAAAGTTTACTAGGAACTAGGTCAGCCATAGATGACATAGTTCATAACCTAGTTAGTTTTTGCCAATTTTAATACTAGGTTGACTAGGTTGACCTTGTTAGCCTAAAATTTTGGAAAAGTTTAGGGTTAGATATGCCTATATAAACACATTTATTTCACCATTTCTAAGAGAAAATAAGAATATGTATGATATATTATGCATTTGCTTATCCACCATTCTACTGAGGACCAAACTTAGGGTTTCATATTTTCTTTGAAGATACGAATCTTGTCTTGTAGACAAGTATTTTGGATAAATTGATAGGTTGTGTAGCCTAGAGATAATTTATCCTTGTCATCCTTACATACCAAAACAACCTTTTGTGAAGAACCATGGCTAGGGGAGAGATTGAGGCTCTGTGGGTTCATCGTCAAAGGTAAGTATTCCTAAATTTGTTCTTCCTTTGTAAGATTAGATAGATATGCATTTACAATTATATTTCATGCATTAATATTCTATATACATTGATGTGAGTATATGTCTTCTATGCATTGTTAACTTTTATTATTTATTGCCCCCACTTTGTGACTCAAGCTTTGGTGAGCACTATATTAGATTTTGTTTTACTTGTTATTAGCATAGTGAATATGAAAACATAAGACCTAGCTAGGGTTATTGCATAGTTTTTCTTGACAAGAGGCTTTGGAACCCTCCCTAGTGATATTATTATGGTATTAAATCCAATATTAGTTCTAGTGAATCCATATTGGTCATGTACCCGATTATCTAATGTATCCCCAATCAGAAGTGTAAGTAGGATCTATCTTCTCTGAGCTAGGATTGATTTATATATTTGTTGCATTTCCCATTGCATACACTATATACTAACATAAATTATAAAATAGATGCAAAAGCTAGTAAACATATGAAATGCTAAATATTTTTGGATTTTTTATTTATTTGAATATTTTTGTATTTTCTTGAATATTTGATTTTTTGGGAATTTTTTAATTTATTTATTTTTAAAATTTTTTGGATATGTTTGGAAAGAGAATGTTATTCAATAATCCCATTTAAGGGTTGCTCAAAGGGTGATCTATATTCTGAATATGGTATGATAAACTAGTCATAGTGTTAAGGATCATATATATGTGCCAAATCTAGAGCTAGATAAGATAAGATAAATATATTAATGTCTGAAAAATGACCATTAAAGTAGGTCAAAGGGACTATAGAGTAATAACATAAAGTATTAGAGAATATGTAATACTTTGTGTATGTTTCTGTGGTCATGAGTAGTAGTAGAAGGTGTAGGGTTTTTTGGAACCCATTTGTTAATGATTTGTAATATCCTTCATGTAATATTAGATCTTTTTATCCATTCTAAAACATGGTGCTCTAGTGTAAATAAATGGATAGGCCATGAAGGTGTAAATGAGGGTCTTGAAGATTCCATTATAGATCTCTGATGCAAAGGCCTCTCATGTATAAGTCACCTAAGAAAGTGTATTGATTGTTTCTTACCTTTTCATGCATGATTAACCTTAGTAGGTTGTATAATGAGCTATCATGGAACAAATTTTCCTTGTTATAAAGAATACTCATATTGGATCCTTGAAATTGTAATGACGTTATTGGCATGAATATACCTAAGATAACCATGTACTATGGAATGTCCTACATAGAACTTATGAATCCAAGGTCATCCCAATAACATATAAAATAATTTAGTATGTGGTATAATTGAAAATGTCATGGTCACATGTGTTGGGATAACTTGTAGAGGTATATCATTCTCACTAAAAACTTGTTGTGTCTTCCCATCAATGATTTGACTATTTTGGTCAAAGGAAATAAATCATATTGTGTGTATCCCAAATGTATGAGTAATGTCATGGTACATACATTATCATTGGAACCATTATCAACCATAACATTGTGTATAGGTTGATGATCAATATATGCCATGATAAATAAGGAATGAAAATATGAGTCATCATCCACAATCTTACCGTCACTAAATGAAATATAAGTCAAAGTTTTGATATTTTCATAGTCTATGAGAATGCAAATAGAATTTATGGGTTAAAATTATGTATTAATTATTTAATTCATTGATGCATTTGAACCACTACCTTGAAATGACCCCATTTTTTTAATCTGCCATCCTTTTATCTACCAATGGAGGGTATTCACCTAGCTTTTATCACTCCTTTAAGGAGTTAAGTGGGTACCTAGGATTTTGATAATGCTTGATTAGAAATTTCCATTACCTGTCATAGGGTAAAATACAAAACAAGAAAACACTTATTGTGCTTCCAATAAAAGTCAAATAATACATGTTTTCAATCAATACCACTCATGTAGGTATGGTAGACTTACTTAGTAGGCCCATACCTTTTTGTTAAGTAGTTATGCGCCTATTAGTGTCATGCAACAATTTATTACCTTTCATAATTTTGAAACACATGTAGTTGTACCAACATTTAAGGTGGTGAAAAATAATGCACCCAATTGTACTATACATTGATAATGATAAAATTATTTAATAATTTCAAGTTTATTATTAGCCATACAAGTACATGATCATCCATTCAAGGTTTTAATAATTTTAAGTTTATTATTAGCCATACAAGTACATGATCATCCATTCAAGGTACGTAATCTACCCAGACAAATGATATAATTAGACAATTCAAAGTGTAAATTTAGCCTCGTAGATGCACACACATCCATTCACATATAGGATATGATTACCTTCATGATTACCCATGCAAATGCATAGGTTAAGATTCCTATTTTCATCCCCAACCATCTATATGTGCAAGGTTGTTCAAGGTACTCAACCCATAAGAAATAATAAGGGTGAATATACCTTTTATACATACAACACAAGTATTTGAAACATGGTTTACAAAATTTATAAGCATAGTATTAGAATAGCCTTCATATCATGATTTTAAATAAATAAGATTTTTCATCATAGAAATTTGTCTATAAGTGATGAACATGTTGTATACGTAACATATACCTGTGTTTTTAGTAGGTATAACCTTATTGTATTTTCATAAAGGTCCATCACATAGGTTCATACAATGCATTAGGTGGATACATCTTACTCAGATCTCCACACAACTGCCTATTGTGATCTAGGAATTTGACTCAAGAGAGGATGGTTAGTATGGTGTTAGTTCCAAAATGAAAACAAATTGAATAAAACACACTAACTAGCATAACATCTTTATGCCTAGACATTAGGTACATCTTAATGAACAAACATGAAATAAACACATAAATAAAATGCAAAATAAACTTCTTTTACCTTCCTTGGATGCTCCAAAATGCTTGTTGTAGTGGCTTTCTCGACTTGTGCTCATGAAGTCCTTGGCAATGGAAGTTTGGCTACCTCCATCTCTCCTTAGCACCTTTGGATTATGGCTTGGATTGGCTTGGAATAAATTTGGAATGGTAACACTAATTACAATAGCTTCTTTAAGGTATTTGTGCATTATAACTTTGTACCAAAATAGCTTAGAAATGATGTTTATGGCCTCTCTATTTATAGATTTTTAAGAATGTCTAGAATCAACCTGAACCATCCATCCTAAGATTGAGATGTGTGGTTGATGATTAATTTAATTTTTGGAATTAATTTTATAATTATCCTCATCATGACATTGGAAGAAAGGGCAATTAAGAGGCATGGAGGGCATCATGAAAGGCATTGATGAGGCATGGAGGGCATGAATCCTAATATTTATGGCATTCATGGCCTAGGGATGTCTTTCCAAGAAATAAGGTCACCTGATGATGAAGATATTCAATATTCATTTCCAAAAACAAGTTTTCAACAAGTTTCCATGAAATTATTAATTAGGCCTTGATTTAGGTTCATTAGATTTTAAGCATGTTTAAACACTTTGTGCAAAAATTACTCAAATTGATCAAAATGCCTTGTTATTGGTCTAAAATTTGATTGGATTGAAATTGGAAGGAAATGTCAATGTATTGGATCCATTATAAAATAACAAAGGCATGTGCCTTGTGCAAAATATTTGATAGGAAAGACCAATCCAGAGCACCTAGGTGCAAAATTGGCATTTTGACTCGAAATGATCTGATTAAAGTTAGCTGGCCCATAAATTGCATTACTCCATTTAATGATACTTTAGCCAAAATCAGCACTTGAATATGTTAGTTTCACATCATTTAACATGTTTTAGTGTTTTTAGGCCAAATTATGCATTTTGGGTGGAAATTGGTTAAAATTCTGGTTGGAGGTTATCAGTGGCTTTCTACACCTACCAATTAACTAATGACATATACAACCCACCATACACATGTACACACAATAGAACTATTTTTTCATACTTGAATTTATCACATTTTAGCCATAGTGTCACACAAGTACATGACATATTAATTGATTTAATTATTTGTATATCATAAACTATCCAAAAATATTTAATGAGATAGCTCAATTATAGCAACAAAATATTGCTATCTACTCAATTAATTCATACACCATGGTCGAATATGTGTATTAATCCCAACCATGAGTAACCAAAAGATATTTTAATATGATTTCTCAAAGTGATATGTAATAAGAATATAATCCCCCAAAAGGAGTATCTTATACTTAGGAAGATACTACATTCCTTCCTATCATAGGAGTGTGATTCTTGCTTGCCATTACTGCATTTGAGCCTATAAATCAAACTAAAATTAGGTCATAACATTTGCCCTAAGAATATTAGTATGCAAATCCATAATTAGAACATAAAATAGAATAAATAACGAGGCTATAATAGATATCAGAGTGGTTATGGTTTATGTTAGAGTTAGCTTTGGAACAACCTTGCCCAACAATGAATAACTTATTATAGTTGAGGTATTTTACTCAACCTTACACCACTCATTTCCTTAGTGTCATACCAACTCCAAATTCCTATTTATGAGCTTTTTACCAAGTCACATTTTTCATTCAAATTCATAATATCTTTTTTGTGTTACACCAACATGCATTTTATCATTAAAAAAAATAATTAGTCAATATCATGATGACTAAATCAGTTAAAAACATCAACCATGGTAACTTCTTCTTTCTCAAAAACATGACATCAAGCCTGCCATAATAATAATCAATGTTACACACACTCTAGCATGGCTCCCAAAACTAATTATTAATCACAACAAATACAAAATACTATAATAGTAGTCCTTGACAACCTATAAATATACCAACAAAGTTATATGGGTTGTTATGAAATAATGACAACATTAATCATACCTCAACATAACTTGCTAGGACATTACCAATTCTCTACCCATGTCAGGTATTGAAAATGATAAAAACAATAAGTTTCAACATTTTATTTAATATTTTGATGGTTAATGGAACCCATCTTTAAATACAACATGTTGTTTCGTAAGAAAGATCCATAACCTTTCAAACTTGCCCAACCCAGTCTAACTTGTTCACCCCACTAGGCCCTCTAGGATTGAGTCACTCCTTTGGACTTTCCATGAACCAATAAACAATATCCTAACATTATTTTCCTAATTAGCTTGCCTATACTAGCCAATAGTTGACTAGCTAGGCTTGGTTTACATAGTATAGATTTAGGAAAGGGTGGACTTAGCCAAAACACAAGATGAACAATAAGGGTTCCACATACTCATTGGATTCTAGCCCAATTTTTTTATAATAACATGTTACTCTATTCAACTTCGATGAAGGCCCAAATATTTATCCATATTACTCTTTGGTATAACTTAAGGGAATTATTCTTTATTCAATTTTATGTATAAGAAATCATGGTACTCTTTATCTAATGAGATGGTAAGGTCTATCAACAACCATTTCTTCTTCATGGATTTGATGGATTAAGGTACTCCTTTACAAGATTATATCTCAAGATTTATTAGTTTTCCAAAGAAAGTTAATTTCTCTTACCAAATTTGACCTTTCAGGCTTAGGTTAACCCTTGGTCTTCCCAAAATCACAATATTCTAAGTATCTATTATCATCTTACCCATATGAGTTAGTAACAAATACCTAACATCATTTACTTACTTTCAAGGGTGAAGCAATTATCATTACCCTCTTACCATTACCCATACAAGTCAATAGTCAATAAGTGGTGCTTTCCTTGATGTAACTCAATTTTGGGAAGGGCTGACCCAGCCAAGGCTATAGTTAGGCATCATAGTGTTTTTGTATAAAATTTAGATTCCCACACTTACATTAATTTAAAGGGAACATGGGAATTTACAACAACTCTATCTTATATAACAAGGAATTCTCATATTCATCTCAAGAGGTTAATCATATCATAGCCCTTTTCACATGAAACAATTCATTAGATCCATGCTAGCAAAATTATTATCACATAAATTCTTAGGGTTGTAATCTATAAAAATCCAATATTAAGTGCAACATGGTTTAATTAAAAATCAAACCAAAGCATATCTTAATTTATAAGGGTGAAAGATTAATATTTTCTACTAAAAATATTTAGAGCACAGGCTTTGATATGAGGTGAAAAACCCCAATTTTTCCTGAGCATCCCTTCTTTCAATATTCACAAAGAAAAATAAATGAATTATAATCTAAATTTTAGTTTTGCATAACCACATGTTGTGTTTACATGTATGAAACCCTTAGTCAAGGTAATTACCCCTAGAAGATTCTATGGGGAAGATTATTTCCCTAGAAATATCCTCATATAATTCAGGGTGGTATTGATATGTGATCCATATCAATATATTTGGGACTGCATGGTAATAGACAATAGGACCACATAGGTGTCCTTATCCTACCTAAGTGTTCATAATTTATGAAACCTATAAAAGATAACTATCTCATATTTACCCATAAAATACAATTAAAATATTTCTTAAACCCCACTGAAATTTCACATTCATAGAAATAACACAAAAAGATTCTAAAATAAATACTTAATGTGAAATTCACATTTTCTGATAATTTGGTAGTGATTATGAAATTTTTTTGAAAGTGAAGATACAGATACAAATGAATCATACATAAAGTTATAATTCACAAAGAAATCCTAAACATAAAATCTATAACATCTCCCTATTCTAATATTTATTGAGTCAAAAATAAAATCTCATCATTCAAAAAGTTTTTATTGAGTCTCACTGCCAAAAGTCCTCCCTTTACAATGAGTCTAACACTCATATTTATAATGTGGGAAGGTGGTTACAGTGTGTAACCACCTTTTTTGTGTTATAGATGGTGAAAAAGTGAGTTTACTAAAACACACCACTTAAGTGGTGTAAAAGTGAGTTGGTGTAATTACACTGCATGCAAATGTGAAATTACAACATTACACCACTTAAGTGATATACAAATTTGTTGGTGCAATTGCACTTTGTGCAAAAGTGAAATTATAAAATTACACCACTTGAATGGTGCAAAATTGCTTTGGTGATTTTACACCACTTTAAATATGTAAATCAAAATTACACAATTCGAGACATACAAAGTAACATAGTGCATTTGCACGAATTGCATTTACAAGGTTGAAATTACACAAAATTTATAACTATAAATTACAAAATGAGATCTAACATTAACATGAAAAGACTAGAAGCTTGATGAAAAATTCATTCATTTCTCCTTCATTGAAGACAATCTCGATCATTGTTTTGCACTTGTCAAGGAATCTCATCCTATATATGCTTGTATTTTATATCAAAATCTATTTGAATAATCTAAATCTTACTTGATCGATAATTTTTAATGACCACTGATGTTTTCTACTCATCCTTTCTATTCACCATAAAAAAAAAATCTTCATAAGAACATAATATTTATGTTAATATTTTTTTGAAGCCCATCACAATAATATTTAACCTTATCAAGTCACTGACATAATTCAAGGGTTGAGAGGATACTTGCAATGATAAATAAATTTTAATTTATAGCTGCCATTAGCATTTGGCCTCCAAAATTTTAGATTGGCAACTCATGCCCACAACCAGAAACCTAACACTAAATACTACTCAGCATATGCAAACATATATCCATCTGACACTTGAATTAATTTTGGAGATGCCCATGCAAAATAACTTTGTCTCATTAAAATTGCCTTATACCAGTAAAAACTACAAACTTACAACAAATACCATGCTTATGTAGCAAATCCCATGTGTTTTAGGACCAAAAAAACCTTTTAAACACTCAAACCCATGGGTTTTATTGATAAAACCAATTCATTTTCAAAATAACATAAATTTATTCTTGAAACCACCATCATTCTCCATTTACCATGAATTTAGTGACGTGCAAAACAAAATTGCATGATTCAGGGAAATGTAATTTCAATTTACATGGTTGGGGAAAAGAAATATTCAATTTGCACAGGAAGGAAAAATACAAAAAGAATTTGTAAATTGCACCAAGTGGAATTTTTTTTTACAAATTGCACCAAGTGGAAAAAAGAATTTATAAATTGCATGACTTGGAAAAGTGTTGGGGCATTTTTCACAACTTGAGATTTGCAAAAATAAATTTGCATGGCTTGTAAAAGTGCATTGGTGTTTGTACACGAATTGAAACCTATAACTATGATTCATCCCCTTAATTTTTGAAGTTCAAGATGAATTTTTTATACCAAGTATTTATAGTCAAAATTCATCTCTTGGATCTGGTCTCTGCATTAGGATAAAAATCAATAACTATTAGAGAAGTTTGATTTTACCTTAATTTTCACTCTAGTGATGACAATATCAAATGAATTCATGACTTTTCTCTTCTCTCTATCATAATATGCTTTCCATGATGATAATAATCTTGTTGCACTAAAAGAGAAATTGTTGAGATATCTTCAACACACTATTTGGAAGCTTGAAAGATAGCTATATTTCATTATCCTACCCAAGCCTTATCCATTGGGATAGAAATTTAATGTCCCATTCTAAATTTTTTTTACCATCCCTATCTTTAAAACACCTTTAATTACTTATATTAACATAATTTGGGGTATTGCCATGAAATGTAAAATTTCAAGACAATAATTATCTTCTACTGTGAGATTGCATTTCCAAAGGGAATGCAGAACTCTAGAATCTTACATGACTAGTGCCTTATTTATGTAGATTCTTGAAGACATCCATGTATCTCACATTTAAATGTCCTAATATAACCAACTAATAGCCAGTTCACCTATATCAATTATAGAGAAATGAACATGCGCTGCTAGGTTAGATCTTTTATTTTGAAGATTTGCATATTTTGATCTGACCAAGTGACAACCAATTCTTCCATCTCAATTGTATGAGAAATAAATGTGATATCATGCTAAATCACTTGTTCTTTAAATTTTGCATGTTTACCACCTATTCACTTGAAGATATCCATGATAAACATATTTATTTTGTTATTTGAGATATGAGCATCCCTATCACCCTTTTCATAACTGAAACAACTATTTTCTAGACAAACTATTAAATGTTTATTTTTGAAACTCACTTTACCAAAATACTTCATGGCCCATTTCTATATTCCATTCAAGAACTGAAGAATATTTACACTAAAGAACTCACATGAGGATTTGAGATGTCTAACTAATTTGGATTCAATGCATGTATAGGTCATGGCTATGAACATGTATAAGAAGAAGGACCAAAACAAGGAGAACAAGGAAAAATAGACAACCTATTATATTTATTGAAAATAATACATGCACACCAAAAAAAATCAGGAAAAAGAAACAATCCAAAGTAGGTAAAGCAAAACTATTTATAGATGGTAAAAGAAAATAAGAAGACTATACAAAACCATTCACTGGATAGGAGAAGTACCCACCATTTTGGAATAAAAGATTTGATTTATGAACTTTGAACATATTTAGTAGCATTGACTAAGTAGGTGGGAAGAGGAATATACATTTATCATTCACACAAGGATGATCATGAATGACAAAATTAATAATGCTTTCTTTTTTTGAAATGAAATCATTATGAACTCTCCAATCTTCTATGATCACTCTTGAGCAATACTAGACTTTTTCAATGTCTTCTTGGGTGACTTCAAATGCATCTAAACTAGATACAATATCTGAATTGAACATAAGTGTGTTGCATATTTGTTTTTGAGATGGAACTACAATATGATTGTCTTCTCAAATGAATGAATTGTTGATATTCATTTTTAAATTACTTCCCATGGTAGAAAGGAATCCATCATTGAATGAGTTATTTTCATTTCCTTCATCAATATCTTCTGCATTGATAGTTTCCATTTTGATTGTAATGAATATTGGGAACTATTCATTTTGTTTTGTATTCACATCTTTTTAAATTTCAACCTTCACATGACTGTGGTTTCCAATCTGCATAGGCTTGATTTCTTTAGATTCAAATATTTTAAAGAATACTTTTACAAGGGGACATGAAAAACAAATGTCATGGGAATATTCACCTTTGATCACTGACTCTTCCATTCTGATACAAGAGGAATCTTCTTTTTCATAGTTGTAGCACCTTTTGAAACCTCTTTATTTAACATTCTAGAAATGATCAAATCATCTTCAATCTCAATGGCTTCTTGTTTTGTAACCCCGAAGTCATTTACCTTGTTTCTTATCAAGATAAACTTTATCTTTGGGTGAAGAGAACCAATGAAAATGCATAGTTTATTTTTGAGACTTAGTTGATTTGTTTGAGGGATCAGTTTCAACAATTTGTTGAAATGTGCTATAAAATATCTCATCTACTCATCATCTCAGTTTTAAATCTGGAAGAAATCTGACAATAATTCACACACAAACATAACTTATCTGAATCTATTGAAGAAATTGTTCTTCAAGGATTTCCAATTTCAAATGCATCCATCTTCCACATGTCAAAACTAGTCAATAATAGGTCTTATGAGATTCTAAACAAAATTTTTGATAATGACATCTTCATGTATAATTCCCAAGATGCTATAGGATTCTATGAAATCTAGGATATGTTTATCTGCATCTTGACCATTTTCTCCTAAAAAATTTGGAAATTTCTTCTTTGAGCATGATGGTAACTCATTATAGTGGGCCAAAGCCAATGGACCAAAATGTTTTCACCATGGGACATGAGGAACACTAGGATTGGGGAGAACTAATGAAATTTATTCAATTATAAAGATGCAGGCACTAGGTCCTTCATCTGAATATATTTTCCAACATCCCTTCTAGGGGAGGTTCCTTGAAATGTCTAACAATCATGTGCATAAAGCGCCTCGATCCTCAATGGACTCACCAAAAACTATTGGCTCAAAATTTTTCTAGGGGCACAAATTGGTGACTTTGAGTCAATAATGTAGGAATTTATTCCTTGCATTAGTTAACAATGAAGGGATAAAGTCCCTCTCCTATTATTAGGTAGATTTACCTTTATTGAAATTCAAGAATGGAAAAGTAGGGGAAAAGTTATTCACATTTATTTACATCAAAAATGTTTTCTATTGGGGGTTTCATACTTTTAACTAGAAAGTACAAAAAGGAGTTATAAAGGAAAATGAGAGGAATGATAAAAAAGATCAGGGAAATGAGAAATGAAAGGAGAAATTGGATTATTATAGACAGTTAAATATAGAAGCTACCATGATAAGCCCAAGAAAATGAAAGACAACTCTGGGTAACTAAATATAGAAACTTACCAAAATAGCCCAAGAAGCAGAAAACACTATATTCATGGAATCCTCTCTGATTCAATGGGTGTTAAAGAGATAATTCACTCTTATAAGTACAAAACATACATTGATATAATTATCCACTACTGGTAATAGTATGAAATACAACTATCTCATATTTACTCATAAAAGACAATTAAAATATTGCTTAAACCCCACTGAGATTTCACATTCATAAAAATAACACAAAAATATTCTAAAAGAAATACTTTATTTGAAATTCACATTTTTTGATAATTTGGTAGTGATTATGAAAATAATTTGAAAGTAAATATACAGATATAAATGAATCATACACAAAGTTATAACTCACAAAGAAATCCTAAACACAAAGTATGCAAATTATCTTGGTTCTAATATTTATTGAATGAAAAATCCAATCTCATCATTCAAAAAGTTTCTACAGAGTCTAAATGCCAAAAGTACTCCCTTTAAAATGAGACTAACATTCATATTTATAGTATGAGAAGGTGGTTATAGTGCATAAGCACCTTTTTTTTCATTACAGATGGTGCAAAAGAGTTTAAAAAATGCATTACTTAAGTGGTGTAAAAGTGAGTTAGTGTAATTACACCACATGCAAATGTGAAATTACAATATTACACCACTTAATTGATATAAAAATGCATTGGTGAAATTTCACTTCATGAAAAAATGAAATTATAAAATTGCACCACTTAGATGGTGTAAAAACACTTTTTTTTCACCACTTGAACTGTGTAAATCAAAATTACACAATTCAAGACTTACAAAATGACATAGTGAATTTGCACAAATTGCATTTACAAGGTTGTAGTTACACAAAATTTGCAACTAGAAATTACAAAATGAGATCCAACATTAATATGAAAAGACCATAAGATTGATGAATAATTCATTTTCTTTCTCTTTCACTAAAAATATTCTCAATCATTGCTTTGCACTTGTCAGGGAATCTCATCTGGCATATGCTTATATTTTATATCAACATTTATCTGAGTAATCTTAAATTTACTTGACAGAGAATTTGCAATGACCATTGATGTTTTATAGTCATCCTTTCTATTCATCATATAAATGTTTTCTTAATAAGAGCATAATATTCCTATTAATATTTTTTGAATCCCATCATAATAATATTTAACCTTATCAAGTCACTGGCATGATTAAAGGGATGAAAGGGTGCTTACAATGGTAAATAAATTTTAATTTACACCTAACTTTTGAATTTGGCCTCTAAAATATTAGATTGTCAATTTATGCCCATATTTAGAAACCCAACACTAAATACTACTCAGATACAAACATATATCCATCTGACACTTGAATTAATTTTGGAGATGCCTATGCAAAATAACTTTGTCTCATTAAAATTGCCTTCTACCATTGAAAACTATAAACTTACAACCAATACCATGCTTATGTAATGAATACCATAGATTTTGGGACAAAAACAACTATTTAAACACTCAAAACCATGGGTTTTACTACTAAAACCACTTCATTTTCAAACTACCACGAATTTATTCTTGAAACCACCAGCATTCTTCATTTAACATAAATTTTGGGAAGTGCAAAACAAAATTTCACGACTTAGGGAAATGTAATTTCAATTTGCATGGTTGGGGAAAATATAAAAATAATTTGCAAATTGCATCGAGTGGAAAAAAATTATGAATTGCACCAAGTGGAAAAAAGAATTTACAAATTGCATGACTTGTAAAAGTGTTGGGGCATGTTTCACAACTTGAGATTTGGAAAAAATAAATTGCACAACTTGTGAAAGTGCATTGGTGTTTTTGCATCACTTGAAACCTACAACTATGATTCTTACCATTAATTTTTGAAGTTCAAGATGAAATTTTTATACTAAGTGTTTATAGTCAAAATTGATCTCTAAAATCTAGTCTCTGCATTGGGATAAAAATTAGAAACTTTTAGAGAAGTTTTATTTTACCTTAAATTTTCACTTCAGTGTTAATAAGATCGAATGAATTCATGACTTCTCTCTTCTCTCTATCATAGTATGCTTTTATGATGACAAAAATCTCTTGCACTAAAAGAGAAATTATCGAGATATCTTCAACACACTATTTGGAAGCTTGAAAGATAATTAGATTTCATTATTCTTCCCAAACTTTATCCTTTGGGCTATGGAGTCAATGTCCCATTATACAATTTTTTTACCATCCTTGTCTTTAAAATTGCATGTATGAGCTTAATTGGGGGTGTTGTCATGAAATATAAAATTTCAAGACAACACATCCCAAATTCCAATCCAAAAATGCTAGCTCTAAACCTTATTACACATAAGAATCAAAATTCTCTTTTGCTTGGTTTAGCCCCAATCACTCATATATTAACCTTAAGGCATGCTACTCTGAAACCAATAGTTCGGTTTCCTTGGAAAACCCTCTAATCCAAGTCAAAATGCAAAATAAAATCAATTTTTATTGACAATCACTAAAAACATACATAAATAAACATAATAATCAATAAAATGGAATTGTACACCATATAACACATGGTTTGGAAACTCATCAATGATTTCTTTAGTCTGTAAAAGTAAGTAGGTAAATCTAGTGTGGGAAACACCAATTGGAACTTTGTATACCATAAGTGTAACAAGAATTTTAATAATCCAAAAAATAATGCATAACCATCACCAAACAAACTCCTTAAAATTAATATCTACAAATTAGCTTTACCAAACTGACATAGGTTACATAGTATTACTCAGCATGGTGAGCTTGATTTCATTAAATTATGTAATGCATTCAAAATTTTCAAGAAATAAATGGATGGATATGAGGTAGTCCATAGTTATCCAAACCCCACAAGTGTACTATACCCTCCAAGTTCATCTAAGATTCATAGTATAACCATTAAGTTTGAAACCTTGAGTTTCCCCTACCAGGAAGAAAATGAACCTAAAGATTATTGGTAAAAATTAGAGTTATACAACAAAGAGAACACTAAAGAGAATAGACAAAGAATGATAATATAATTCTCATACTCTTCAATTGAATTACATAAGAGATATTAAAAATCACCTATATAGGAAGTGTAAAATCTAAATATGTGGATCTTGCGATCACTATAAACCCTCACATGAATAACCATCCTATTATATAAAACTACCCCTATAATATTTTTATTATTCACAAAAATAACATACCACACAAACCTATTTATGTAATATTGTTTAACTAATAATATTTATGTTATTAAAGAATTAATAATGTGAACACCCTAACATTCACCCCTTGTGAACATTATTAATCCCTAGTATACACCCCCTTAATGTGAACATGGGAAAAACATCAATTCTATATCTGCACATGTACTCATTATTGGGATATGAATAACCGGAAGCACACAATTGATTACCAAACCAAGCAACTTAATATGCGGAAATTAACTAGAATCACAAGTAACTAGAATTCAAAAATAACACATGATATGAGAGACAATACACAACTTGTATTAATACTCATACAGAAAAGAATACAATAAAGAAGATGCCACTTCTTCTCCACCACCTCTTCAGAGGCTTCCCACACCTCAAGTGAATAGTAATTCTCTCCTCAAAGCTCTCTCTCTTAGGTCCCAACACCCAACTCAAACACAGAGTTGGTGTTCACCTTACACCTGTGCTCCACGCACACCACAAGTGCTCCACGCACTCCACAAGTACTCAGCGTACTTCAAGTAGATCTCCCATGAACCTGCAACAACCTGCACCTCAACAGACCATACTTATGGAAGGGACTACCTTGCCTTCCTCTTAGCTCTCCATGTACTCCACGTACATCACCGTACTCCAAGTAGATCCTACCTGAACCTGCTCCCTGTTGTGTTGCTGTCCTCTCTGATCTTGCACACCTACAAATCAATCTGGTTCTGCACACCTGTGAACCTTGACCTTGCACACACATACACCTACAGATCAATGATCTTACTTACCATGTAGATCTCCTATATAGGCCATGCTCACCTGATGACCAAGATCATACATACCTAAAGAACCCTGCTGATTCTCCAATCCAGCACCCACACTAGGTACTATGGCACTAGGAGGAACGCACCATTGCTCACCTCTCTCTGAAGGAGCTTATTTTCTCTCTTACTCTCTAGCACAAGTTTACAATACAAACATGAGTCTATTATATAGATCTCATCCAAACAATAATTAGACATCTAATTACAATAATTAGATCCACAGCTCTTAGTCTAAAATTGGCTCTCAACATGCAAACACTTGGTTCGTTAGCTAACTACCCATAACATCTACAGTCTAAACCACACAGGTGACCAACATCGGTCCCTATCTACTTGGGGGGTGCCGACGTCGGCCGACTACTAACCGACGTTGGTTGCCTTCTTGCCTTATCCTACCGACGTCGGTTGGCCTGATCGACGCCGGCATCTGTGACACTCTGCAACTCTTCTACAACCTCCTCCATGTCTGCATCAGTGAAGCTTTTAGCTCCACAACCTAACAATCTCCCGCTTGGAGATAAATAGCTGCACTATACTTGTACCTATACTCCATCTAATCTATTTCCTGGTTTGTATCCCTCTTCAAGATCAATCCTGAAGACAACCCACCACACATCCCATGGTGCACCTCCTGTCATCTGAGTACCCTGCCACATCTGAACCTACAAACCCATGTAGTGAAGTCCTGACCCTGCATAGCATGAATCCCTGCTGCTGGTCCCTCTCAAATACCTAAGAACCCACTTCCCTGAATTGGCTCCTAACTCTCTGACAACTCCCACTGCTTGGGAATACTCAGGTCTATACCAGACCTCATGTGATTTCAGACACTGTACCTGTCCAACCCTTAGTGTGCTCTGGCTCTGCATCCTGAACCTCACCAACACCTAATTCACATCAGCTCCCACTGGAGACAAAATCTACCTATGATCTCCATGTCTCCCATGCCGAAAATTTTTGCTGCTCCAAACTCCTCATGACATGCCACTGAACTAATCTTACCCTTAGCTCAGCAAAACCCTGTATGTCTAAACCTGTACCAAGTTCATTCTCCACATACAACAACAAGATAATGTTGTGACCATCATCCACCTGGTAAGACAAACACAATGGTTATACTGACATTGACTAAAGCCCTGCTTTGTCATCCCCCTGGTACCACCTGTCAGTCCTGTCCCACTGTCCTGCAGCTCCCTCAAGACCATATGACCTGGTCTTCCATCTCACGTATCCGTTCTCTCTATTCTTCAACTAAGGTATCCATTCGTCTCTGTGCTTTCATACCGGCTGGCAACCCTACCAAGTCTCCATTTGGTTCTGCATCATATCCCTGCCATGCTCCCACCTGTTTCCTGGATCCTTCCTGCTTTGCACTCAACAAATAGTATAAAGAAGAAGAACAATGAATTTGAGGCCTACTTACGTCTTTAATCCTCTGTATGGGTGTTTGAGACTCCTTGATAGTGTGTTGTCCACCCAAAATCCATTACAGTGACCGACCTCGGTCACTACACATTCTGCATCTGACCGACGTCAGTTCCCATGCGCCTATCCCTGACTACCGACACTGCCAACGTCAGTGTCCCTGTTGCTGATGTCAGTCCTCCTGACCGACGTCGGTCTTACCTACTGTCAACATTGGTCCTCCTGATCGACATCGGTCTTACCCTCCCTGACATCATTGGCTTTGGTCTGCACATGACTGACATCGGCACCTATCTGTTTGATGTCGATTCCTCCTGACCGACGTCGGTACCTGTGTTTTCTTGTGAGTGATGAATTTTTACCCGCAAGATCCTTTGAATCAATCTCCATGTCCAAACTGCCCTGCTCAGAAGTATCCAACACCATCCACTGGTTTCTGTTTGCCATCTCCTCCATAAACACCAAGGCTTTCTGGTTCTTAAGCCTATCAAATATATCTGTCTTCTGCTTAAGAACATGCATCTCCTTCCTGCTCATGTGACCAAGCCTACGAAGCCACGTCTCTGGAACAAAAGAAGAATCAGTAATATAAACAAGTAGATAAAGAGTACCTATTTTCTTACCACCATCTAATTCAAGTGCATCCGCTGTGAGAGTTCTTGTGATCTCTCATCACCCAATCTTTCTAAAGAAATTAGCCATATCTCCAAACCTGGGACCTGCATGACCTTTTTCAACACCTGTGTGTTGGCCACCTGTAATTTTAGCTTCACTTCCCCTTTGCCAATTCTTTGGCAAGGCTCACCAGTTCCTCTACCTGGGGATGCATGGAAAGAGGCAACCAAATCTATTAACCAAGATTCAACTTTATCCAAGAAACCTCCCAGAACATCCTGTGCCACATCACCTGCAACATCTGCTTCTTCAGTTCCTTCATGTTGATCTTCCACAAACCAACAATATTCTTTTACCTGCTCTTTCTTTCCATAGGACCGTAAGTGACCATCTGTGCTTTTCAACTCCTCCATTCTTAGCTTACTTTCATCTGCCATTGCTCTAATCCCACTCAATCAGAAACCCCTGAGAGTGACCTGTAACCAAACACAAAACCTGCTCCCTGCAACCTTAGCTCTGATACCACTTGTTGGGATATGAATAACCGGAAGCACACAATTGATTACCAAACCAAGCAACTTAATATGCAGAAATTAACCAAAATCACAAGTAACTAGAATTCAAAAATAACACATGATATGAGAGACAATACACAACTTGTATTAATACTCATACAGAAAAGAATACAATAAAGAATATGCCACTTCTTCTCCACCACCTCTTCAGAGGCTTCCCACACCTCAAGTGAACAGTAATTCTCTCCTCAAAGCTCTCTCTTAGGTCCCAACACCCAACTCAAACACAGAGTTGGTGTTCACCTTACACCTGTGCTCCACGCACACCACAAGTACTCAGCATACTTCAAGTAGATTTCCCATGAACCTGCAACAACCTGCACCTCAATAGACCATACTTATGGAAGGGACTGCCTTGCCTTCCTCTTAGCTCTCCATGTACTCCATGTACATCACAGTGAGTACACACCGTAATCCAAGTAGATCCTGCCTGATCCTGCTCCCTGTTGTGTTACTATCCTCTCTAATCTTGCACACCTGCAAATCAATCTGGTTTTACACACATGTGAACCTTGACCTTACACACACACACACCTACAGATCAATGATCTTACTTACCATGTAGATCTCCTATATAGGCCATGCTCACCTGATGACCAAGATCATACATACCTGAAGAACCCTGCTGATTCTCCAATCCAGCACCCACACTAGGTACTGTGGCACTAGGAGGAATGCACCATTGCTCACCTCTCTCTGAAGGAGCTTATTTGCTCTCTTACTCTCTAGCACAAGTTTACAATACAACCATGAGTCTATTATATAGATCTCATCCAAACAATAATTAGACATCTAATTACAATAATTAGATCCTCAGCTCTCAGTCTAAAATTGGCTCTCAACATGCAAACACTTGGTTCGTTAGCTAACTACCCGTAACATCCGCAGTCCGAACCACACAGGTGACTGACATCAGTCCCTGTCTACCTGGGGGGTGCCGACGTCGGCTGACTACTGATCGACGTCAGTTGCCTTCTTGCCTTATCTTGCCGATGTCGGTTGGCCTGACCGACGCTGGCGTCTGTGACACTCCGCAACTCTTCTGCAACCTCCTTCATGTCTGCATCAGTGAAGCTTTTATCTCCACAACCTAACACTCATGATTCAGTGATTTTCACAAGACAACCATAAACCTTACTAATGGTTTTGCATATGGCTTGTCAATAACCAAAATGGGATGGTTTTCAAGTGGATTACCAACAACCACAAAAAATGGTTTTAAAAGTGGCTTCCCACAAACCACATCATGATGTGTAGTATGGTTATTATCTCTCTTCACTTTCACATATTCAGATAAGATATAGATAAAAAATTAGTTCACTTATTACAAATGTGAATAAGTATACATCATTTGTTCTTATTCACATCACTAAAATCAAACACACAACTGAAAAGAAAATGTGCCACTAAAGTAGAAGTGGCCCCATCACTAGTGGCTAATGAGACGCTATGAAACATATAGACTCTATCTTCCAATAGGTCCACTACTTATTCAATCGATATGTCGATGAAGGTCATGTTGTTTTTTGATGACAAGGCTCCCCCACACACATAACTGATGCTTTTGACATTTGACTAAGGTGGTTGTATACAAGTGATAATGCATCCTTGTATATTTAAACACTTTTGACTATGATTTTAACTCTTGACTTTGACACTTTTAATATTTTTGATAATTTTAGACTTTGATGACAATAAAGACTCTATATAGACTTTATTAATTAAAATTCACAATTAATTAACTATAATGACTCAAATTAAAACTTATTGATTAAAACTACTATACGTTAATCTAAAACTTGACTTGATTAAAACTATATTTAAAAATTAATAAAAGAAAATTAATTTTTAAATACTATAAATAACTTATTATTATTATACCTTAATAATGACACCTATTAAATTTTTTTATAACTATAAAGACTCGAATACCAAAACTATAATGACACTAACTATATAGACTAACATAAAACAAATTACTACCCAAGAAAACAATAAGACCATGAGCCAAAAAGTGATATTGACTAAACCAGTATATGCAATTTTTGTAATCACATCTTTTCAAGATCGATGGAAGTATGTGTTGAAGGGGTGGTGTGGAAACCATGTGTTTAACTAGCATAGTGAAGTGGCTAGAGAAGATGAAACTGTTATGGAATGTATCAATGAGGGGTTGTGTGATTGAAAACCTAGGTCAAAAGAAAACAATAATGATTCTTCCAACACAAATCTAAAACTATGAGGCCAAATCTTTGAAAATAACCAAAACTAAATGTTTCAATGCCAATAATGAGTTTGTAGGTACATCAAAAACCACTAAATTTGAGCCACAATGAAATTACAATGCATCCTATCCAAAAATAGGATTCGACTCATATGATGATAAGTGAAAGAGATCCAAACATGTAAATCTATGTGATATCCTAGATCTATAATTTCTAATTAACTGCATCTAATAATGATGAGCTTCCTGTAGTTGATCAAACTATATATTTGTGGATTGAAGCATGGATTTTGACATGTAGATGAAGACTATAGATGGGAAGGTAGCTACATTGAAGCTGAATATAAAAGATGCTGAGAGGTATGTTGCATCGTAATAGAACTATTATATGGACCATAGCTATAAATATATCTTCCAAACAAGATATGAGCAGTTATACTTTGATAATATTGATCATACAATGTTGATAAAAGAAATCAACACTAACAGAGTGTATTTTCAAAGCATTAATAATAGACACAACACCTTTTGAAAGGTAATAATCATAGATTAACTTTGACAAGTAGTGGTTGCATTAACCATGTAAATAGTGAAAGGCTAATAAAAAACTAGATCGATACACGAAGATCTCTTAAAAATTTCAAGATAACTTTAAACAAAGCTTATCTTCCTACTAAAAACTCTGATTGGTTCTTCATGCAAGACTTGGCCACCATACAACTTACAAATGAAAACAAAGAATATCATCTACCTAAATCAATATAAATGCCTCACAAAAATATTTTGGCCATGAATCAGGGAAACATATAGATGAAGGGTTTCACCTACCAATCTATCAATTTTCCATTGAAGTGCAACCTAATCTTATACCAAATATTGGTAAAAATTGGAGTTATACAACAAAGAGAACACTAATATAGAAAAGATAAAGAATGATAATATAATTCTCACACTGTTCAATTAAATTACATATGAGATATTACAAAGCACTTATATAAGAAGTGCAAAAGATAAATATGGGGATCCTGAGATCCCTATAAACCTTCACATGAATAACCAACCAAATATATAGAAATACCACATATAATATTATTATTATTCACAAAAATAATATACTACACAAACCTATTTACTTAATATTATTTAACTAACAATATTTACGTTATTTAAGACTTAAGAATGTGAACACCCTAACAAAGATAATGTTAGTGAAATACATGCTTTTCAATAATATCAGTGAAGTAATTATGCAAGGCAACAACAACCCTTAATAATGTATACTCCTTTAAATCTTGGTGCTATACCCCCAAATACAACAAGAAACAATGACCCTCTGACTCGTAAAGATAATGACCAACGTTTACCTACATATACTCAACAAACACTTAGTAGAGGTGGATACAACATAGTGGAGGGTATGAAAAGGATCAAGACAAACATAACCCTAAATGAGTTAACCTAGATCACCAAACAATGAGACTTGATCTTGAAATCCATCATAGCTAAACCAACCCCAAATAAGTAGAAAACAATACATACAAATATATCCATATATAAGACCAAAGCTTAAGTGCACCCATTCTTCCTCACTAGAATGATGTTTAGAAAGAACCTACATAATTTCTTGGTTGACTTAGGAGCATCTGTGAATGTTATTACTTGAGGGGTTTTCCAAAAGTTGGGGTTGAATCCCCTAAAATTTGAAAAAACTATGGTTCAATTAGATAAATTTAAAGGTAGGTTAGTTGGGGAATTATTGAACTTCCACATGAAACTAGCATCAAAACTCAAGATTCAACAATTTATGGACATCCAAGTGGTGGAAATCCTTGAGGATTACAAAATTTTATTAAGAAAGGATTGTTAAAGACTCTTAATAGATATATGACCACATAATTTTCACGTATGTGGTTTCCATGGAGAGGCATGTCTAATAAAATTTAGGTTGAAATGGAGCCCAAGATGAAGTATATGATTATTGAATACAACACACAAAATGAAAAGCTATGTTTTTATTTTTATGACATAGGTGTCTATACACTTACCACCCTAATAGGTAAAAACAAAAAATACAAAAAATTCAATACACATGGTTTGTGGACCCTACACTTTGATTGGGTGTGATCCAATCAAGGGTCAAATTCAAGCATTGTGTTGGTCAACCCTCATCTGAAACAATATCTTGCAACCAATTGTTTGTAATTCCCCAACACTAGTAACTGGCCAAATATGAAGTTGTGATCTTAGGATTGAAATTATATTTGAACAATGGTGTAAAGGGATTAGTGATGTATGTAAATTATAATTTGGTGGTTTATCAGGTAAAAAGTATATTTTATTATAAATTATCATATTTGAAGAAGTATAAACATAGAACTTGGGATTTGATTCAAGAATTTGATGATTTTATTATAATACCTATCTCTAGGGAACAAAACTAGATAGCATATGATTTTACAACATCTACAATAAACCTATTTCCCTTAAATCAGTTTGAATTGTATGTCACATCTCAATTTCTCCCTAAGATGATTTACTTGATTATCCATGGATTATTTGGTTATTAAATTGATTAAATACTATTTAATTAAGTTATAAGTCATATGCTATTATGGGACCATTATATGTTGCTTAGATTATATGATTAAATTACTATGAATTAGTTATATTTGTATATACTTTACATTATGATCATGTTGTTAGTTGTTACAATAATATTTTGTGGATATATATCATGATATTATAGGCTAACTACCTATTTTTCATGAGTTGGATGGCAAGATAGATCCATCCCTCAGAGCATGATAGAGGGAGAGCATCATCAGAGAGGATGGCATAGATGGAGGTGTTGGTGGATGACAGAGGAACAACTAGAAACCCATGAACACACCATGATAGTTAGCATTATTTATATGTATTATTTTAATTATTGGCTATAGTATGTCTTTTGTGTTATCTTCATTTAGATGATTGATTATGTGTGTTATTATGATCTAGTTTGTATTTAATGCTTATGCAGATCTAATTTTATGTGATTGCTTTATGGTTGTAGTATATAGATTGTGTGCATAATGATGTTTACGATAAAGTCATGTTATTGTATTCATGATTACGATGATATTGATTTAACATGTAATTAAATATGCATGTTAGTATTGACATATTGTTACTTATTGACTAATCAAAATGTTTTTTTTATGTCTTAATACGTTAACTAGTTATTATGATATTCAAGAAATATCATTGATTCAGTTTAGTGCCTTTATAGTGGTATTGACAAACCACTATGTAGTTATTAATATCATTGTGTTTGATATTATTATAGCACTTGTTTGATGGGATATTAAAGTCAAAAGCTTGTTATTAATTTTACAATAGTCACTTTGCTAATTAAAGCCATGTTGATGTTGATCCTTGTTAAGATGATTTAATAATTACCTAAACTATCTTATGATCTAACCCCTAGCTAATGTTTGAATGCATATACATTAGTACTATGATAAGAAGACTTGAGAGTTATAGTTATCATTATTAATGATAATACTTGGATAATGATAAAATTGGTGCATAGGGGGTGGTCAACAAACATGCATGTTTTGTTATGGTTATTAAAATGATTATTAAAATCATTAGGAACTTTCGATAATGTTTTAGGGTTTATAACCTAAGTTGATTTGAGTTAAGCATCATTTAAATCATAAGATATTTTTGAATTCAAGTAGACTCCTTCAATAATATGGAGATAGACTATAGTTTTTGTGGGTATGGTTGCATTGGAATATCCATGGATTGTTTTGTCCACTTATTAATCCATTGTGGATTTGGGAGAGATGGGTGGAGAATAAATGCATGGAGGAGAAAGTGGCAGTTGGTTAAAATTAGAAAAGAACAAAAATAAAGGAGGAGATACACATGGGGGTAGTAGGCAAAGAAAGAGAAAAGAAGGGATTAGAAAATAAAATAAAAGACAAGCTATGTTATGAGACATTTAATTTGTCTAGGTTGGTGAAGTTATTTCATTATTATGTCGGAATATAATAAATTTCTATGCATGATTATCTTGCTATGGTTTTTGGCAATTTCCTAGATATCCTTGTATAGTATTTACTATGCATCTTATTGGATCTTCAACAAGTCTCAAATTAACATGTTACATAAAATTATAAGAGACTTATTGTGGTCTGATGGGAAAGGTGGGAAGAAAAGACATGCAATCTCCTGACAATTCTGCTTGAAGCCAAAAAACATTGGGGGCCTAGGTCTAAAAGATCTTAGGATACATGGTATAACCCTGGATGTGAAATGGATAATCAGAGCATTCAAAGGAGATGAACCCTAGAAAATTTTGGTTAAGAATAATATTTTGGTCAAGATAATATTTTGAAGGGTTTTTCTAAAGGGAAACCATTTTGAAAAGGACTGAATATTGTAGATATACTAATTGGTTATTTTTCTATCAAAGTGGTGGGTTTACCTATTTCTACATCCATTTGGTCAACTTGGGATGTTGTTAAACCTTTCATCATAGAAAAACACACTTTCAATTGGTTTGGGACATGTTGTTACGGCTATAGATCTATATGGTGGAACTTATCTATCAACATAAGGTTGCTTGCTCTCACAAGGGGTTGTTTTATCTTTGAATGATTCATTAAAGGGTTGAGGACTTTCAAGGATATTTATTCACATTTTGATTGGCCATCTTGGTAAAAAATTAGAGTCAGATTTCAAATTATTGCTACCTAGCGTAGAACCTTCACTCTTATTCAAAAAGCATTGTATGGAAACAATAATGTTGCCTTCATGGATGAGGAGGGCGAGTTTTGGGATCATGTTAAGTGGATAAAGGGCCCTACTATGTATGAGTTTTCCACTCAAATGTTATAAAACAAGCTATGTTTTTCCAAAGTCCCCTTCCTCACCCTTAACCACATTTGTTCTGTCTATGATCCTTTACATTCTTGGTCTTTTAGATTTAATGTTATTTGGGCCTCTTGTCTTGAACAAAAAAAATCATGTTTTTGATGGTTGTTGATGTATAATAAGCTTTTTACTGGGTCTCTTTTGAGTAAAAGTAGACTTTCCCAATCATTTTGTTCCTTTTATAGTGAGATTGAAACTATTGAACATGTCTTCTTCTTGTGTCCTTATGCCTCTAACCTATGGAAAAGTTGTCTTAAGTGTTAGAATTTGGTCTTTGATTGTGACATTATTTGGTTGAATATTGATTTTGGATATATCTGTACTAAAGTTAACTTTAATTATTTCTTTCATAAATTTTGGCTTATTTTTTCAACTAAGATTTTATGGTTTTTATGGAAGCAAAAGAACTTAGAGGTATTTAAACACAAGGCTAGGGTGCTTACTGACTTATCTATGGAAGTCATCCTTTATCTTGTTTCTTTACAAACATTCCTTCAACTAAAAGTGTTACAATAATAGTTGGAACAGTTCATGAGAATTGAAATAATCAAAATCAATTTTGACTACTTCATTGAATCTAGTGGATACCCCAAGCTGAGCCCACACTCGGATTTGGTGGTCTATCATGAATTAGTTACTGAAGTGAAAATAATTGAGCATGAGTGGGACTTTATAAAAGATTGATACTTTGACCAAGATGATAAACCTGTGTAGGACTGGGTAAACTCTTTAGACTCAAATAAAAATGTGTTGAATAGTTGGCTTATGGAAAATGAAGATATGGTAAGGGATGTTCATAGGGACAATCTTGATAGTTGCATTATTAGAGAAGTTTAAGACTCTTTAGCTCCTCTTGGATTAGATCTTAACCTAAGTTCCTTTGATAAGAATTATTTGATAACTTCCTCTCCCCCAAGCTCTACCCCCATAATTCAAGATGAAGATGAGCAAAAGCCTATCTGAAAATTGATTGAAGTAAATGTGAATGTCTTCACAAAGAAATTGGAAAATATTATAGAAAGGGGAGGTTTTGTAGAGGTGGACAAAGTCATGGATTATGTCAAAAAAAACATGAAATCATTGCTAAACAAAGTTGATAGATATTCCCCACAGTTGGTTGCAAGATAGATTCAGATGGGACCTGAAGGGAACAAGAGCTCTACAGAGGGACTTATTAGCATGGACTCAAATGATGTTTGTGAAATGGAATGCACTACTATTTAAAGGGCACCTGATGCTTAAGACTATTGTGTCACCTTCTGGGTGGTAGTTTTAAGATGGTTTTCTATTATGCATTTTCTTTATCTTTCCTATTTGATGGGCCACCTCTATGGGGCCACCTTTTTATATTTTATTATCAATTAATATGATCTAATATGCTAAGGGGATGCCCCCGTAACTAGTTATCTTATTTTGAGAACTTTACAACTATTTCTACATCATTGATACACATATTTTGTAATCAATTTTACAATAAAAAAATCATATATATATATATATATATATAAGGGATGCAGATTTAACCCTATGGATGGCTTGGCCATCCACATAACTAAATGTATTTCCCCTAAATCCTTAAAATGAGGAGTATGGTTGTGTGTAAATAAATACGGTTGATTTTAGGTTTAGTTTGGGTATGAACACTATAACACTCAAACTATGATATTACAAGATTCGATAGTCGGGTTTTTATATATATAAGGAAATATGTGTTTTGTTGTTTTATTTCAAAAAAAATGCTTAAGTTAACAAGGAGATATAATATATAATGTATATATTAGTATCAAACATTAAGATAGAAACTACAATGGTGAATATATTAGATCCTGAATGATTACATTTATAACAATACTGTGAATATGTCTTTGAAACCTTGTAATGGTAAACATAAGACTAATTTGTTGAACAAAGGGTATGGTATTAAAATTTTGAGTGTTTTTTATTATATAATACCACCCAACTATGAGATATCAATCCTATTATGGGTTTTAGTTTATAAGGAATGGACTGAATACTTTTGTTCTTTTAAACCCTAAATGTATATAAAAGGACTAAGAAAATATATTTCATCCTGTATGGTAAAATAGGTCTGATTAAGTTAGTTATTGATTGGATATAGGTATATAGGTTAAAATCAAATACACATATATACAAACTTTTTATTATATTTATGTAGCATTTATGTGGATGGTTATTTGGTTCAACCTTTTTATGTATTTAAAATTTATAACATGTTATAAATTCATGTGTATTCTTTAAGTTGCATAAGATAAGTCAACTGAATTGATCTATAAACTATGATTGGGTTATCAATCTTAAGATGAATATACAGGGTTGGCTATACTTAAATTATATTTATGGAGACCATTATATTCGACTGTCCTTGGATTTAAATAACACATGGTTACTATAAAACTGAGTCGATATCATAGCTTGGTAGTTATGTTGATCAAAATGAAAATAAACACCTATTTAAATGAAACCATATTATGGGGGATTAAGTAAAATTAGGTTTTTGATTAGTTTTGTTTGATATTGTATTATGCTTAGAAAGGAAATAAAGAAGGAAAAGAGACTAGGGGTTCATAGAATATAGAAATCTTTTGTTTGATTTAGTAGACTATTTATAGATTAGATATACATGTTAGTTTGTTAAAAATATACAAATTTCATAAGGAAAATATTAAATAAGAGTATCTCAGAGGTATACATTATACTCTAAGAAGATGAAAATAATATACTAGGGAATAATGGATACCCTATTAGAAATAATAGTACAAAATTAAATTTTGTGTACAAATATAAGTACACCATATATATTTGGTATGCATTTTATTTGTATAGTTACATATATATGGTATATATTTGTATGAGTGAAATATGTACACATACATCTATATAGCATACATTTTCATATATGAGATGTGTGCTTATAATTATTACATATATTGATTGTTAATCCAGTTAGAAAAACCTGTGAGGTGGTATACTTTGATTACATGTATATAACTCATAAATAGTACATCTAGTAAATATGAAAAAATGGATCTTTGTTTATTATGAGTTCAGACATTAATTATAATGTATTTGATCCTTGAAATTATTTATGACTGGTTTATTGATAAATTGAGAAATTAGTACATGGAAATAAATTGTGATAAATGTTGTTTACCATTGAAGGTAATACAATAGAGTTACTTTTATAAATTTGGTAACTTGTAGACTACGTATCTAAAAATACCTGAATGGTATGTTCCTTTAAGAACTGTACTTATTTACATTTATTATTTAAGTAATAAATAAATGGATTAGAGATTCACTACATATGTTTAACAGACTAAATGTATGTATTTTGATTATTTCTATACTTTGCATGTTTTATTCCTGTTGGTAGAAAGTAATCTGATTGAATCTATTATTTATGTTGTATTAACCAAATCTTGTATTTAAGGTGTTAAATAAGCCATGATATGGAATTCATTGGCTTACTTAGCATCATCAATATAAGATTAGGGTAATCTGATCAAGTGGTATGTATGAATTTGAGTGATCCCAAAGACCATTAACTATTGAGAACTTTTACCAATGTAATGTTTAGTTAAAAATAATAATTTCATAAGTATGATTTACATGTTTATGTGTTATGATGTTAAATCATATTTTATTTATGGTATACATCATGTATTAAAAATCTTACATCACATGGATACTTGCTTGTCTCTTTGGATTCTTGCACCATCAGTTTCAACCCATATATAAAGGGTGGGCCATTCCCTAGTTAGGAAAATGTGAGAGAGATCGATGATCTATGGTTGGTGTGATAAATCACTCAGATGATGCTCTCCCTCCCCACTAATACTTCATTGAAGACTACACTTGATATTACCATAGGATACTGGAGTTCGTTGTGACTCATGCTCCATAGAGCCTTATATCTTGCATTGTATTTATTATTATGAAATTAGTCCTAATGAAAATGTAATCAATTATTCATCTTTACATTGACAATAGTGGCTATGATATTGTATCAATCGAGGTTGAAATTGAGTATTTACCTTTTATAATATATAAAGTTAAAATTGAGTAATTTAACATTGTATTTGATTTACTTCTTTTGATGATAATGATCAGTAATATAATAGATTTTTACCTATTTTATGGTTAAAATACTTAGTGTGTTAAATTTGGATCACTAATTATATTCTCATGATGAAATCTAATGTATGAATAGGTGGATTTAAATTGAAAAATTTATGTTATTCTAGTAAATTCTAGTGGAGATGTTACATTGTGGTATCAAAATTACGATTCAAACTCTAAGATTTTATGAGTCCACTAATATTTTCATATCCTTATGTTTACCAAAAAGGAGAATGGTTTGAGCTAGAGCATTTGGTGAGGGTCATTCAAATGTCAATGATAATAACCCTTTGTTTGATCCTAATCAGTTTGCTTTTGAGTAAGCAATAAAGTTAGATCAGATTTTTGCAGCCATGAATGAAACTAGGGACCAAATTATAGCCATGGAATAGGAAGTTCATGGCTAAGAGGAGGAAACCCATCAAGATGTCCGTGAAGAGCATCTTATAGAGTAGGAAATCCCTTAAGAATAGAGGCATGATGAAGTGCCTTAAGACATGAGAGCTCGAGTAGATGTAGAATTGGATAGAGATATGAAAAAGGTAAATCCATCTAAGTTCAATGTAACTATAGAGATAAATCATTACTAATTGAGATGAAGAAGTATTTTGATATTTGAAACTAATCTAAAGTCACTAAAGTAATTTGGGTAGCTTACCAGTTGGCTGGAGAAGAAGCTACATTGTGAGCCAATAAAAAGTTAGAAATGAATCTTAACTCTACTACCACGAAATGGAATCAGTTTGTGGCATTGTTTAGATCACAGTGGCTTCCACAGTTATAATTTGATTAAAATTTTACAGACTTTCAAAATATTAAACAAAGAGACCTATCGATGAATGAATATTGAGAATAATTTACCAAAATTTTGTAGTGTGTACCTCAGTATCAAGTAGATGATATATTTAGAATTAGGAAGTGCATCATGGGATTAAAACTCTAGATTGGCGGTGAGATGGATGTGCATGGGCCATCTACTATAGATCAGGTCTTCAAGAAGGAAGTCAAGCAAGAACAAAAGTTAAAATCTCTTGCTTAGGTCAGAGATACATTTAATAAAGAGTTTTGAATTTCTCAACCAAATTTTAAAAATAAATAGAAGCAGAGGAGTGGAGACTTTAAGAATCAATTCAAAAATTAGAATGTTATATTCAATAGTGATTCAGGTAACAAGAAACCTAGTAATAGTTTTAAAGGTGGTTTCAAGGGAAACCAAAAATTTGATAAGAAAGGACCACTTGGAGGTTGCTTCATTTATTTAGGTGACCATTTTACTCATGAGTGTACCTAGGATAAGTTAAAAATTAAGGTTCTGGTCCATAATAATGAATGTTTCAATAATGAATATGTGCAATAGTTGATAATCAACATGCTGAATTCCAAGCTTCACCCATAGAATTATCAAGTATTTTTTTTAAACATATAGTTTCTTTTTTGATAGATACGGGGGGATATAGAATGTTTTATTGCTCCCAGAATGATAAATAATTTATCTACAAAATATGGAGTAATAGAAAATACATGGTCAGTATAACATGGGAATGAGTTTAAGGTCAAAGTTGATAAGTGTTTAGTAGAAGTTGAAATTAGGTTGCTCAAATTCATAATAATAGTGGATCCTTATGTAACACCATTAGGGTCATATGATTTGATCCTAAGAGTCAATTGGATAGTGAAGCATAAGGCCAAGGTTGACTACTACCTGAATAAGGTTGAGTGTCAGGCTGATTTTGGAAATTAGACACAAATTTAGGGTGAGAAAAGAGAGTTGAAGCTTAGGCAGATTTATGCAATGCAACTCAAGAAAGCTCAAGAAAAAGGATGCCAAGCATTTAATGTCAAGATAAATGAAATGGAGTAATATAAAGAACCATCCCTTGAAGATTATCATTTTCTTAGTATTTTTTATGATGTGTTTCTAGAGTAATTACCAGGATTGCCTCTCAAATGTGAATTTGATTTCTCAATTGATATCATACCTAGATCAAAACTATAGTTCAGGCATCTTACATGATGAAAACCATCGAATTGGTTGAATTGAAGGCTAAAATATTGGAGTTGTTATCAAAAGGGTTAATTAGAGTAAGTGTGTCATCATGGGGTGCCCCTGTTGTCTTTATAAAAAAAAAAGATGGTACTCTTTGCCTCTGTATTTATTACAAAATGTTGAATAAGGAAAATATCAAAAATAGATATCTACTACCTCATATACATGATGTTTTCAATCAAATACCATAGACAATGGTCTTTTCAAAGATTGATCTTAGAACAGGATATCATCAACTGAGGATAGGAAATGAGGATATTAAAAAAACAACATTTATAACTTGATATGGGCACTGTTAGTTCATAGTGTTACCATTTAGGCTGAAAATGCAATGGCAACATTTATGAATCTCATAAATAGTGTGTTCAGAGATTATCTAGATCACTTTTTGTTGGTCTTTCTAGATGGCATTCTTATATATTCTAAAGATGAATAAGAACATATTCAACATCTTGAATTAATTTTTTAACAATTGAAAAAGCAAAAGTTATATGGAAAGTTATCCAAGAATGTATTTTTCTAAAATAAAGTGCAATATTTAGGACATATTATCTCTACAAACAATATTTTAGTAGATCTAGAAAATATAAGAGCCATTATGGAGTGGTCGATAGTAAAGAATGTGCATGAGATAATGAGTTCCATGGGATTAGTAGGCTATTATAGGAAATTCATTTTGAATTTTTCTAAGATATCTAATCTGATTACCTATTTGCAATAGAAGAATCAAATTTTTATCTGGTTAGATAAGTGTGAAGTAGCTATTCAAGAACTAAAAAGGAGGCTTACTTTAGTACCAGTGTTAAGAGTTCTCGATCCAAATTGTCAAATATAATGATCATAGATGCATTTGGGTATGGATTTGGAGGAGTTCTTATGCAAGATGGTGCAGTAGTAGCCTATGCATCAAGAAAAATTAAGATTTATAAGGTGAAATATGCCCCTTATGACCTAGAACTTACAGTAATTATGCATGCTTTACAAGTTTGGAGGCATTGTTTGTTGAGAAAACCGTTTGAGCTCAAGACTAATAACTTAGGATTCTAGTACATATTCACCCAAATTAATTTGAATGCTCATCAAAGGCATTGGTTAGAGTTATTATATGATTATGATTTTGATATCAATTATATCAAAGATAAGCAAAATAAATTTGTTATGTTGTGGAGCTTATTTCTAAACTATAATGTATTTTAAATACTACAGATTTAAAATGTATTGTACACTCTTTATGTATTCTCATCGGGGTTTGAGGGTGATAGCCCCCAAAAACTTTGTAGACCCCCTTAATGGGGAATTATTTTGGGTTGACTTTACCCATGGTTTTAGTACCCATTGTTTTGTAAAACCACTATGTTTATGTATTATGTATAGATGGATATTAAGTGGGTAATACATCATGAGAACAAGGGTTTGAGAATGGAGAATAGAGTGTGTAAATTCAGGTGCAAATTTAGGAAGGTTTGTTGAGCATAACTCCAAACAAGATTTGTGAAATATAATTGTGAGAAGACAGACTTGAGAGTGGATTGTACTCTTGTGACTTGTAATAAAATTTGAGCAATAGTTTCATGGTGGATGTAGCCCACATTGGGTAAACCATGTTAAATATAACATTCTTGTTGTGCATGTTTATTTATGTTCTTTATACATCTTTATTCATATCTATTTTTATTACTATTTTGTGAAATTGTTTTGCATTATTTTTTGTATTTATTCCTAACAAGAGTAGTTGATGCCCTAAGTCAAAGGAGGTACATATCAATCATGGCTATTATTAGGAGTAATTTTAGGGATCAAGTGATTGAATTCTTGCTAGGATATGAATTCTATGATCAAGTCAGGAAAGTGTTATCTCAAAATGCTCAAAATCCTAAGTATAAAAGAATAAAAATAGAGAATGATGGCCTTTTATGATGTAATGGAAGGATGCATGTACTAGATAAAGAGAATATGAGGAGCACATGGCTAAAATAACTTCAAAATATCCCATATTTAGGACATCTAGGAGTAACCAAGTCATGGATGAGATTAGACCACTCTATTTTTCAAAAAGAATCAAGAGAGATGCAACAAACTTTGTCTCATTATTTATGATGTCAGTGTGTGAAAGCTGAACATGTGCATCAAGCTAGATTATTGTATCCACATGGCATACCAGAATGGAAGTGCTAGGTTATTGGTATGGAATTTATTTAAGGTTTACCATTGTCTTAGAATAGGCATGATATGGTCTTGGTAGTATTTTACAAAATAACTAAGGTAGCTCATTTTATACCAGGCAATTTTACCGATGATGCACCTAATCTTGTAAAGAGATTCATAAAGGAAATGTATCGATTGCATGGATTTAAAAAGAAGATAATTTAGGATTGTGATCTGAAGATGACTTCTAGGTTTTCATTAACTTTGAATTTAGCTTTAAGTACACAACTAAACTTCAACACTGCATATAACCCACAGACTAATGGTCAGACAAAATGAGTTAATCAAGTGTTAGAGGATATCCTTCATATGTATTGCATGGATCAAAAATACAAGTGGGAGGAGTCCCTTGCATTGGTTAAGTTATCTTACAATAACTCATACCAATCAGCTTTAAAGATGGAACTATTTGAAGTATTATATGGAAGAAGGTGCGGAATACCAATTAGTCAGGATAGGTTGGAAGATAGGGTAGTCTTTGGACCTAAGATGCTTTCAGAAATGGAAGAGTAAGTTAAGACAATTAGGTAGAGGTTGGTCGAGGCCAATGATAGATAGAAGAGTTATGTTGATCTAAATAAAACATCTAGGTAGTTTTTAGTAGGTGATAAAGTGTTTTTATAGGTTAAACCTTAGAAAAGATTCAGTAAATTTAGGAAGTTAGCAAAACTTTCACTGAGATATGTAGGACCCTTATAGGTTTTAGAAATGGTCAACCCTATAGTGTATAAGATTGATTTTCCACTAGCCCTAGCTCTATTTCATAATGTCTTCTATGTATATTATATTTAAAAGTATATAGCTGATCCTTCACATGTGTTGGATTGGAATGCTTTGAAGGTTCTGGATCTCAGGGTGGTCATGGTATAACTAATCTGAGTAATTTATACTCATAAACTATGTTTGCTTTATAGAGAATTGTCATAGTACAAGGTCCTATGGGATTAATACTCTGAGGATAACATCACTTGGGAGGACTATGATAAGTTATATAGACTATTTATATATATTTTTGCTTGATTTGATGCTTCATATTATGTTATTTTTCTACTGAATAATTTAATAAATTCATAACTACTGTTTGAATAAGTGTCATCGAGATGATGACCAGCTTTACGGGGAAGGATGTCACATCTTAATTTCTCTCTTAGCTAATTACCTTATTATACATGGATTATTTAGGTATTAAATTGATTAAATACTATTTAATTAAGTTTTAAGTCATATGTTATTATGAGACAGTTATATGTTACTTAAATTACATGATTAAATTGCTATGAGTTAGCTATATTTATATATACTTTACATTATGATCATGTTGTTAGTTGTTACAATAATATTTTATGGATATATATCATGATATTATGGGCTAACTACCTTCTTGTCGTGAGTTAGATGCAGGATAGATCCATCTCTCAGAGCATGATGGAGGGAGAGCATCATCAGAGAGGATGGCATAGATGGAGGTGTTGGGGGATGATAGAGGAAAAATTAGAAACCCATGCACACACCATGATAGTTAGCACTCTTTTTGTGTATTATTTGAATTGTTAGCTATAGTATGTCTTTTATATTATCTGTATTTATATTATTGATTATGTGTGTTGGTTGTGATCTAGTTTATGTTTAATGCTTATGAGGATCTAATTTTGTGTGATTACATTATGACTATAATATATATTGAGTACATAATGTTGTTTACGATCAATTCATGTTACTATATTCATGATTACGATGATATTAATTTCACATGTAAGTAAATTTGAATGTTAGTTTTTACTTACTATTGCTTATAGACTAACCAAAATGTCTTTTTAATGTCTTAATACATTAGCTAGTTATTATGATATTCTGGAAATATCATTGTTTCAGTTTAATGCCTTGATATATAATAAATATCAAAAAGACATTTGAGATATAATATATAATGGTATTGACAACCCACTACATAGTTATAAATATAATTGTGTTTGATATTGTTATAACATTTGTTTGATTAGTTATTAAATTCAAAATCTTGTTATTAATTTTACACTAGTCACTTTGTTAATTGAAGCCATGTTGATGTTGATCCTTGATAAGATGATTTAATAACTACCTAAAATATTCTATGAACTAACCCCTTCCTAATGTTCGAATACATAAACATTAGTACTATAATACAAAGACTTAAGAGTGATAGTTATCATTAGTAAAGATAATTAATTAGATAATGATAAAGTTGGTGTATGGGGGGGTGGTCAATGAACACGCATGTTTTGTTATGTCTATTAAAATGATTATTAAAATCATTAGGAACTTTCAAGAATTTTTTAGGGTTTCTAACCTAAGTTGACTTGAGTTAAGAATCATTTCAATCATAATCTATTTTTGAATTCGAGTAGACTGCATGAAGAATATGGTGATGAACTGTTGTTTTTGTGGGTGTGGTTGCATTGAACTCACCATGCATTCTCCATCCACTTATTACTCCACCATGGATTTGGAAGAGATGGGTGGAGAATAATGCATGGAGGAGAAAGTGGCAGTTAGTTAAAATGAGAAAATAATAAAAATAAAGGAAGAGATACACATGGGGGTAACAAGCAGAGAAAGAGAAAAAGAGGGATTAACGAATAAAGGAAAAGACAAGATATATTTTTAGACATTTAATCTATCTAGGTTGGTGAAGTTATTTCATTATTATGGTTGAAGACAATACATTTTTGTGCATGATTATCTTGCTATGGTTTTTGGCAATTTCCTATGTTATATATTACATGTTAAAGAAAAATCATCGTAATCATGAATATAGTAACATGACTTGATCATAAACAATATTATGCACTACACAACCTAGTTTATGTTTAATTCTTATGAGGATCTACTTTTGTGTGATTGCATGACTATAATACACACACACACACACACACACACACACACACACACACACACACACACACACACACACACACACACACACACACACACACACACACACACACACACACACACACACACACACACGCCCACACGCACACACGCACACGCGCACACGCACACACACACGCACACACACATGCACACGCACACGCACATGCACACGCACACGTACACGCACACGCACACACACACACACACACACAAAATTAGATCCTCATAAGAATTAAACGTAAACTAGATCACAACCAACACACATAATTAATCATCTAAATGCAGATAACACAAAAGACATACTATAGCTAACAATTCAAATAATGCATATAAAGAGTGCTAACTATCTTGGTGTGTAAATGGGTTTCTAGTTTTTCCTCTATCATCCGCCAACACCTCCATCTACACCATCCTCTTTGATGATGCTCTCCCTTTGTCATGCTTTGAGGGATGGATCTATCATGCATCCAACTCACGACAAGAAGGTAGTAAGCCCATAATATCATGATATACATCCATTAAAGAGAAAATAATGGATTATCAAACAAATAAAAAGATAAGCTATATTATGAGACATTTAATCTATCTAGGTTGGTGAAGTTATTTCATTATTATGGTTGAATACAAAAAAATTCTATGCATGGTTATATTGATAGTTGTCATTAGTAATGATAATACTTAGATAATGATAAAGTAACTTTAATGAAATGCACAGAATTAGAAATATGTTAAAACATTAACTTGTATAAACCTATCTTAGATCTAATTCTTGTTTACTATGCAGATTGTTTATTGATAGAAATTGGTTAGAAGGGCTTTGTGACTATGTCATAAAATACAACATAATTTTATTTTGTTTGGGAAAGATATTTAAGATGATAGATACATAGTTCATTGTTGGGTGGCTTATACAATTTTTCCTATCAAATTATGCTCTGAAACTAATAAACTAGGTATCTGCATTTTGTGTCTGTTGATGAACTATTTCCATGCTAGAGCTGAATTAATGAGCAAAAGACTTGTAAAACCAAAAATCTAGTCCTACACAGACACCAAATAGATGTCAATTATAAAGGGAGAGAAATGGGGGAAGTGGAAATGTCCAAGCTATCCTAAAAAGACCTTATGTAGTATGAGTGTTACATACATAGCCCAAAAGGGCCTCAGGCTGATGTCGTTCTCCCTTTAGGGAAGATAATGTGAATTCAACTATAATATTTGAATGCTTGAAAATGGATTCCAATAACATGTAATAAAATAATGTTAAATTTGGCCTATGATTTTAAAATTGTATTAAAATTGTAAATGGATAGAATAGGGCTCTTTACTCAGAAAATAGAAGATTTTAAAATCAGATAATCATATGATTGCTAAGACTATGTTAGGGGGTTTTAAGTGTGAACCTTGGTGTGATTTTTTAAGAGAATATTTTGAATATTACCATTAACCAACCTTTTAAAATGAATGGGAAAATAGTTAGGAAGCGTATAATTTTAAAAAATTGACCCTTAAAGCATGGGAGACAGGTTTACACTACTAAACGAGAGTGTAGTGTGCACATGTTTACCAAGTGTAGAATTTTCCTAAAAGGATAGAGGAGTTTGGAACATGATTAACATGTGTTTATGTGCTTAATAAGGATGAATATGGATGCATGGAATATATTCTTATTATTCAAAAGACAATAGAAACTTTCATAGTGATTTTGAAGTTTAACATAATGGAAAATAGGGCAAGAGGGGTAAGATGTAAAGGACAAGCATTGTAAAAAAATTATGGATTAAATTTGTGTGTATAAAGATGGGCCATGACTGGTATGATCCAATAATTCACTAATTTATATGTGGGAGATTCACTCTAGAACTGAATAAGGAACAAAAAAGAGCTCTCAGGTTAAAATCAACTCATTACATGATAAAGAAAAGGTTTCTATATAGAAATAATTATGAAGAAGTATATTTTTGATGTGTAGTAAAATAATAATCTAATGAAATCATGACTAGATTTCATGAAATATTAGGTAGTGGCCCACCCTCAGAAACTATAATGACAAATAAAATATTAAGAGGTGGGTACTATTGGCCTACCATCTTCAAGGATGCACATAATCATGTTTGAACATGCCATGAGTACCAAAATTTTACAAAGAGGGAAGTTCATTAAATAAATCCACTCCAACTTGTGATTGAAGGATGTCCAATCACTTAATGTGAATTGGATTTTGTTGAAGTAATTAACTTCAATTATTTAGTTGGATGCAATTTTATATTGACTGCTATAGACTGTTGCACAAGGTGGATTGAAGTTATTGATACCAAGAATAATACTACAAAGTAAGTGATCATATTTATAGAATAAAATCTAGTCACTAGGTTTGAAATGTTGTTCTCATTAGTTTGTGATAATTTTCATGCTTTTCATTTAGTGAAACTCTTAGAATGGGCCTATGAAAATAACAATACTTTGAAGTTTTCATCTAACTACTACCCACATGGGAATGGGGTAGCTAAATCCACAAATAAGAATTTTATGAATGCAATCAATAAATCTACTGAGAAATGACCTAGGGATTGGAATTCATTGTTAAAGTATTCATTCTGGGTTAATTGGACTAGATACAAGCAAGCCCTCAAAAGTTCACCATTTATTTTAGTATATGGTCAAGAACCAGTATTTCCAATGACACTCAAGTTGCCTACATACCAATTCATGTAGGAATACATGGAAAACAATGATAGGGTGAATTTAATATTATTTTAAATCATTCAAATGGAGGATGCATGTGAATAAGCTCTCCAAAATTTTAGTAATCATTAATACATTGTCAAAACATGGTTTGACAAGAAATCTAAAGTGAAAGCTTGTATAATTTTGGACCTGGTTTTGCTTTGGGACAAAGTTCATGAAAAGAAAGGGAAACATGCAAAACTCACCCCATTATGGATTGGTCCATACCATATTTCAAAGATATCAGGAAAAATTGTTTTCAAGTTGAAGGACCTGCAGGGCAATGATTTGTCACTTTCGATGAATGGGAAATAGTTGAATCATTACTTCTTAATGTTTTCATCATCCATTGCTTCATAATGATCAATAAGTTATGTTATAGTATAATAAGTTAGGTATCATAGATTATTTTTTCTTGCTTTCATGGATTAATTTGTCTTTTTTCCATAGATTAGAAATTATTTCATTGTAGTAAGTTTTCTTAGTTGTTGAATAAGTCTTTCCCAAGGCAATAGATTGAGAATTATTGTTAGATATAAATATAAGGCATCTATAGTAAATAATGGTTGAGACACATTGGATATATTTTAGGGTTTGAATATTCTTGTAAAATTTTGTTGAAATTTAGAATACATCAATGATAATTTATGGTTATTACACATTTTTTATAACCGAGGTTATTATTAAAAAACTAGAATATGAATTAAATATTAGTATTTTACACTAGAGAAGACTCCACAACACTTAAAACATAATAAATTTCCCTGAGATAGGAAATGGTCATAAAAGGAAAGGTTGAAAAAATAAAATCTTTTTGAGATACCCTCAACTTGGTTATATTATTTTCCAACCTTCTAAAGAATTAAATAATTTAATTATAAGTGAGGAAGAAGCAAAACCCTTACATCAGAATCAAAATGGATTTCTCTTAAGAAGGTGATTTGGGTAATCTCCATTAGGGTTATGGACACATTACTGGCAATGGATTGATGCCTAGTGTGGAGCCAAAGGTACCTCTCTAAGGGTTATGGATTCCTAACTGGGAGCAAATAAATTCCCAAGCCATTTCCTACCTAAGTGATTCCCCTAAAAATGTGATAAAAAACCTTTCAAAAGATTTTGTTCATGAGACTAGTCCTTGACTGAAACATTCAATCTAAAATGGAAAAGTAATTAATCATTACACTCACATGTGGTTCTTTGCCTAGTGTAAATAACTATGTTACACAATAGGTTTAAGCATCAAATCTTAGTTTTGATAAGACTATGGAATTATTAAAGATTTAATGATGTATATCTGACTTTAACAAAATATTCTAGGTTCTAAACACTATGCAGTGTTTCCTCTAGAAGTTGCCATTTGTGGTCAACATGCCCCATTCCCTTGGAATGAAAACCCCAATATCCTATATAATTTTATTGAGGAACAACAAAATTTACCATTCAAACTTATATAAGGTATTTTATAAAGATTACAATTGATACAATCTTTGATGAATTTTGACCCTTTACTATTCCCAAATTTCCTTTAAGAAAATGTTTAATTTTTAACAAACACATTGCCTTAAGGTTTTCACAACTTTATTGTGAATGAATTTAGTACCTATATGTTTCTAAATGTTTTATACTTAGTTTTTTGGGGGTATTAATCTCCCTATGGTTGAGCTAGAGTTTATTTGATAGGTCTATACAAAAATGAACTCTTACACTAACATGTTCCCATAGTCCCACATTCACATGCTCTTGTGACTTGGATTTCACAGGTATGTTTATACTCTACATATTTCAATTTTGAGACTCACTCTCTCTTTTCATGTAAACTTTGTAGGTCCCATGGTCCTCTTAAGATGGATTTAATTTTTTTGGTGATGCCTCCCTTGTCATACCCATTGTAATTCCACTTGTCAATATTTTTCTCATTCGCACCTTCAAGATTTATAAAAAGAGTCCATGCAGAGACCAAGGAGGGTGAGGTTGCAAAGCAATTTGAGATTTCCACTTATCATCATCTTGTGTTATCATAGTGGTAGAGGGCTTCACATTCAAATATCAAAAGGTAGCTATAATTATGTGAAATAGATCCACATAGTTCTAAATAAAAATTAGGAAACGATAATGTTCAGGTGGTAATCTCATGAACATTTAAGGGAAATGACTCAGCTCAATAGGAAGACAAATCATATACTCAACATTTAAATGGATAGACAAGTCATCTCTTATCAAAAGTGAGAGGAAGACACGTGTTTGTGTTAGATCTCCTTGTGAAAAAAGGGCAATTTAAATGCATTTCAATTGTAGTGAATTTGTAGGAAAGATTGTTTAATGTCATTATGCTACACAATGAGCATTTTGTTTCAAATCACCAAATAAGGGAGTTCACAAGCACTTGATAATAAAGCAATTTAGATTCAAAATGCAGGACATGATAAAGTATCTATGTCCATTTGATGTAGACCATATTTTCACAAACACGACATTAAATTTTTTACCACTAGGAACAACACTGCAACACTCTGAACCATTGAAAAGGTCATAGATAAGATTTTGGCACTATTGAAGGAGACTGAAATTCATGGAGTTCTGCTACTTAATGGGTAATTAGTTCCACATGACAACTTCACTACCCAATTATTTCCTTTAATGACAAGATCACTCAGGCTAATCAAGGCAGTAGTGAAGAAGTGATTGAATTGGTCTCGTATGCCAAGGAGAAGATTGAAAAGGCTAATGTAATTAAATAATTATTGCATGACCCCCTTTTGATCCACAACTTTTTGATAAAAAAGGTCAAAGTACTCTTCCAACATCCAATTGTGGATATAGAACACATAAACAAACAATTCACCGAAGTAAGCCTCTTACTTTGAAGTTAGCAATAAAACTAGTTACAACAACTAGATGACACAACTCTTCATCTCTAGTTGCCTCTTCAGCTTCAACAACTTCCTTAGTTCAATCTGCCTCACAAATTCCCATTCAGCCTTGAGTGTTTTGTGGATGTTTTGGATATGTATGGAGCTAACTTTAGTTCCAATATTTTTGTATTTGCATGAATTTTGTATCTTATCCTTATAAATTCCACCCTTGGGGCCTATTTATACCATGTTTTTCAACAATTCTAAACAAGATAAGGATATTTTTAATATTAATAAAGCTTCAAAATTCTCAGAAAAGTTCAATTGATGTGCTTTATTTTTGGTCACTTTCTCAGATTTTATAGATGCACAAGTCATTTCAATTAAGTAAGATTAATTTATGTAATTAATAAAATATTTAGTTTAATCAAAGCATTTAATTTGTGAAGAAGTTATATTGAACGGATTAATATTCCAACTATTGTGTATATAAAAACTTTTATTTAAAGCTTTGATTCATAATTGGATGTGTTATCTACAATTTATCATTAATTAAAATCCATGTACCAATATTACAAAATTTATTTCACAGACTCTCCAATGTATTTAGCTTGATCCAAATTGTTACTAGAATAAATTACATACTAGTTTGAATTTATTTGACTAATTTCATAAATTAATTTGTTTAAAAGGTTTGCTTCATATTGACATAAGATATTTCTTCCTCCTTACCCTTCCCTTTTTTAAGTTTATTTATATGGCCTACTTCACCTTAACTTAGAATCACATGTATAAATCTATAATAGATTTTGAAAGACTTCAGTTATACAAATCTAAAATTGTTCAAAGGTAACAAGTAACCACATTGTTGTCATGGTTGTTTAAATATACAAGTAATCACATGTACTAACTACCGAGACACCTACAATGTGGTCCATCTCTTCTTACAAATGAGAGACAGTTACAATGTAGATTTTTTTCTTAATATTAAGACTTGTTAAAAGTAGAAAATATGTGTAAAATAACAAAGAAACCTTCATTTGTATATGCAAGTTTAACCGCACTTTAGTAAGAATCTAACAAACAACTTTTAATGTTAAAAATTTTGAGTTGTGAAACCATAAGTTCACAGTATAAAGGAAATATCACAAACAATAACCATTTTCTTAAGATTTAATATAGAATGGAAGTGTAAATGATATTTATTTTAAATTATTTTTTATTAAATTAAAAAATTTAAGTATTATATATTTTAAATATTTTTTCTCACATTACCATTCATATTTTAATATAATTAGCTTTAAATAATTTTATTAATTATTTTTATTTTAATATTTTAAAACAAAATAATTTAAAAGCAAATATATTATATGTATTTATTTTTCAAATAATATTTAAACATAGTAAATAAATAAGTTTAATTAAGTCGAGATATATTTTACAATGATATTTAAGAGGTATGTTATAATGTAGAGAGAGTGTTAAATTTTAATTTCAATCTTAAATTTGACATCCATTTGACTATCATTTAATGATTTTTTTTTTCCGATAAATTTAATCAAAAAATTATAATATATTAACCATATAATAGAGATTGGAATTCATTTTTTCATAAATATTATTTTGAACTTGATACATTAGTATAATTAAATTGACATGATTCAATAACAAAATTGTCAAAAAATAATAATAAAATTATTAATACTTATAATATTTAAAAGATCTAAAAAAATACCTTAAAATTGACATTTCATAACATTTATAAGATAAATATATTTTGGATATCTATACTAATTATATATTATTGAACACAATTATTTAATTGAAATTATTTCTAAAGTAAAAATAAAAAATATAAATTAAATTTTATCTAAAAACATATATGTATTATTGTAATTATTTTGAACATAATTATAATAAAAACTAAAAGAACGTTAATATATGTAATTTACAAAATCCTTCTCCCAACGTTTAAAATTCAATGACTAATTATAATCATATCCGATCATAATCATAGCTTGAATTTCAATGACTATCATAATCATATCTAATTTTCATAGATTTTTGCACAATAACCTTATCTTTTTTGCAGGGTGGGTTCACTTTACAATTTGCTTTTCTTTACTTTTTTGTGTACTCCCCAAACTATGTGTGTGTGTGTGTGTGTGTGTGTGTGTGTGTGTGTGTGTGTGTGTGTGTGTGTGTGTGTGTGTATAAAGGTATAAGTTATGTTGGAAGGGATGGCATAATTTTTGTTTTTCTAATGAACTTTATAAAGATACATGTTCAAAATTCAATATGTCACATTTTTCAATGTAATTTGTAACATGGATAAATGGAAGCTATGAGATAGGTTATGAGACCTAAATGTCTTGTCCCCACATTAGCGGTATTGCATCATTGATTCAAGCCACACATCAAACATGGAGCCCTATTACAATCAAATTAATTTAAAAATACTACCACCTTACAAGCTATGAATGTCTTTGCAATGGGCAACAGTCATGTAAATTGAAACATTGTCATAAATCTAGGTTTGGGGTTTGATTTGGGCCCCTTGGTGTATGATATCATTATAAATACATTGGCATTGCCTTTCACCATCATTGTTCATCTCACCTTGAAATATTTCACTATTTTCAAGTTTTGTATGGCCTTGTCATTTCTTCCACAGATCTGAGTAAGATATTTTTGTATGTTCTGAAACCTAATGTAATTACTCTAGGTGTCAATATATTGGCATCATGGATGAATGGAAGCTACAAGATAGACTCTGGGGTCTCAATGTCTTATCTCGAGATCAACATCATTACATCATTGGTTTGATCTACACATGAGACATGAAGCCTTATCGCAATTAAATAATCTATCATGATGTCCTCATCCACCCTTAAAAATAGAAAATGCCCAAATAAAGATGTTACGACTTTATAAGTTGTGGACCCCTTTGTGATGCACATTGGTCATGTGAATCTAACAGTTGCCCTAAATTTAAGTTTGGTATATGATATGGGCCACTTGGTGTACGATATCACCTAAAATAACCTATCATTTTCCCTACCATCAGTGCCCAACTCACCTTGAAATATTTCACTACTTACATGTTTTATATGGCCTTGCCTTTTATTTTAGGGGTTTGAGTATGGAATTTACATATGTTCTTAAAATTGATGTAATTGTTCTAGATGTAAATATATTGGTAGCATGGGCAAACAAAAGCTACAAGATAGACTCTGAGACTTCAATGTCTTGTCCTCACATCAATGACAATACAATATTGATTCAAGCCATACATTGGACGTGGATCCCTACTGTAATCAAATCAACTCTCGTGACATCCTCATCCACCAAATTAACAATAGAAAATGACCAATCAAAGATGTCACCACCTTGCAAGCTACAGGTCGGCCTTTGCAATGAGTGCAGATCATGTAAATCCAAAAAATCACCTCAAATCCAGGTTCATCTACGATATGGACCCTCTAGTATATAATACTAAATATAATATAATTTAAGGTACTCTATATTATATAGTTATTAAATAATAATAATTTTAAATAAATATATATTATATATATCAAGTAAACCTTGTATATATAATATATTATATATGAATATAATTTTATAATATTAAAACAAAACCTTACAAGTATAATATGATGATTGGCCACCATTGCAAATTGGATATATATGTTATTATTAGATTGCATGACAAGAGTTAATAGAATTAGGCCCATAGGGATGTCAAATATGGTAGTGGGTTAAGAATATGACCTTGAATGAGAATGAGAATATATATATATATATATATATATATATATATATATATATATATGAACATTTTTAAGATGATTTATTGGATATGTTATTAAATCAATGCATGGAAGATGCTCTTTTTGACATTGGTGAGTTTTACATGGAGATAAGTGTCATCCCAAGTCATGAACTCTTCTTGTCCAACCTCCACATCCCTTATGTAGGAAATGTATGTGAAATGTGAGATTTTTTGAAGAATGAGTTGTATCGCTCCATCATGCTATCATTATTTTGGCAATTCTCTTCCAAACCTTCACCATTCCCCCTTCCTTTGCTCCCAAGGACAACATCGCATGATAGAAGATCTACTAGAATTTATTAGATGTTTTTATGGTTGGATGCTTTGTAGTTCTGCTAATTAAGCTCCAAAAATGATGATTCCTCTTTTATACCAGGCATGTACTCTTTATTTCAAATTTATTGAGAAATAATCCATTATATTTCTGTGTAAGCTTTAAATATATGAATGACTAGGAATTTAATATAAAATTTCTAAGTCTATTTGATTAAATTAATAACTATTCAAATTTGGATTTGTATAAAATCTTTGACAACGAATTATAATCAAGATTTTTTGTATATAGCCACAAGAAACACCACATTTGGCCAAGCCTACACCATAATTGTAGTCTTAACGACCTTGATATGGCCTTGTTGCACTTGTAAATTGACTCTAACACTCCTTATTGGCTTAGACATCTACTTATGAGGAGGAACTCATATTTTTTCCACTAAATACACTTGTACGATGAGTTTATGTGTTTAAATTAGAGCCTTCTTTCCTCTGTCTGAGGAGGACATTATTCACGTATTAGGGTTCTTTATGGATTCATATTAGATGTCAAGTCCTAGTAAGTGCATAATATTCAGGTGTAATAAACAACTTTTGTGACACATGATTTAAGTCTAACTCTTAAATATGCTTTAAGTGCATAATATGCTAGAAGGCCTAGAGGCACAGGCAATGGTGGTTCTAATAATTGTGAGCATTGTACCCTGCACATGTGTTTGTCCAAATTTTTTAGCAAATTAGGTTTTATCTGGGCTAGGTATACATGTGGTAGTGGTTTATTAGCCTAGAGGACATCTTAAAAGATATCATGATGAATCTAAATAAGCTCTGTGCCAACATAACACATTCGACATAAAAATAAATTATTATATTATAATTATAAATATATATTAGAATAATAATATATATTAATATTATTATAATAAAAATATAATATAATAATATAATAATAATAATAATAATAATAATAATATTATTATTATTATTATTATTATTATTATTATTATATATTTTATATTAGATAGTATATAAATATTATTATAAAATAATAATTAATAATTTATTATATATATATATATAATATTCATAGATTTTATGTTACCATAATAATATAGTTTTATATTATATAATAAGAATCATTAATATATTTAATAATTCAATATGTCGTATAAATATTATTTAATAGTAATAATTAGTTATATATATTAATATTATATCTAAAATTATATTATATATAGAGGCGGGGGTGGGGGGCTATCTATCCCATATATATATAGAGGGCGGATTATCTATTTAGGTAGTCAGGTTGGCTTTATGCTCTATCTATCCAATCCCCATTTAGAGAATATTTGTAGCTCAAACTTAGATTAGTAATCCCTTAGAAACTGGGTTGGGTTGGCCGACCCCCAGAGAATAGATTTCTATAGATATCCATTGATCCATATATCTATATTAGTAACCAGGTTGGCTGACCTCAGTCGCCCATATATCTATCTACGTCCTATATAGAGGGAACTCCCATCTATATATAGAGGCCATCTATATAGAATCTCCAACAAACAACAAACATTGCACTAAAATGCAATATGACTTGTTCAATTTTTGGTAGTACAATAATTCATGCCAGACAATTAGAAAGGGATGGAATCTCCAGGTCATGTAATAATTCGTGCTTGACATTTGTTCTTCTATTATTAAATTTTTATACCGAATGAAAATTCATTGCTATAAATTGGAAATGCAAGTTTAAATGTAAGATGGTTCATAAAATTTCTAACTTATACAAATTATAAATTTAACATATTTTTTTATACAAATTTGATATTTTAATGGAATCTTCATGTCATCTAGTAATTCATGTTTGATATTTATTTTTTTATTATTAAATTTCTATGTCAAATCAAAATTCATCACTGTAAATTGGAAATTTAAAAATTTAAATGTAGAATGGTTCATAGAATCTAAATCATGTAAATTACGAATTAAACATATTTTTTATACAAATTTGATATTTTATTTTTCTTACAAATTAAATATTTTTTTAAACAATTAATTTTTTAATATATAATATATTTATATTAATTAGATTTATAAAAAAATATTAAAATATTTTATAAATCTTATAACCTATTATTAGGTCGATTCAAATTTTTAATCGTAATGAATCATTTACATATCATATATTTTATTTCTATGTGTAATAATTCATACTTTTTATCATTGATTTCAAAAAAAAAATCATCGTAAAAGAATAATAACATAAATTAGTGTATAAACTAAATTTGATGGATATATAACTATATTTATATTTTTAATTTTAAAATATATTTAAATTTTTTGATAGATGATATCAGATATAAGATGAATTTTTAAATAGACTATTAAATAATTTTAAAAAAATATAATAATTATATAATTTATTTTAAATATTTTTTCCTTTTATCATAAAATATATCAATAAAAAAATATGACAACCATAATAAACTATCAAATTTAATCCCTATGAGTCACCATCAATGGTATATTTTAAATATTATAATTATTTTTATTTAAGATGAATAAAATCCAAATGCTATTTTATTTTGCTCAACATATTTATTAAATATTATAATAATTGTAACTATTTTTAACTATTTTCATTTTAGATTTATAAAATCCAAACGCTATTATAGTTTGCTCAAAATATTCAAATAATTAAATTTGTTTGGGAAAAAATCATTATTCTTAAATCAAATTTAAAGTGGTCAATCTTTTATTGCATAAGAGACAATTATAATCTATATTTTGTCTAATTATTAAGACATATTAGATACAAACAATTTATAATGCTAATAATTTTGAGTTGTAAAACTACAACTTCAAAAATATAAAATAGACTCATGGATGATATATTTATTTCTAATTATTTTATTTAAATTAAAAAATATGAATGTTATATATTTTAAATATTATTTTTATATTAATATTTATATTTTATTAAATAATTTTATTAATTATTATTTATGTTAAAATTATAAAGTATTGTTATATAGAAAGTGTGTTCATTTTTATTGTAATCTTAAATTTAACGTCCATTTAATCGTAATTTATTTTTTGACTTTTTTTTATCAAAAATTCAATTGAATAATTATAATATATTATTTTAGAGTCCATTTTTTCTATAAATATTATTTTGAGTTTGACATAATAATATAATTAAATTAAAATAATTTAATAGAAAATTTGTAGAAAAATTTAATAAAATTAATAGTAATTGTGAGTCATAAAAAAAAAACTTTAAAATTAATATTTCATTACATTTTTTAAGAGATATAAATTTTAAATATCTATATTAATTACTATATTATTGAACACATTCATTTAATTAAAATTATTTTTAAATAAAAAATACAATTTTTTTTTTCAAAAAAACATTTATTAATATAATCATTTTATAATTAAAATATAATTCTAACAAAAATAAAAAAACATTATTATCTATCTAATCCAAAACTTGCTCTCAAATCTTTAAACTCAATAGTTAATTATAATCATATCTGATCTTTAGAAAAAAATCTTCCTTGCACTCTTAGAAATTCAAAAACTAATCACAATCATATCTCATCTTTATAATTTTCCTTATGCCCTTCAAAGTCAATGGCTACTCACAAGCACATCAAATCTTTATATATTTTACACGATAGACATATCTTTGTTTGGAGGGTGGGTTCACTTTACAATTTTCTTTTCTTTACTTTTTGTGCACTCCCCCGACAATATTTATCACTTTTCTTCCATTCAAACTTTTAAACACTTTAAAAAATGGCGGATCGAGAATCTCATAAAGTTATAGTGAAACCTATGACCGAGCATAGAATATTTTGGTACCTAATGATCATTAGGTTTACAAAACATTATGGAGACTCCTTCATACTTAGTGGCCTCCAAACCCTTAAACATTCTGATAAGTCACTCATACTTAGCAATCGCTAGGTTTCTTAAGATTTTGACAAGTTGTCTATGTACTTAGTAGTCACTAGGATCCCAATTTAAAATGTTGATTTATTGTTCATACCTGGTGGTCGCTAGATTCTAAAAGATATTGACAAGTCATCCATACCTAAAGCTCTCTAGGTTACCAACAATCCTGACTCGTCATTCATACCTAACAGTCCCTAAGTTACAAAATAAAATGAAGGTAGGATTTACCTTGTTAAATACCCTTAAACCCTGAAATGGACGAAACACAAAAGATTTTATACACTAACATCACCCCTTGATGAGAGCTTCATGAATTATCATCATGTTTTGTAATTGTGTAAAATTGACTTCCATGAGAGTTCATATGAAAGCATCTGCCACTTAATCATTTATCTTCCTTTTTATGTAATGAATCCACTCTTCATGTGATCTCAAACATCAATGAATCCAATCACCATTGGATACCTTTGTCATGAAAGGATCCATTCTCTATTAAATACCTTTGTCATCAATGAAGTTAGTCTTCATTGGATACATTTGTTAGCAATGAATAAAATATTCATTGAGTACCTTAATCATTAATGAATCCACTCTTCACTGGATCCCTATGTCATCAAAAAAGCCACTCTTCATTGGATATCTCTGTCATCAACCAATGAACTCTTCATTGGATAGTTGAACATCAATGAAACCACTCTTCATTAGATAATTCAATCATCAACAAAGCCTTTCTTCATTGGGTACCTCAACATCAATGAAACCACTCTTCATTGTATACATCTATCATTAATCAAGACACTTTTCATTGGATAGCTAAACATCAATGAAGCCACTCTTCATTAAATACCTCAATCATCAATGAAGCATATTTTCTACTAAAAAAGGTATTTGACACAAACATAAAGCTCTCAAAATAATACTCTTCTTCTATCCTTGCAACATGAATCCATTCTTTGATAAATACTCTTGCAAACCACATATGAATTCTATCCAAATATACAAGGAGTAATAGAAAATGATAGCAATATGGATCCATATATGCTTTCTTAATGCTTTCTCTCAACCAAAGAAAAATGGGGCCGTCATTCCTCCTCTTGTACCTATAACTATCATAGCCAAATATATGGTGATCATCATATATTTGATATCATGTATATGTCATGTAATTAGTCTTTGAATTCCCCATATGTCATCTAAATAATGAATTATGATTCCCATAATAATCCCCTCTCCATTGATGAATTAAAGTTCCTAAAGTGTCTCTTTATCTCATCTCTTCTCTTTCTCAAGCAATTCCTCAAAAAATGTCATGTCTTTCCACATTATAAGCATATCTTCTTCTCCTTGTTCCCCTCACACTATCTTGGAGAGACATTTGAAAATTTTGATTCCCAATTTTCAAAGGAATCCTTTTCATATACATGGTGAATAGAATCTCCTAAATAACGATTTCCTTCTCTTACCCCTATGAAGACTGCCTCAATAGGAAAAATAATACCTTTTCCCTTCTTTCTAAGTCCACCACCTATACAACCTATTTTTGAAGTAAGTTTTCTCCAATTCCTTGTGTTATCTTTTCAAATGCTCTGATATTAAGATAAGAATACCTATTGTAACATTATCCTCAACAATATGATCAACAAGGTCATCAACATGAGCAACAACATGATAATTAATGACCTAAGCATCAACAATATGATTTATTGCATAGTTAGTAGTATGAAAATTAATACAAGCATGCTTATAAAGAAAATAAATAATGATATCATTAATGGAGGTAGAAACATAAAAAAACTTAGAATTAGTAAAATTATGACCATAAATAATTAGCTTTGCATGCTTTTCAATGTTTCCATTCTTATTTATTAATCTGATGATATCCCTTTGATAGTCATGAGTTGGGTTCCCTAAATATCTCATCTTATTTTATACATTAAATAATATCATCCTCAAACAATTGCTTATAATATAACTTCTTCAACTTGTGCCACATCTCATTTAGCATATCCATCCCCTCAAGATGACATTGAAACTTAGGTGCAATATCGATCAATATATTTCCTACCGCTTGATTTTTGTATTGAAGTAGTAGTTATCTTCTTCTTTGATATTATAAACCCTTTCAATCCCCACAAGAATTTATCACAAGCCCATAATACTCAATATATGTTTCATAGATGACTCCCAATCCTTGAAATTGTGTTCCTTCAACATAGGAAACTCATAAAAATTATCTCCATATTTGGACATACATCCTATCCAATGAATATTGAAGTCACCCTCAAATAAAAAATACAACTTGAAGAGACAAAACCTAATTTTTGGTGAGCTTTCTAAAAAATTAAAAATATTGGAAAAATTCTAAAAACTATGATTTGTAGAGAGATTTAATTTAAAAACTTAAAATTTGACTAACTCGATCAAAAAATTCATAAAAGTCTGAAATATGAACTATAGCTTCTTTCCAAAAATCCTCAACTTCCCTTACAAAACACTAAAAAAATCACAAGTTATGATATATTCTCAATTCTTTGAAATTATCCCTAATTTCACAATGCGAATTTTAACTACTCATAAATCCCTTAATACCACTCAAATTTTGGGAAAATGAACACCTTTTGAAGATCTCTCAAAGTATACTTTCCAATGGCATAATAATTGGATCAATTTGATTCCTATGAAAACTAATGATCCTCATTATTATTTGGATGATGCCCTTGTCTTCACATTGTAATTTATTCTCCTTCATTATCTTCAACAACACAGTCATCATCTTATATGATATATCTTATTTATCTTCTCACAACCTTCTACTAAATGTCTAAGATCATTACCATCAATTCTAATACCATATTAGGATTATTGTATATTTTCCATAATATATATAAAATTTGAAATCTAACTTCACACTACTGGAAGAATGCACCATTTGAAGAGAAACAAGAAAATTCAAAGGTGTTATTGAAAGACACCTTAGATCAAAATTAAAAAAATAACCTTTTACAATGAGTTGTATACTTCAAGAGGACACAAAATGACTTTCTTAAATAAGAATTTATGCAGAGATCAAATTCAAATCTCTATAAAGGCTGACCTTATAAGTACCATAAATGTTTATATTCCCAAAGAGTCAATTGGGACATATTACTTAGATGAGCCCATAGTGAATAATTAGATGGCCCCCAAAAATTATACCTAGTGGTTTATAAGTTCCTAATAATACACCTATTTGATGATAACCTTATGGTTTCTAGGTTTCCAAACATTCTGCTAATTACTCTATACATAGAAGTTGTTAGGTTCCAAAACATTGGGACAAAGCATTCATACTTAATGGTCTCTAGGATAGTATTAGGAAATTACTATTGTGAACATTATTTCATAATATTTACGTAGTTGATCCAGGTGACACTTTAGGTGACGATTCAGGTGATGGTTCTAACCCAATTGGTGGAAAAACTTCTGGGAGCCATAACTTTTGAACTATAGCTCTGTTTGACTCCTCATTTGAACTATTGGAAAGATTAGAATGAGGATAATGTGATGAGATGGCATAGAGATATGATCAGTGCTTTTTAACCTTTGAAAACCTAATGGAAGTGCCCAAAATTTTAATTTTAATAGTGCTATCTAAAAATAGTAAGTTTCTAAAAATAGTAATTTCTTGAATTCTGTATTGTTGTAAATTATGGAAGTTGAACCACTTATTATCCCTAAATATTGGTGACCTTCCACATACTCCACCTACCTTAAAATTATGTATAAAAATAGATGTATCATGATAAAGAGATTAGACAATCTCTTTCCAGAGATAAGCATATATTTTCTACAATTTTGTGAGCAATAAAACATCTCTTCCCAGAGATAACATTATATGATTATGTTATTTTGTGTTCTTGAATTATCTTTCAGCCAAAACCTCTAACTTTTGGATCAATAATGGTATGAAATCACCAACACGAGAGGACCCAATCAAAATAAAATAAGCCACGAAGAACCTGAGAGCATAGGACTCAGAATAGAAGTAGATGACTAGGGGAACACTTGAAACACAACAACAGTTAGAGGAATAATTCATTTGGGACACCCAGACCCATATTCATATGAAATTTAGTAATAGATTGTAAGGAAAGTAGCACATAGTAGTAAATATCTAGCATAGAGCATGGATATAAGGGGCACAAAGGACTAGATCCTCAGGAGGAGATAATTTTTTTAAACAACCATAACTTTGAGTCTATTGAGAGTTCATTAGATAATCACTTGAGTCATTTACGATTATAAACACTTGGTCAAGGATAAACAAGTATAAATACCACTATTGTAAATAAATGTGATGGAGAGAAATATATAGATAGCTAGATATTTGGAGATATAGTTGAACTGAACAAATAGAAATATGATTGTTAATCTTTGGGATTCAAGTCTAATATATATAAGTTTGTAGGTTTATCAAACTTGTGTTTATGATGGATGTGGTTATGTGATATAAGGATAACAAGTAAAACTTAGTATACATTCTGACTCATCCATTATTATAAGAAACATCTTTGAATTGCAACGGCACTAATCTATGTAGTTATGGTAATCGAACTTAGGACTCTAGGAATAACAATGGTTTATTTTTGTTTTTACGAAGTAACTAATTAAATATGTCTAACATCAAAAGAATAAATTACTATTATTGCGAAATAAAAACCTATGAGAACCAATCTTAATCTTTGTATCTTGGGTGAGCATGCAAGACCTTGGTCTTGCATAAAAGGGCCAACGCATTATTCGATTAAACAAAACACACAGAGAAAATGAGATTGAGAATAACAGAGCACTTGTTCAACATTCAACCAAGCATGAAAGCCTATTAAATAGGCAAACAAATGAAATACCTATGAAGCATGAGACAGGTATAAGAAAACTAACCTACGTCAGCTTGCATGAAATAGCAAAGACCGAACAAACAACTAACCTCTTAACCAAAGTGGTTAAGGAAACTAACCAAAATAAATTACCTTAGTAAATAACCTAAGGTAAATACAATAATATGCTAACACCCTCCCTTAATGACTAAACCAGAAACAAGACCAATTTTATCTCTAAATTTTATGAACTTGTCTGTACCAAGTAGTTTGGTCATTATATCAGCTGGCTGCTCTGCAGTGGGGCAGTAGAAGAGACTAATGTCTTCATTTGTAACCAACTATCGGATGTAATGATGGTGAACCTCAATGTGTTTGGTCCTGGCATGAAATACTGGATTCTTCACCATCTTCAAAACACTTTGGTTGTCACAAAAAATTGGAGTAGGCTTTGATGACTCAAATTGAAGATCCTCCAAAATTTTCTTTATCCACATGGTTTCACAACCTGCACTAACCACAGCTTTATACTTTGCTTTTGTTGAAGATAATGCTATTGTAGTTTGTAGTTTGCTCTGCCATGAGAAAACTCCTGAACCAAAAGTGAAAACATACCCTGTTGTAGATTTTCTTGAATTAACTGAACCTGCCCAATCAGAATCAAAATATCCTGAAAGTTCAAAATCTATAGACTTCTTATACAGTATGCCAAAGTCAAGAGTACCTTTGACATATCTTAAAACTTGTTTTGCAGCTAACCAATGGACTTCCTGTGGTTTAGAAATGAAGCGAGATAGAAAACTCACTGCAAAACAAATATCTGGTCTAGTGGTAGTGACGTAAATGAGACTACCCACTAGCTGTCGATACACTGTTTCATTGACCGAAGGTGAATCAGTCTTTGTTGAAATTTTAGCTCCTATTTCCATAGGTGTGTGAGTTGGATTACAATCCATCATTTTGAACCTTTCTAACAATGAACTGGCATACTTATTCTGTGACACAAATATAGTATTACCACTTTGCCAAAAACTCAACACCTAAACAATATTTCAGTAGTCCTAAGTCTGTCATGTCAAAAGTACAACAAACATTAGCTTTCATTTGTTGAATGAGACTATTACTACTCACAGTGATGGCTATATCATCAACATATATAATGAGAATCAAGATATCATCACCAGACACCTTTACATAGAGATTTGGTTCTGAGTTACACCTTTTGAAACCCGACTCCCTAAGATATGAGCCTATTTTTGTATACCAGGCTCGAGGAGCCTGCTTAAGTCCATACAAGGACTTGATCAACTTGCAAACAAGATGTTCTTTACCAAGAACCTAAAAACCCTGTGGCTAAACCATGTAGACTTCCTCCTCCAGATCTCCATTCAAGAAAGCACTCTTTACATCCATTTGGTGCACCTGCCATCCAAATTGAGTAGCAATAGCAATAATCAAACGAAAAGTTACCATCTTGGTGGTTGGAGCAAAAGTCTCCTCATAATCAACCCCTTCCTCTTGTGCATAACCTTTTGCAACAAGTCTGGCTTTGTGTTTGTCCATGGAACCATCTACTTTGTATTTTACCTTATAAATCCACTTACAACCAATGGATTTCTTCCCTGGTGGTAGTTCCATCAACTTCCAAGTATTATTTTTCATCAAGGAATCATATTCCAATTGCATAGCTAATTCCCACTCAGACTTCCCTTTGGCCTCTAAAAAATAATTAGGCTCAAATACTTGTGAAACAACAGTTGTTAGAGCAAGATTGACATGCTCACCTCTATTACCAAACTGCTTTCCCGATCTCAGTCTTCTACTTTCCACACCTTGTTGCAAGTCTCCTTCTTTTAGTGCTTCAATTGTGGCAGTATACCACTTTGGCTTCTTTGGTTGTTCTGCTGGAACCTCATAGTGACCTATATCAATTCCCTCCCTGGAATGTGATTCCACTGATGAACAAGAATCTTGGTCATTTTTCACATTATAACTAATAATGGAATCATTAGATAACAATGACTCAATATATAAAACTTGACCAGTTGCTGTGAAGTATGGCATTTGTTCATTTACTATGACATCTCTATTTACCACAACTTTGTTAGTAAAAACATCAAGTAATCTGTAGGCCTTTGACTGATCACTGTATCCAACAAACATGTATGTTTTGCTTTTTGCATCCAAATTTTTTCTCTTTTGACTAGGAATAATTGCAAAAGCTACATAACCAAAATTTTTGAAATCACTTACATCTGGAGTTTGACTTGACCAAGCCTCCTCTGGAGTCAAGTTCTCCAAAGCTTTTGTAGGACTTCTATTGAGGATGTATACTGCTGTATTCACTGCCTCTGCCCAATACCTATATGGGACATTTTTGCTTTGGACCATACAGTGAGCCATGTCCATCACCGTCCTATTACACCTTTCCACAACTCCATTTTGCTATGGAGTGTAAGGTGTAGTGTATTGTCTGTGTATGCCTTCAGTGGCACAAAAATCCTTGAACTGTTTTGAGATGAACTCACCCCCATTATCCGTTCTAAGAGATTTCACTGGCCGTCCTGCCTGTTTTTCAACCATAGCTTTCTAAGTAAGAAAGTTAGAAAAACAATCAGATTTCTTTACTAGAAAGTATACCCACTTTTTTCCTAGAGAAATCATCAACCAGTAACATGAAGTAATGGGCACCAGAATGGGTAGGTGTCTGCATTGGACCATGCAAATCTACATGTACCAAATCCAATACTCCCTTTGCTCGCGAAGCTTTACCAACATCAAATGAATGTCTAACTTGCTTCCCCAACTGACATCCAGTACATACATGATGACTATGTTGAATAGAATGAATCCCCTTAACCATCTTAGTCTTACTCAATGTATTCAAATACTAAAAATTCAAATGCCCATACCTTTCATGCCATGGTGAACTTGTGCTATCAACCGCTGCAAGTGCACTTTCCTTTGCTTTGATTGGATCTACAAGCTTATACAAGCCTTTCTCATCGATCCCAACAGCAATAATCTTGTTATCTTTAGTGGTGACTAAACATTGTTGTTTTTGAAATTTTACAACAAAATCAGATTTTGAGGTGATCTCACTGATTGAAAGAAGATTTTTGTTCATATCCGGTACATACCTAACATTCTTGAATGTATAATTTACTGTACCATTAAAACTTATATGAACATTACCAAATCCTTTCAAAAAATATGTTGTACCATCTCCCAAAGATACAGATTCATTACTATTGTTATCTTCAACAAAATCCACATAGCAGTCCTTATGGCATGTATAATGGCGAGATGCCCCTGAATCAAAGTACCAAGCTCGATCCACCACAGAATTACCACTGGAAGCCATGAAAGCAAAATCTGGTGATTCCTCGCCTTCACCTTCAGCTACATTTGCATGATGAGCTTTCTTTCTGGGGTTAGCCATATCCTATTGTCTTTTCTTACAATCTTTCTTAAGATGACCAGGTTTCTTACAGTAAAAACATTTCCATTTAGATCTCTTATTACCACTTACTTGTGAAGATTCTGATGCATATCTATTTTTACCAGACTGCTTACCCTTTTCCTTAATAAAGAATGCACTCTCTGTGGAAGTGGATGTAGACAACACTGCCTGCTCTTGTCATCTCTCCTTTTGCAATAGCAATGTAGACAATGTTTCAAAATCCAAAGTCTGCATCTCAGCAATCATGTGCAAGGACTCCACAAATGACTCAAATGATGGTGGAAGATTTTGCATAACAAGAGCAATCAAATCTTGCTCATCAACAGGTTTTTGCACTGCTTTCAACTGGTCACTGATGTCCTTGATCTGCAATAAAAACTCAAAAATGGAGCCACCTTCCTGCATCTTAGTGGAAAACAACAAATTTTTCAAATACAACACTCTATCAGCTTCAGAAGCCTGATATTTTGAAGATAAATTTTTCCATAAATCTGATGCTATAGTTGCATTTCTGACCTCTGAGATTAGATTATCTGCTACTGACAATTTTAACAACATGAGAGCCTCATGATGACGTTTATCATAGTCATTGGTAGCAGTGGCAGGCCTTTGCTCTTTACCGAGCACTATTTGATCAATATTCAGATATTCACATATTGTCAAAACCTTGTGACTCCACAAACTAAAGTTCTTGCCAATCAATTTTTGAGAATCTGGTAGTAACAGGTGTTGAATACTAGCCATTTTACCTAGTTTTTCACGAAAATGATAAAATCAGAAAAACTATAATGACCTTTTAAAAAAAAAATTCCTTCTACACACTAATTCTATATTGACACTGAACAACCTTATCCGTTTTCAGCAACAAACTCAATACCGTTTGCAAGATCACAAAAAATCTACCACTGAAACAATTAAATCGGGAAAACTCCAATTCCAATTTAAAAAATTCTTTCTCCGTTGACATCTAGATAAAAAACCCAGAAAACGGTAAATTTTTTAGCTTTTCGGACGCTTCTGTGATTATTAGTCAGCGGTAGGTCCCCAATAACCCTTATTGGCTAAAGTTTTGATTTATTTCAATTAAAAAAATAAAAATAATTGAAATATTAAAACTTTAGGCTAAAAATTTTATAAAAAAATTCAGCCAATCAGAAAATTGGCCTACCTCTGAAACTTCAGGCGAAGATTTTGAGCCCATTTCTCAACCAAATTGCAAACCATTTTCACGAGTGTCTTAGTTTTGATTTAACTTGCGATTTAGACTTTTGTTTCACTGAAAAAGATGAAGAAATGAATTTTTCTAATTTTGCCGAATCCATACGGTGCCAGCACACAGATAAATTCAACAGAGGCTTCTAAGCCTCTAAAACAGCTTGTTTTCACTTCCTTTTGGTCTTATTTAGCCTTCTGATGCTTCCTGACAATTTTCAGACAATCTGGTTGAGTTTTTTGAATTTTGTGATGCTTTCTCTCTCCTCAACTCTCCACTGGGCCCCTAAAGCTCCTCCCTGGCAAGACACCGACCTCTCTCTAGTTTCCACGAACCTCCACTCAAGTTCTACAAACCATAGGCTCTGATACCATATTAGATTAAACAAAACACACAGAGAAAATGAGATTGAGAATAACAGAGCACTTGTTCAACATTCAACCAAGCATGAAAGCCTATTAAATAGGCAAACAACTGAAATACCTATGAAGCATGAGATGGGTATAAGAAAACTAACCTACGTCGGCTTGCATGAAATAGAAAAGACTAAACAAACAACTAACCTCTTAACCAAAGTGGTTAAGGAAACTAACCAAAATAAATTACCTTAGTAAATAACCTAAGGTAAATACAATAATATGCTAACACGCATTAGCTCATTGGGCTAGACTTCAACACCAAAACTATTTACAATAAGAAAAACCTAACATTTTGGTTCTATTGTCGAGACCTATAGTATTTTCTACCCATTCATGGAAAATGTTTGAGCACATCACTCTTGAGAATATAGAACAATGGATTACTAGTGTTGAAGATAACTTTGCAATTCCTTACCTTGAACTAGGAGTTTCAACACGATAGTGGGTATCACAAAATATAAATAGTGTTTTGTATGAAACTTTCTTTGCTAAGATCCCAATTCATCTGCATGCTTGGCTCTCTACTTATGTGCAAGGATGGTCCCCAAATCTTAGAAGGAGAAAATTTTGGACTTTAGAGCATCAAAGAACCTTTTCTCAACTTGGGACCCCATGGACTAGAGCTATTAACATTTGGTGGAAAGGAGTGTTGAATAGTTACATTCTAGAGTACACTATAACCACCTATTCATGTCCTAAAGAAGCTAACTTTCAATTCCTCCAAGAACCATGTGGATTTCAGGATTAAAAAAATATTTATTGATCCTGGGGGCTTGAGATTATGGAGAGCTAAATCTTCTTGTGCATGAGCCACACATTTGGAAAGGGATAAGAGAGGAGTTGGTAGAAGACTGTGGGTTAAGAATGGTATCTAATCAGTGGGGATTATATAAATGGAAGTATGATGAAGCTTGATAAAGTATTATAGGAGTTAGCAATACAAAAAGAGACTAGGAGAACTCAAAAAGTGATGTAAGGATCCACAGGGAAGCAGAGACACATAGAGACGACCCTATCATTTTCAAACTGCACCCTGTGTCCTTGATATCATACAGAGGAGAAACTAGCTAGATGACAAGAACCGAGGAACCAAGTCTGAACCAACCTAGCTCCCCAACCATAGTGTGTGCTCATGCTATTGAATCAAACAAAGTACACATACATAATTGGGATATAAACAACATGGAATCAAAGGCTGATCTAATAATAGATACTAGAATTAATTTATTTGACACATATATAGGCACAACTTGGGATGTCTAAAGGACCTAGCCTATAAGGATAAATTACAAGCCTAAATTTGGGTAAACAACAATCTCATACACCTCATAGCATGAGTACTACTACTGAGAGTGCTAGAGGTAGATTAGGTGGTGGTACCAGAGGAAGTAGGTTTCTTCAAGAAATAAGATCTAGAGGTTACCAACAATGACCACTCCAAGTACCTCCATACACCATAGTATATTATGAAATGACACTTCACTTTTTTGAATATCGAGGTATAGAGAATACAGCTGAGCATGTCCACAAATGGTATAGGAAGTTTGAACCTCAACAAGTAGTGGTCAATTATGATCAACTTAAAGTAGCCTTCCTTCAGGAGTTTGACATTCTTGTATTTGAATGACAAAGTATAGCTACGTTAAAAGACATAAAATAGGGACTTACGGAAAGCATGTGAGAGTATGATGTGAGGCTCAAAATATTGCTATCAAAGATATAATTTGATATTAATGCTTCTCAACATGCATAATGGTTTTTGAGAGTATTATTACTACCTTTTTAACAAACATTATCACAAAGGCCATACACAAAGAAACTACCTACATAAAAACATCTATGTTGTACTAAAGCAGTCATGTGAAATTTGTCATGAATAACATGACGTACATTATTTCCCATTATTGCATCAAGAAACCCACTCAAAGGTGTTTGAATATTGTAAGATATGTGATGCCTATACACATGACACTAATTACTACCGACTGATTAGTGATATACATGAAGCATGGGTGCACGACATGCACCAAACCACTATAGAAAATAATCAGGATAGTGATGGTTACTATCATTGAGGATGAGGACAAAGATGAGGAGGTGTTCGTTTCCCACCCAATACATGTTACAAATGTAGATCAATAGACCACTATCAAAGAGAGTGTCTAGAGTAGCCCACATGTGCCTACTATAAAAAGGACTACCGTCTGGCAGAGTGTCATGATTTATATGCAACTATCACTAAGGAACTAAATGAAAAGGGTGATTGTATGATATGAATTGAGGATACATATTGGTGAACATGTTATGGTACCCCAAAATTTCAATATGTAAATATTACCACACACAACAAACAGTCTCCATCTACCTCTAATCCTATTAAGAAGGTGCAACATGAAGAACCAAGGGAAAGAAAGTATCAAGATGTCCAACAATAGAAAGATGTCTTTCAAAACACAATGACATTAGTTTGAGAGTTCCAAGGTGATATCCAATTACTTAAAGACAAAGAGGCAATATAGATTGTTGATATGCAAAAAGTAACTAAATCATAGAATGTGGCACATGATGACTTTTAGGAACTGTGCAAGCACATGTTGGATGAGGAAATTATCCCATAGCTAAGCAAATGGCTTAAAAATTAGGAAAAAGTACCCATTAAAGTTCAACCTCCACTCCTCAATCAAACTAATGATAATCACCTAAATCATGCTCAATGATAGGACACTCCTATTCCATCTACTCCTCCAGAAGATCAAGAGATACTAGTCAATGTTGCTATTGATGGATGGGTAATCTGAGACATCCTAGTTGACATTGGCATATAATTAAATATTCTTACTAAATATGCCTAAAGAAAGATGGCATGTCTAACACTTCAACCCTCACCCCATGTCTTGTTTATAGCAAATAAGACTCAACCCATCAGAGTCATTAAAAATGTAATAGCTGACATATTAGGGGTACCATTTAAGGAAGATTTTGAGGTTCTATAACTAGAAAAAGATGACGACTATCCCACTCTATTGGTAATACCATGGTGCTATGAGAACAATTCAGACTTAAGTTTCAGGAAGTGATATGTTAGATTTGAATTATTATCCCACTAGATCATGCACAAGGACCCCCTTACATAGAGCCTCTCAATAGTGATGAGGATATAAATCACATATTTAATGTTATTATAAGGAATGAAGAGCAAAGAGATCCCACTTTAGATGGCATTCTTCGATGGATGGAACTTTAGTCCCTTTCTGACATTACAAGCAATGCTTGTAATTATTAGTCCCATGTTGACTATGACCTTAATAGATGATTGTGTAGTTAGGAGATTGTTTTGTGCCTGTTCGCTAAATGTAACAAGTTTATTCATCTTATCAGACTAGCAATGAGAGGACCACTCATAGGCCTACCATTGGAAATATTAGATGAAGCTCCATGGTTCCATGGACAAATGGAGGTAAGTGACTTCATACAAAACCTTAAATCATTTTATGACATCAAAAGTGATCAAATGTAGTCATTAGTGCATCTCTTTGATATAACTACCATAAGGTGGTGCTGCACCCATCATGAGCGACTAATTTAATGGGATCAATTATGCTCCACTTTGCATCACTTGTTCTACCATGACAATAAAGTCAAAGGGTCGCTCAGTTATATCAGAATACAAGCATTGGAACCTCACATCAAAGCTTGTGAGACAATTTGGAGGGATGAAACTACATACTTACCAGATTATTTATGGTTACATGTATTTATGGGACCTTATGCACATGGGCACAGGCATGGTATGTGCATGAAGAATGACACATGGGTACCATATTTTGGAGATTATTAAAGGAGATCGTGAACTTAGCACTATCTTATACTTCACCAAGGATGGATTTATGCCTCACTCTCCAAGCCATGCATGAAGCGGTTGTAGGTGACCTAAGTCCCCAAGAATACCATTTGTGAAGTATTCATCATGATCTAAAGGAAGCCCTACACATCTTTAATAAACCATAAACACCACTGAATACCATGCTAGCCCTAGTTCTTGATCAAAATTGACATGAAGAAATTCATCAAGGGAAACAAAAGATCACGTTTCAAGTAGAAGGTGAAGAATCTAGTTCACTCGACCCATTGTCTAATCATTTATATGTTCTTATAGGTGTTTTCACAAGAGATTTTCAAGATATAGGTTCTACTACAAAAAATCCCTACAATGGACCTATTCAGACTGTTTAGCATAACATCAACATGGAATAAGAACCAAATATGGCTATAGTAGGAAATTAATGGATTGATACTGAGATTTACAAAAAAATTGAGTTTCTAAAAGAATATCAATATGTCTTCTCGAGAAACTATAGTGAAATGAAGGGAGCCCACCCATCCTTGGGAAAAATGCATATCAAGTTGGTTGAAGGCACTCGTTTAGTTAGAAAATGGGCTTACAAGATGAATCCCAATCTATGGGCGTGAGTCAAAGAGGAAATTGATAGCATCAAGAAGGATGAGCGTATATATATTTATGTAGACTATCAGATACTTAATGCATCTTATGTTATTGATCCTTTCCCAACACCATTCCTAGAAGAAATCCTTGAGGGTATTGCTAGATGTGAGATATATACCTTCACAAATGGTTGTTTAGGCTACCATCAGGTATAAATAGTTGAAGAAGACCAACTAGAGATAACATTTTCCATTGAATGGGGATATTTTGCATACACTGTCATGCCCTTCAGGTTAAAGAATGCCCCAACATTATTCTCATTAATAATAGTAGAGGATTTTAAATATTTCATTCATAAGTTATTCAAATTTACTTGGATGATTAGATGGTTTATGGTTTTGTCAAGGACCATTGCTCTAACCTAAGGCTTATTATTGAGCATTTTATGGTCTTAAAAATATATTTAAACTTGAATAAATGCTTGTTCGATACCTCATTTGGTGTGTTCCTAGGCCATATCATTTGTAAGGAAGGCCTTATGGTAGACCTAATAAAATTATCTATTATTCTTTGCCTACTAACACCCAAGACTCAACACAAGGTTTGTGCCTTTCTAATCCATATTGGTTATTATAGAAAGTTCATTCATATATATGCAAAGATTGTTGTGATTTTGGAAGAGCTTATCAAACATAATGAGCATTTAATTTGGACTTACTCCTGTAAAGAAGCTTTTAAAACCTTAAAAGACAAACTAATCACTACTCTAATTTTCCAATTTCCTGATTGGATGAAACCATTCCATGTCCTTGTTGATGTGTCTAGAATGGCCATTATTGCCATCCTTACAAAACTAGGTGAAGGACACCTAGATCACCTAGTTTACTTTGATAGTAGGAAGCTTACCTCAGATGAAAGGAACTATATTATAATAGGTTATGAAACATTGTCCATGGTTTATGCTCTACAGAAGTTTTGATAGGACTTACTAGCCACTCCTTTTATTTTCTATACAAATCATGAGGCTTTGAAGTGCATTGTTAATAAACATGTACTACGCGGATAGATATATTGTTGGATAGTCTTATTAAAAGAATTCCAATTTTCCATTATGCTAAAACTTGGCAAAGCCAATTGTGGACTTGACAACTTATCCTGGATTAAGTCTAGAGAACCTCTGAGTGCCATCAAAGATAATCTTCTTGATGTTTAGCTCTTCCATGTTACTCAGGTACCTAAGGAGCTAGAAGACATTACAACCTTTTTGACTATTGGTTCAATGCTTGACTATCTTACTTCATAGGAAAAAGAAAACAACTCACAGTCCACATTGTACCTTTTTAGATCATAAGTCATGATCTTTATAAAATGGGCCATGACAAAATTCTTTGACATTGTGTCATGAAACATGAATGATTTGAGGTACTCATTGAAGTTCATGAGGGTATTGTAGGTGGAAAATATGTTGGAGAGGCTACAATATGTAAGGTTTTATTGGTTGGATTATGGTGGCCAAATATTTTCCAAGATGCTAAAGCGTATGTTTGATAATGTGATATATGTCAGTGCATCGACAAACCTAACCAAAGAGATGACATGCCACTATGACCAATTCCTTCTCAAAAACCCTTTGAAAAATGGGCTATTGATTTTGTTGGTCCCATCATTCTTATAGGATAATGAATAAGTTATTAGTACATCATCATAATAATTGACTATCTCATGCATTGCATTGAAGCTGTGCCAACAAAAGATTGTACTACTACCATAGCTGCATGTTTCATTTGGGAAAATATTATAACTCATTTTGGATGCCCACTGAGTTTCACTAGTGATTGCGGTACCCACTTCCTAAATAAAACAATTTGTATCTTATTAAATGAGTTCATGATTTCACACCATAAAATAACACCATATTACCCTCAAGCCAATGACACTACCAAGTCATTTAATAAGATCTTAGGCACCACTTTGACAAAAATTTATAATCTTGGCTAAACAAATTGGGATGATAGAGTATCTATGGTTTTGTGGACATATCAAATGATATACAAGCATTTGAAAAAAAGCAACCCATTTAACATGGTATACAGTAAAGAAGCAGTCCTTTTAATTGAGTTATTAGTACCATCTCTTCATATAACATGTGTAGGATAGTTGGATTAGGAGTCATCTTTGAAAGCATGTATGGATGCTCTGTTACAACTTTATGAAGCCTAGTTTCTCACTTATTGGAGTCAAGACATGGAAAATCACAAATAGAAGGCATGGAATGACTGCCACATCAAGAACTTGACCTTTACTCTAGGCATGAAAGTCTTGTTGTATGACTCCAAGTTTGCATGCCACCAAAGAAAATTTTGAATCCACTAGGATGGTGCTTTTATAATCCATAACACTCAACTGATCGAATCATGTTGATTACAAAGGATGGATGACCAGTTCCTTCCTGAAGACTATAATAGAAGCTAGCTCTGACCGTAATTCACTTATAAATGATGTAAAACTTTTGTATCATAATAAGGCTTATGCCATTATCTTAGGATTTCCTATTTTTAATAAAAGTGCTACCTTTGTTGCACACATTTCTTCTTGTTTATGTTTTTGTTGTTTTTTCGTGGACCATGACTCAATTGTAGTGTGGGGTAAGAGGTTTAAATTCAAGTAGGTTAAAGATTAAGAGGTCCATGTCCTTGTTTAATTATAAAAGTGTGCAAGTTACCTAGGCACGTGTGTTTCATAGGTGTGTGAGGATCATTAGTGTAAAGGGTATTCAGGCATGCAAGTACATAAAGGTATTCAATTTATTTAAGGCACAAAAGGGTGGAGTGTTCCTACCTTAATTTTGAAAATTGAATGATCACTGTCTCCCACTTCAAGAAAGCATGGACAAGATGATCCATCAATGTAAAAAACAAATCATAAATGAAAGCATATCAATGTAGTGACAAGACTAATTTGTTAGAAGCATTAATGACTAGATGAGACAGGTGAAGAACATTAGTCGTTAAATGAATTTATGACAAGAAGTGATGGATAAGTGGGAAAGGGATAATAAATGTGTTCTCTTGCACTTATATAAATAGGTGATTTATCTCAAATTTACAGTTTACTTTTGCAATCATTCAAGAATTATAAATCCCTTAGTTACATTGAAGCTAGAGCAAATTCCAAACTAGTGCTTTTGATTTATAATGATCTAAACTCGACATTGTGATTATATATTTAGGGATTAAGATTTGTCTAAGCAAAGATAACATAGAATAGCTTGGAATATGGCCACAATGGGAAAATATTGTAGGTTGTAGGTTACAGAGGTCTTCCATTAGAGGGCATTCAAGATTGAACAGTTGAAGTAGTAAGCCACAACCACATATCTATTTAGGAACATTAGATGGTTGTGTGTCAACTTTTGGGTGCCTCAGAGGGTAATTTAGCCTAAGAAAAAGTCCCAAAAAATTGACCTATTATTGACAATACTAGATGAAGGAATGATTGGAGTAAAAGTAGTATTTATTAGGAAAGAAACTCTATAAGAACAAGTTTAGCATGCATAAGAAGAAACAAGCATGGAACAGTAGGAAAAGAAAACTCAATCATCTTTGCCTCCACCTATTTTGATTAAAGAAATGCAATATCTAGAGTTAGTGTTATGAATGGAGAACTAGGTCTCCAAGGTACCTTCCTGCATAGTTTTTGATTAAAATCATCAACAACCTAGAAATGAGGTTGAACTACAAAATGACTATAGAGTTGATCAACAGAACACCAAGAATGAATTATTCTATGATTTGAAAAATTTCAATGCACTGGATGCAATAGGGATTTTCCAAATTTTTAACTTGCCCTATTTTAGAATGCCCTTCGAGGCAATAAATTTTATTCTCTCATGCATCTATGAGGACTACATATATTTCATGGGGTGAAGTATGAAGATTATACCTAAAATAATAATAAAAGTATTGAGACTATAATATATAAGGTTAGATGTGGCTGATGACCTAGTAGACAATGATAAGGTATAAAAGACAACCACCATGCTAATGTATCAAAAGCAAGGCCATGCCATGCATATCAAAAACCTTCAGGATCCTACCCTCTGAGTTATAGTGTGGATCATTATGACTAAGATTGGTGGGACTGATCGATGGAAATAAGTTGACATGGTGCACCTCTATATTTCCCACCAAATCACACAAGGCTTGAAATATAACTGGGCTATGTATTTCAGTCAAAAAATTGTAGAGGATGCAGAAAAGGCCCACCAAATCCCCAATCATAGGATTTCATGGGGTGTGTTCCTCCTATTAATGGTTTTTGATGAGATCAGTGTACTAGATTACACCTCAGGGGAATTTAAGTGGATTTATCCACCTGATCATAGATCCATAGCTAAGCACTACAAAGTAATTACCTATCACAGACACATCACCCCATAATACAAAATAAGAATGAAGGATGGGTTTAATGGTATGAAGGAAGAGTTTAGTAATGAATGAAACATTCTAAAGGACTTGCCCATTTTGGATAATGAGCATGCACAATTTATAGAAAAGTATCACTTCTCTCTCATGTAGATCAGGATGATCCCTTCTAGTAAGCTGTATGCTTGGCTAAAATTGCCATATGCCTTTTTGAAAAAATATTTTGTCGACTCCATGAATAGAATTCACAATGCTCAACATTTTACTTGGGAAGCAAAAATGATTGATTCAAAGATTCACACTCTCCAAAAAATGTATATATGTCTAAATAATAAGGATTACAGGGAGAAGGAGGAAATAAACCTCACTTATATCAAAATAAAATAGATACTGGTGGGAGAGCAAGTACATAACTTGTTCTATATGTTATGACCCAAAAAACACTCAAAGGGCCTAGAACAAAAAGAGAAGCTCCCACCAAAGCCAACCTTCAAGATGAAGAAGTGGGTTGAATATAAACCCAACACTAGTGGCCAATAGGTACCAACAAAGAAGCTAAAAACCACTCAGGCACCACATCATAAACCCACACCCTTCTCCACCTCACCTTTCTCCACCTAGTTCCTCTCCTCTACAAGTCCCACCTCCACTACCTTATCCTCCACAAGTCCCATCTCCACCATCTTATCCTCCACATACTCAAATTCCACCTCCATCTCCTTCATTATTATCTCCTTTAGGGAATACTCAACATTTAATGCACAAGGAAAAGGCCACCTCGAGTGATTCGTTACTCAACATCAAACCACTTTACTATGAAGAAGGGGTTGGTGAGGAATAAGAGATAAGAACCATGACTATTGGTAGCACCTATATAACTATCAATGAAGAATTTGAGGTCCTAGAGCGAGACCCTACTAAATGAAAAGAATTGGCCAGGTCTACATAAGATCCAACTATGGACATATTTGTAAAAATGCATGACCAATATCAATCAAGCATCCCTGATAGGATGTTATGTTTATGTCTGTAATTCACTCCCAATGATGTAACTCTGGAAATAAGGAATCAATTGTCCTTTTTATTAGACATTTATAATGAAGAGCATGCTTTTGACATCCCACATGATATCATATTGTTGGGACTTGATGCTCCCAAGCTACCAAAACCATTATGGGTAGATCATGAAAAGATCATCCCTATTCAAGCAAGTGCAACATTATAAAATATGGCCATGGGGGTCATATGACAGACCATTTTTTTGTAATTAGATGGAAGAAGCACTGAGAGAAAACATGCCCAAGTAGTAAATTTATATAATAAATAAGTTAAAGCAAGAGATGTGTTTGTCAAGGAAGTGGCCATTTTGAAGTAGTAAATAAAAGAGGCCACATAGGTAAAAATTCAAATATTACATATGTGTAATAAAATAATGGAATAGGATACAACACTATCAAATGGTGTATCCCTTGATGGGACTGCCATAGATAAGTTAGAAACTCTTGTGAACCTCATATTAAAATGATGTAAGGACCAACCCATGCCTAGAGATGAGGGACTAAAAATGGTGGAAAAATTCACAGAGGCCATAGAAGTCTGCAAGCGCACCCTGGAAAGGGTTGGGGATGTCATCCCAATTTTGGATATCATTTTTGAGTGATTGGCCTGATCGAATAAAATCTTGGAGGCTCAAATCCAAGCAGAAGAAACCCAAAGGTAGTAGTTGGTTGATGTTTCACTCTTAATAAAGGACCACATCGAGTGTGTTAAGGCATTCAAAGAGGTATAGATAATGGAGGAAGCCATCAATGTCCACCATCAATAATTGAATGTGAGTTTTACTACCCTCTAAGGATAGGTTGTTAAAGAAGTATTATAACATGAAGGCATCCAAAAATATGCTACCACATCCCTAGATGAATTGGTTAAGAAGGCCAATGAGATCTCCAACCAACCCAAGGAGATGAAGAAAAAGAAATGGGTCATCGAAGAAATAACTACCAAAGTGCTTGAGTCATTATCAAATTTGGATAATATTAGAGGTTGTTAAGGAAGACTCAGCACTTGAAGGCATCCATAAGGATGCTACCGCATCCCTAGATGAATTGGTTAAGAAGGTCAATGAGATATCCAACCAACCCAAGGAGATGAAGAAAATGAAAGGTGTCATCTAATAAATAACTACCAAATTATTCGAGGCATTGTCACATTGGAACAATGTTAAGAAGGAGATTGAGCAGATGAGACCCAAGTTTTGACAGAGGTTGCTAACGTAATCTAGTCTGGGATTAACTAAGAGCTTAGTGTGGGGTGATGTTGGCCCCAAAATTTTTACTAAGTATTATGATATTTTAGTGTAGGAATATCATGGCGTAAAATGACCATGGTGAAAAATGTATTAGGCATTAAAGAACCATGGTGTAGAACCTACAAGGCACAAAATGATAACAATGCAGAAGTACCAACACGAGAGGACCTAGTCAAAGGAGAATAAGCCATAAAGAACCTGAGAGCATAGAACTTGAAATGGAAGTGGATGACTAGGGGAGTGCTTGGAATGCAAGAGAAGTTATAGGAATGATTCGTTTGGGACACCTAAACCCGTATTCAAGGAAGTTTAACAATGGCCTTTAAGGAAAGGAACACATGGAAGCAAAGATCTAACATAGTGCAAGGATATAGGGGGTACAAAGGAATAAATCCTCATGAGGAGACCATTTTTTTGAACATACATGACTCTTCTCTAATCCATAATGAGATGCAACATTTTGATAATGATGAACATAGGTAAGAAAAGAAAACTTTCAATAAATAAACTCCAATCTATGGTGTGATGCATTTTACATTCACAGATGTTCAGAATGGTGTATCACAAGTTTAAGAACAACCTAATAATTTAAATCTCTCCTATGATAATGATTACATTAGTGATTATGATTATAATAACACATAAGATTGTTATGATCCTAATGAATTGATTACACATCATATGAATATGACACACATGATATAAGGCCTTAATAGAGGCATCTCTTTAGCTTCTAGTAGCACTTTTTCATTGTTCATATCACCTTTGATAATCATATTATCATGTTAAAATTTCAAAATATTCAAAAAAATCCAATATTCAAGAAAATATGAAAACATTGAAATAAGTAAAAAATAAAAAAATATTTATCATTTGACATGTTTTAATAAATTTTGCATATGGTTTAATTATGTTAGTATATATCATATCATTTATATACACACATATGTTTCATGGGTATTTGAGTATGATACAGGATACATTAGATCCATGATATATGAGTATGTAGATGTTGGATCTTTCCTCTTCCCACATGACACACTACATTAGAGGAAACTTGATTCTATTGATCATGATTGACTCAGGTTCTATTATCATATAATAATTTTTCATTATCATATTGAGATTATATACTAAAATTTACACATGCCCATACTCTTGTTATATCTTACACATTGTACTTGATATGTTATTTTAAAGGACATTTTGTGTGTGTTTGATTGTCTTATGAGTTTGTTACTTCTAGACATTTTAATGATACATATCATGCATTTAGGGCTTGTTATGTTTTGATATTCTGAGCTTAATTGATACATACACTTTGCAATGATACTTCTATATGCTTTAAAGACTACGTGATTCAAACATATATAACATAATTGCCTTATCTTTTTGAGATAAGGTGACTATCATTTTTCATTCCCCTCACCTCAAAGGGGGGTGGATATCAGTGGGGGAATGCCATATAAATATGAATTCAAATACATACAATTGATAGAATTGGCATAATTTGAAATCATTTACATTATCAAGATATACAATTGGGGTAGAATTTTATACATTTGGCATATATTTGGAACAAAGTTTTTCAGATTTGTGATACATATTATACATAATTTAGAGAGCATAGGTTACATTAAGATTTATAATTTATATTGAGACACATTCAAGGTGCATATTCCATGCAAATGCACCAAATTATAGATACATTATTCAATTATACCAATATTCATGCATTGACCTTACCAAGATGCACTATTTACGCTTTTATCTATTGCATGAATTGGCTTGTTTGATTAGTGTGATCAATATTATACACTCTCATTGGAATTGGAACTAATTCTATTATGGGAGGTTGATATGGTTACACCATTTGAATTAGGTTATATTGGCTAGATTATGTTTGTATTTGAGTTGTACGATTGATATTTTGAGTTATCGATGGACTTGGAAAAACTCACCCTTAACCCGGATTGGGGCATGATCACCCTCTAATTTTCCTCTTCACATCTCCAAGGTTCATTTGTGAACCTCTCTCCAATGCTTCAACTAGGAAGCATCATTATCAAGGAAAATTATCAAGGGGAAACATAGTTGCATAGACACATAGGGGTACTCATTCCTTGCTCTCTTTTCTTTCAAGTAATTTTAATTATTCATTTTCAGATTATATACACTAATTACACTGTAAGATGCTCTTAGTTTTAGGTCATAAACATACAACAAATTCAAATAAGTTTCAAGTCAAATACATGCATGTTTTATACATGGGGATACACATTTTTTTCCTTTAACTTAGTAATTTCATCGTTATGCATTATTATATTAAATGTATGGAATGTAGATACTCATCTATATTTATATGTCAAACTAGTCTTATACACTTGGAAAATATTAGTCATGGCTCTACCTTTTAGTTATTGACCTTCCTTGCAGTCGAAAGGCTTGGGTTCACCATCTCAATGTTCTTAAATTCTTATCTTATGTCCTGAACCTAATATTATGATTACCCATATCACCTATGCCCCACAATATGCTTAAAATCTGATAGATATCATTCACCATTAGTTATATAAATCCAATAACTTTACATCTTCTTGGACACTTACATTTAGACTTTGAATTTTTTTTGATATGTATGGGTCAACCTATTTTATCCTTTAACCTTTCTATGAGTAAAATTTCAAAAGAGGTGTTATAAATAAAAGTTAAATCCCACTTATTATCAATCTATCAAACACTTCTCAAGCTTATACTACATTACTTAAAATAAATCACATAACTAATTTATTCTTACCTATTATTTTATATTTCTAAATGATTCATAGGAGAAGTCATACTACAGGGTTGAAACATTCAAATAATAATGCATGAGTAGTATTTTCCAAGTTACAAGCTAGATCACCACATGTTTTCTCATATAGTGTATTACACAATTTTTCACACACAAGCCCACATAAGGGGTAAAATTACATCGATTTGAGGCCGTCTTGAAATTATATGGCTATTTAGGTAATACTCACTAATAGAGGGGTATTTGAGGTTATCTTGAATTCACTTGAGCCCACTAACTCCTATTTTTCAAGGTGGCATGTCTAAATTGGAGGATCTAGGGTTTTGAGCTACACACTAATATATAAAACTGATGTGTGAGATCCAAATAGATAATCTGAAAGCTGAAAGTGATATCTAATAGATGCATGTATAAATTCTAGAAAATATTTGGTATTATGATCTAGAGAAAAGCATTTAAATTAGGACAATAGCATCAAACTAGTGTCCACAAGGAGACACAAGCGTCCAAGTTAACATAAAGTAAATATACTAAATCTTATGATGAGATTCATATCTTTATACAATCTAATTATGAATTAACACTAATCAGTATTGCAAGTACATCATTGTATAAGTTAAATATAATTTTTTCTTTGTATTATTATTAAGATATTGAATGTTATATTTTCTATGTTTGACATATGCTTAGATTTTGTATATCTCATCAGATTATCAGTAAAATCTAAATTCATTTAATTGGATTGATTTTTAGATTGGTTTACTCCTTCATTGATTAGGTTACTCTTCCAACCCTTAATTATAAAAGGGATTAAAAATTAGTCACTAGGTTCCCAAATATCTTGACTTGTTGTGCATACCCAATAATCTATAAGTTCCTAAAGAATATGCCATGCATGTTTATTATTAATAATAATGGTTTAATATTTTTTAAGAAAATGATGGAATCTATAATTTAAAAAAAAAAAAACAATAATCACATGGACTTCAGTGATGTACTCAGGACATTCAGTTGTATCTTGTGATCACATTTTCTAATATACATGTCAGTCGAAGTATTTAATACTATAACATATAAAAAATATATGAATTTGATCATGATTTTTTCAATGAACCTACCTTTATGTGACATCACCTTCTTACTTGTTCTCCAAACAAAAATAATACTCTAATCTATATCAAACATTTACTAATTATTTTAAAATTATGATGGGATTGATTGTAATGATGGGATTCAAAAAATTTAGTGTGCTTCATGAATTAAAAAATATCTTAGATTTTTTTAGAATTAATGAATTAATTATTAAATTAATTATTTTTTTTTAGTAATAAATTTCAAAGTTTGAAAGTATTAATATAAAAATTTAAATCATCCAAAAAAAATTATTTGGATGAATTATGCATTCATATGTCATTCCTTTAAAAGAAAATATACTAAATTTAGTAAAATATCAAGAAGTAACATTTTTAAGATGGTTTTCTATCCACCAAACATAATTAATTATCGTAATGATTTCTTTTTTTCACTTAAGGTAATTTTCCAATTCCATTTTGAAAAATTGTGATCACATGGACTACAATGATGGGATTAGGACATTCAATTACATTTTGTAGTCATATTTTGTAATATATATATTTCATGGCATTTGAAACTATAAAATTTGACACACATCTAAATTTGATCAAACTTTGATAGATGCATTGGCCTTAATTTAGAAACCTCATCTTGTTTGATACACCAATGTAAGGACTACATCAAGATATCCTAGACCAATGAGTGAGATCACCCTAATGCCACTCTAAATTATAACACATGATAAAATAAATAAGAAATGTGAATTATTTGATAAAATAATGCAATGATTACAAGATATCATAATGAAACAGTGATAATGGATGCTAATAAAACATAGACTTCATAGCTTTGCAAATATTTTTTAGTAGTTGATTTTACATATGTGTGGCTTCCTTTACAAATTACTCAATAAGTGAAAAAATGCTGGATATATCATGTCTTATAATTTTATATGTTTCACATCCCTTATATATTATACATCCCACCAAAATTGGATAAGGGTTTTTGTATTGATGTACATGTAAATACTCACACATGGGTTAAGGTTAAATCACTACTATGAAATGACTTATTGTATATTAAATGGTTGAGTTAATACATTAAATTAGTGATATTTGTTAATTTTTTTTATGAAATAATTTTCTAAGTCAAATTATCTTATGTATATTGTGAGGATGCTAATATTTAATTATGGTACAATTTAAGAAATTGTCATAAACAAATATTTCTTATTTTACATAATTGTACTATTATTTTCTATTTATACATTACTCAATCACTTCCATATTACATATTGACCATCTACAATAAATATTTTTTTATACAATTATTATTTAACTTATAAGTACAATTTCATCAAATTTATTTGGACATATTCATTCTCTAATGTTATACTCTCATTAATCTATCCTTTTTAATTATATTCTTATTTAATATAAAATAAACATTAATTGTGCCATACTATCTGCTAAACAATAATAAACTTTTAACATTATGTAGAACACCTTTGGTAACCTTGATTAAGAATATACACTCATTTTTGCCGTCATTTTTTAGAATTATCTTTTCCTTTTTTTTGGGTCATATTTTAGAATTATCTTTTCCTTTCATGGCCATGATAAAAACTATGCACTCATTATATTTTTCATTTTTAGAATGATATTTACTTATAGTTACTAGTTTTATTCTTTTTAATTATACTAATCTTCAATGTAAATATGAATCATGCTTTTGTTGTGTTGTGGAGTCCATTTTTGAATTATAATATATTTTTAAATACTATATATTTTAAACATATTGTACACTCTATATGTATTTTTGCTGAGGTTCAGGGGTGGTAGCCTCCAAAATATTTTCTGGACCTCCTTTAATGGGAAACCATTTTAGGTTGACTTTACCCATAGTTTTGGTACCCATTGTGTTGTAATACCACGTTGTTGATGTATTATGTATACATAAATATTTCATAGGTAATACATCATGAGAAAAAGGGTTTGAGAAGGAAGATCAGAGTGTGTGAATTCAGGTGCAAATTTAGGAGGGTTTGTTGAGCACAACTCGAAACAATATTTGTGCATTGTAATTGTGAAGACTAATCTGAGAGTGATTATATTATGGTGGCTTGTAATAAAATTTGAGCAAGTGTCTCTTGGTGGATGTAGCCCACATTGGGTGAACCACATTAAATCTGGTCTTCTTATTGTACATGTTTATGTCTATTCTTTATGCATCTCTTATAATATATATTATTTAGATTCTATGAAATTGTTTCACATCAATTTATATATTTATTCCTAACAACTGGTATTAGAGCTTCAGGTTGTATTTCCTGAAGTGTTGAATCACAAGAAGGGTTATTATTTCAAGTGGGAGATATGGCTAATGATCATAGATCAAAGGTTGAAAAGTTCAATGAATATAACTTTGGTCTATGGAAGATGTAGATGGAGGATTACCTCTATCAAAAAGACCTCCATGATCTACTAGGAGGAAAAGTAAAGCAACTAGTAGCATGAAATATGAGGCTTGGGAACTACTTAATAGGAAAGCACTTGGGGCTATCAGATTATGCCTTGCATTTTTATTTTTGTTTAATATATCATAGGAGAAGACCACCGAAGGTATCATGAATGCATTAGGGAAGTTATATCAAAAATCCTTTGCTTCTAATAAAATATTTTTAATGGAAAATTAATTTAATATGAAGATGTCTGAAAATGGTTCAATTGTTGATCATCTGAATGAATTTAATATAGTTGTGAGTATGTTGAATTCTATAAAAATTAATTTTGATGATGAAGTTAGGGCTTTGCTTATTTTGTGTTCCTTACCAGAGAGTTGGAATAGCTTGGTAATGGTTGTGAGCAACTCGGTCTCTAATAATTCCAAGTTAAAGTTTGAGTATGTTAGAGGAGTAATCCTTAATGAGGAAATGTGACAAAAAAGCTCTGGGTAGACTTTTACTTTAGGTGATGCTTTGGAGTAATCCTTAATGAGGAGTAGATGGAGAGCAAAGTTTAGAGGAAAAGGAAAGCATGAAAATTCAAATGGTCCTAGAAGGTCAAAATCAAGGGCCAGGATGGTATGCTGGCACTGTTGAAAGACTGGGCATGTGAAGAAGGATTGTAGATCTCTTCATAACAAGAATAAAAATTAGGAAGGCACCAAGGAGATGAATGTGGTAACATGTAATATTTATTATGATGCATTAATTTTCACCATTGACAATATTATTAAGTCTAGGGTTTTAGATTCAGGGGTTTCTTTTCATGATACACCATATATGCATTATCTTATTGATTATGTTCAAGGGGATTTTAGACATGTTTACCTTGGAGATGATGAGACTTACAACATAGTAGTAAAATGAAGTGTTCAGATCAAGATGTAGAATGGGAACATTTGGCTACTGAAGGATGTCGGGCATGTGCCTAAGCTGATATGGAATTTGGTATCTGAAAGATAGCTAGGTAGTGAAGGTTGTATGGTGACATTTATAGTAGATTCTTGGAAAGTGACCAAGGGTGCTCTTGTGGTAGCAAAAGGTAAGAAATTTGGTACTTTGTATTTATCAATTAGTGTTGATTATTTAAATTTAGTTGCTATAGATGTATATGCAACTTTATGGCACAATAGGCTTGATCACATGAGCCAAAAGGGTATGCAAATCTTGAAGGATTGGTTGCTTGGATTGAAAGGATCTGATTTATATTTCTATGAAGATTGTGTGTATGGAAAATAGAAAAGGGTAAATTCTCTAATGGTTGAACCTATAAGGAAAGAGCATAAGTTAGAGGTGGATCATTCAGATGTATGGGGACTGGCTCAGGTATCCTCTATTGGTGGGTCATCTTATTATGTCACTTTTATTGATGATGCAACAAGGAAATTTTGGGTGTATGGCATTAGGATAAAGTTTGATGTATCTGATACATTTAAAAGATGGAAAGCCTTGGTTGAGAATGAAACAAATCTCAAGTTAAAATGTCTCAAGTCAGATAATAGTGGGGAATATTACAATAATGCATTTTTTTATTACTGTTCAAGGAATGGAATTCATAAATAGAGGATGCTTCCAAGAACTCCATAATAGAATGGAGTGTGAGAAAGGATGAACATTACTATCATGGAGCATGTTAGGAGCATGAGGTTGTATGCAGGACTACCTCTTCAATTTTGGGTAGAAGCAGTAAATATGATTGTATATCTAATAAATAGAAGTCCTTCATCTACTTTGGATGAAGGCATACCTAAGGAAGCTTGGTTTGGTAAGAAGTTTGATTATTCATTTTTTAGAATATTTGGATATGAAGCCTTCATTGATATTGATAAGGATGATAAGACTAAGTTAGAGGCTAAGTTTGAAAAATGGACCTTTATTGGTTATGGTGAGGATGACTTTGGTTTTCAGATTTGGAGTTTTAAGGACAAGAAACTCTTTAGGTCTAGAATTGTTGTCTTTAATGAAAAAATTATGTATAAATAGAGTTCCAGGATCAAAAAGAGGATTTCAAAAAAGATTACATAGTACTAGAGGACATTACAGATGATAAAGTTTCTAAACAACTAATTCAAGGACCTAATCCACAAGAACCCCAAACTCCCATGGGGAGAAGGTCTTTTAGGGTAAGAAGGGAACCTAACCATTTTTATCCATCTCTTAATTATTTATTACTCACTGATAATGGAGAGCTAGAGTGCTTTGAAGAAGCAATACAGGTAGAAGTTAGGAAGAAGTGGGAGCAAGATATGGATGAGGAGAATCAGTCTCTCATAAAAATTTAGACTTGGGATTTGGTAACCCCATTTGAAGGCAAGAGAGTATTGCAGAACAAGTGGCTGTATAGAGCTAAAGAAGATGATGGAGGCAAGAAAAGGTACAAGGCACGCTTAGTGGTAAAGGGGTTTGCACAGAATAAGGAAATTGATTTTGATGAGATTTTTTCCCCACTAGTAAAGATGACTTCTATTAGGACTATTCTTGGATAGTGGCAGTGGAAGACTTGCACTTAGAGTAGCTAGATGTGAATACTATGTTCCTTCATGGTGATTTGGAAGAGGACTTGTATATGGATCAGCCATAGGGATATGAGGTCATATAAAAGAACATGGTGTGCAAACTAAAGAAGACATTGTATGGCTTGAAACAAATTCCATGATAGTGGTAAAAGAAATTTGATAATTTTATGATGGAACAGGGATACTCCAATTGTCGTTTAGACCATTGCATATATATCAAGAAGTTTGATGATGGTAATTAAATTATCCTTTATTTGTATGTGGATGATATGTTGGTTGTAGGTAAGAACATGCAAGAAATAAAGGTACTCAAGGAACATCTTAGTAATTCATTTGCCATGAAGGATTTGGGAGCAACATAACAAATCCTTGGTATGAGAATAACTTGAGATAGGAAGGAATGAAATCTAAATTTATCCCAAGAAGAGTACATCAAAAATATCTTGGAGAGGTTTAGTATGCAGGATGTTAAACTAGTTGGGACTCCTTTGACAAGTCATTTCAAGTTATCAAAGGAACAACATCCCAAAATAGAGGTGGAGATAATCCAGATGTCACATGTACCTTATTCATCAATTTTTGGTCGCATGATGTATGCCATGGTGTGTACTAGGCCAGATATTTCCCATGCAGTGGGAGAAGTAAGTAGGTACATGAGTGATCTAGGTAGAGAACACTGGAATGTAGTAAAGTGGATCCTTTAGTATTTAAGAGGGACCATGGGGACAATTTTTAGCTATGGTGGGTTGGACACCACTTTGCATGGTTATGTAGATTCAGACATGGTTGGATATTTAGACAGCAAAAGGAGTACAAAAATATATGTATTTACTGTAGGTGAACCAGTGGTGAGTTGGATTTTATGACTATAGAAACCTGTGGCTTTATCAACCATGGAGGTTGAGTATGTTGCTGCCATAGAGGTAAGCAAAGAAATGGTTTGGTTATAGCAATTTGTTGAAGATTTGGGGCATAAGCAAGAGGAAGGGAAGCACTCCACTTTCCACTTTAGGATAGTAAAAGTGTTATACATCTAGAAAATAACTCCACTTTCCACTTTAGGATGAAGCATATATAGTTGATGTACCATTTCATCAAGACAACTTTGGAGGAAGAGAAGTTGAAGCTAGAAAATATTCATATTAGTTATAATCCTACAGACATGATGACCAAGGTGGTCATAAGAGAGAAATTGAAGCTATGTTCAATTTTGGTTGGCCTTCATAGTTGATAGTGAAGGGTTGAGAAGCCTACTCAGAGGAATCAATCTCCAAGTGGGAGATTGTTGTGTTGTGGAGCCTATTTCTGAATTA